>PITA01000284.1:170692-311248 GCA_004023965.1 Spilogale gracilis
AGCTCTCTGTGGCTTCCTTCACTCTACACTGACTCACAGTCGTGAGAACGCATTTCCTTTTCCCCTTCACAGGCTCCCGAAATGAGATCGTTTCTGGTGAAAGCAATTGTAAGCACTGGGTGAACAGCTCCAGAAAATTAGTACAAGTTCCACTAAGGCTAGAGACAGAGAGAAGAAAAATCTCTTCAATTTCCACTGTATTCACATTACCCACAAAACGGAACACACCTCTCATTTCCACCTCCCATGTAACCCAGTCCTTAACAAAAATTAAAACAAAAGCTATTGCCAGCTCCACTTCAAATGCACATTTTTCTATTTGCCATGAACAGTCACTTCAAGTCAGGAATGCGCCACTCTCTCCACTTTCTGAAGCATGATTTCTCATCAAAACTGCTGCAGCATCTTGATTTCCAATGGAAATTATAGACAACATTAAAAAAAATAGCTAGAATGCATTAAAAATGTAACCGTGAGTCATTACAGGCATTGAAAGAAGGTGTAGTTCTGCCAGCCCTCGCCTGATACATAGCCATTATGAACAAGGAAATAATTTGAGGAATATGTGACATAAACGATACAAGACAGAAAGTATCAAAAGATAATTGAAATGAGTAACCATCTAATATCCACTAAATAGAGTAACGTGCAGCTATCCAAAGCCATTTTTACAAAGAGTTTTTAATAATGTGAGAAAAGTGCATATTAGGTGGCCAAATTAAAAAAAGGAAGATGCGGGCACCTGGGTGGCTCAGAGGGTTGGGCCTCTGCCTTCGGCTCAGGTCATGATCTCAGGGTCCTGGGATCGAGGCCCCCATCGGGGTCTCAGCGGGGAGCCTGCTTCCCCCTCTTTCTCTGCCCGCCTCTGCCTATTTGTGATCTCTCTTTCTGTCAAACAAATAAATGGAATCTTAAAAAAAAAAAAAAAAGGAAGATGCATGCCAACATATACAGCATGATTTCAACTCTATGAAAATGCGCAGACAGCCCTAAAGGGAAATACATTTAAAAAACCAACAGTGGTTACCTTTGGGTCACCAAAAAATGTGTCCTTGTTTCTCGGTCTACCTACTTCTCTATAACCAAACTTTACGTAGCAGGTATCCATTATACTTTAACAAAATCTTTTCATTCAGTGAATCTTTATTTTTAAAATAAGGTTTACCTAAAATTTGTAAACTTTTCTGATGATATTTTCTGCAAAGGCAAAAGGTCTTAAGGTGACCTCAGGGCATTATGATCTTTGGGGAAACAAGTCATTGCCCCCATACCCATACCACTCCCAGTTTCTGGGGGAGCTGGCTACAGATCCAGCCCACAGTATTTCTGGGGACTATGGATGTGTAGGGAGTCTGGCAGCCTGACTCTTCCCAAGGAGTCCAGGAGAAAACAGAAGGCTAAAGCATCCACAGTCATCAGTACAATTCACCGAAAAAAGTAATGATGACAAAGGATCACACTGCTAGTCCTCAGCCTTCTTGCCTCTATTCACAAAGTCACTGCAAGACTAGCATTACCATCCCATTTCACAGATGAGGCAATGGCACATAGAGAAGAAGGGAGGCATCTGCTCAAGGTCACAAGTCAGTCACCTATCAGTGTCTGGATGTCAGTCCGTGTTTGCTGATGCCATGATCAGATCGTTCTATTACGCCACATGGCCTCTTTCATCTACACCACAATGATCGAGAGAACAGTGTCTGATGTGGAGCCCTCCTCATCATCATCTGGACAGACCTGCAGACCTTTGGCCTCCTTCCAAAAGAACCCTAATTGTAGGGGTTTCACAAACACAAGAAATGACATTTATGCTTTATCCCCTCAGATCCTAAAAAGGACACAGGATTGGAACAGTAGGTAAATTATGATGCGTATCTGTTTAGTATCTTAACACATTATTTCCCAAACATGAGTTTACTGAATCCAAAGATATGAAGGTACTTTAAAAAGCCGATAGGTATTTCTAAACTTCCCTTTAAGAAGGCTGTATGCAGGGGCACCTGGGTGGCTCAGTTGGTTGGCTCAGGTCATGATCCCGGAGACCTGGGATCGAGCCCTACATCAGGTTCCCTGCTCGGTGGGAAGGTCTGCTTCTCCCCCTCTCACTCCCCCTGCTTGTGTTCCTTCTCTGGCTGTGTTTCTCTCTGTCAAATAAATAGAATCTTAAAAAAAAAAAAAAAAAAAAAAGGCTGTATGCAACTGAGGGTTGCTGGAGGGGATGGAGGTGGAGGGGTGGCGTAACTAGGTGATGGACATTAAGGAGGGCAGGTTATATAATGAGCACTGGGTATTATGTAAGACTGATGAATCACAGGCCTGTAACTCTGAAATCAATAACACATTATATGTTAATTCATCAAATTTAAATTTTAAAATGCTTAAAGTTTTTTAAAAAGGTTATATGAGTTTCTGGGTCCATGAACAGGGTATATAAACGTCCATTTAGTCACATCTTCGCCACCACCAGGTATTACAATTTTATTCTGTCAGACTAACAAGAGAAAGAAAAAAATGTAAGAGTCCATATCCCATCCCCTATCTATTCCCCATCACCTATTAGGCCACAAAACAAGAGTCCATAGCATGATAGAGTCTAAACAAGGCTATTCGAATTTTTAACTACAATTATGTCAAGGTTGACTTAACCCTCTGCAGAAAATGGAAAAAAGGGCTGTGGTTTAGTAATCAGGAAATACCCAAACAAGCAAAAAATTACAGAAGAGAATTCAAAGGCCAATCCAGACCAAGCTTCCAAATCCAAATGCCAGACCAACAGAGAGAATGGAGGACCCTAGATAACATTTACCGAGAATACATTTGGCGCCACATTCTTCATATTCTAAATTAGCCCTCGTAACAACCTTGTGCAGAGGTACACTTGCCTTCGTTTTACAGACAGAAGGTTCAAAAACATCAAGTTCCAAGCAAAAACTAAAGAAGTTCATGAACACTAAACTAGCCCTACAAGAAATATGAAAGGGGACTCTTTGGGGTGGAAAGAAAAAACCACAAATGACAGTATGAAAAGTAAGTATATCTGTAAAAATTAGTCAAGGGATTCACAAATTAAAGGATATAAAATATGATACCATATACCTAAAATGTAAGGGGAAGAAGAGTAAAGAATGTGTTTGAACATAAGCGACAATTAGCTTAATATAGACCACTATAAGCAGAAGATGCCATATACAAACCTAATGGTAAACACAAATCAAAAACTAGTAATAGACTGGCAAAGAATGAAGTGAAATGAATACAAGCATAACACTAAAGAAACCAGCAAACCATGAAAGAGAGCAAAAAGGATCAAAGAAAATCTATAGAAAAGACCACAAAACAAGTAACCAAAGGACAAGTACATATCTTTCAAGAATTACTTTGAATGTGAATGGGCTAAGTGTTCCAATTAAAAGACAAAGGGTGACAGAGAAATTAAAAAAACAAGACCAATGTATATGCTGCCTACAAGAGACTCATTTTAGGCCTAAAGATGCCTGCAGATTTGAAATAAGTTAATGGAGAAACATCTAACATGGAAATGGGTGTCAAAAGAAAGACGGGGTAGCAGTACTTATATTAAAGAAAGATTTTAAAACAAAAACTAACAAGAATCAAAGAAGGACACTATAAAATAATAAAGGGGACAATCACAATCCAAAAGGAAATGAAACAATTCTAAGAATTTAGGCACCAAACACGTAAGCACCCAAATGCATACAGGTTAGTAACAAACATAAAGGAACTAAGCAGGAATAACACAATAACAGTAGGGGACTTGAAAACCCCACTAATACTAAAGGACAGACCATACAAACAGAAAATCAACAAGGAAATGGTGGCACTGAGGCACACACCGGACCAGACATATTTAACAGATATATTCAGAACATTACACCTGAAACAGAATATACGTTCTTTTCAACTGTACATGGCACGTTCTCTAGAATACATCAGATATTAGGCCAAAAGCAAGTCTCAATGAATTCAAATAGATCAAAGTCATGCCATGCATCTTTGCTGACCACCACACTATGAAACCAGTCAACCACCAGAAAAAAATCTGGAAAGAGTACGAATACATGGAAGTTAAATAACATGCTACTAGACAACAAATGGATGAACCAAGCAATCAAGAAAGAGATCAAAAAGTTCATGGACACAAATGAAAATGAGAACGCAGTAGGCCAAAAATCATTGGGATGCAGTTTTAAGAGTGAAGTGTATAAGCAATACAGGCCTACTTCAAGAAGAAAAAGCTAAAAACAAAACAAAACAAACAAACAAAAAACCAACGACAACAACCTTACACGTGAAGGAGCTAAAAAAAATAAACAAAACCCAAAACCAGCACAAGGAAGAAAATAATAAAGATTAGAGCAGAAATAAATGATATGCAAACGAAAAACAATAATAGATGATGAAACCAGGAGCTGGTTCTTTAAAAAGATCACAAAATTGATAAACCCTTCAAGAGACTTATCAAGTAAAAAGGGAAAGTACTCAAAATCACAAATGAAAAAATAACCAACACCACAGAAATATAAATTCTATGAGAATATTATGAAAAATTAAATGACAACAAATTGGACAACCTAGAAGAAATGGATAAATACCTAGCTAGAAACCTTTACCCTTCCAAAATTGAAGCAGGAAGAAACAGAACATTTGAACAGAAAATTGAATAAGTAACAAAAAAACTCCCAACAAACAAAAATCCAGGACCAGATGGCCTCACAGGGGAATTCTACCAAACCTTTAAAGAATACCTATTCTTCTCAAGCTATTCCAAAAAACAGAAAAGGGAAACTTCCAAATTCGTTCTACGAGGCCAGCATTACCCAGATACAAAAACCAGATAAAAACACCACAAAAAAAGACAACTACAAGCCAATCTCTCTCATGAACTTAGAGGCAAAAATTCTCAACAAAATATTACCGAACCAAATGCAACAGCACATTAAAAAAAAAATCATTCACCATGATCAAGCGGGATTTATCCCCAGGATGCAAGGGTGATTCAATATTCGCAAGTCAATTAGCATGATACATCACAGTATTAAGGATAATAACCATATGATCATTTCCACCAATGCAGAAAAAGCACTTGACAAAGTACAACATCCATTCATGATAAAAACCCTCAACAAAGTAGGTTTAGAGAACACACGTCAATATAATAAAGGCTTTGTAAGAAAAACCCACAGCTAACATCATCCTCAACGGGGAAGATGAGAGCTTTTATCCTAAGGTCAGAAAGTAGACAAGGTTGTCCACTCTGACCACTATTACTTACTCAACATAGTGATGAAAGTCTAGCCACGCAATCAGACAACAAAGAGAAATAAAAGGCAACAAACTGGTAAGAAAAGAGAACTTTCACTATTGCAGATGACATGACACTATATAAAGAAATCCCAAGAGACTCCACTAAAAAACTGCTAGAACTGATAAATGAATTCAGTAAAGTCACACATACAAAAACGTACAGAAATCCACTGCACTTCTATACACCAACAATGAAATGGCAGGAAGAGAAACTAACACTAACAAGTCCATTTACAACCACACCCAAAATAGTAAGATGCTTAGGAATGAACCTTACCAAAGAGGTGAAAGACCTATCTCATCTGAAAAGTATAAAACACTCATGAAAGAAACAGAAGATGACACCAAAAGAAAAAAAAGACACACACACACACACACAGGAATAGTACTTGGCCATAAAAAATAATGAAATCTTACCATTTGCAGTGACATGGTCAGAGCTAGAGAGTATAATACAAAATGAAATTAGTCAGAGAAAGACAAATACCATATGATTTCACTCATATCGGAAATGTAAGAAACAAAGGAACAAATGAAAAAAAGAGAAAAACTAAGAAACACATTCTTAACGATAGTGAACAAATCAATGGTTACTGGAGAGGAGGTAGGCAGGGAGGATGAGTGAAATAGGTGATGGGGATTAAGGAGTACACTTGTCCTGATGAGCAATGGGAGATGTATGGAATTGCTTAATCATGATACTGTATACTTCAAACAAATATAACACTGCTAATTATACTAGAATTAAGATAAAACCTTAATTGAAAAAAAAAATTAAGATCAACCAGCTACTAAATGCAAAGTTCAGATTTAAAACCAGATTCACCTATCCCAAGTTTCTTGATTCTATCTCATTTGTTTTTTATTTTAGTGTTTTATTTCAGTATCATTTACTAGGTTCTTAGATTTTAAAAGATATATTTGTTTATATAAATATGAAAAATAGAATGAGTGTTCCTTTAAAAAAGAAACCAAGAGCTGCCCATAGACTACCATTCAAAGAGAGGAACTGCTAACACTTTGGTTCATTCTCTTCCATTAATTTATATATGTTTTTAGATAAATTTTACATTATATAAATTTTATGTTTATATAGTATATATTTATATTTACATATTTATACATCTATATATTGGTATATATTATATATAATTTCATTTATATATAAAATATATTATGTATATATTATATTACATATAATACAAATATATAATAAAATATATAAATATACAAATAAAATGTATAAATTATATATAAACATATATTTATAATATAAATTTAAGATAATTTAAATAATTTATATACAATATAATTTAATAATTTAAATAAGATTACAATTTAAATAAGATCAGTAAGACCGCATATGAAGGCTTACTCATTTTTTTTTTTCTAAAGATTTTATTTATTTGGCAGTGAGAAACACAGCTAGAGAGGGAACACAAGCAGGGGGAGTGAGAGAGGGAGAAGCAGGCTTCCTGCTGAGCAGGGAGCCCAATGCAGGGCTCGATCCTGGGACTCTGGGATCACGACCTGAGCAGAAGGCAGATGCTTAATGACTGAGCCACCCAGGCGCCCCAGGTTTACTCATTTTTAAACTCAATGCAGTGAGAGACTTTTCACATTGCATTCATAATACTTGAAACTATCATTTCATATATCTACAGATAATTTCATTATATAAAAGCCAAGTAATTATTGTAGCTACTTTCTGCTACTGGGCACTACAGTTTGTTTTCCTCATTGTTCTCCATCCTAAATAATGTTCTGATAAAAATAATTTTATCTTT
Source organism: Spilogale gracilis (assembly GCA_004023965.1). NCBI lineage: Eukaryota > Metazoa > Chordata > Mammalia > Carnivora > Mephitidae > Spilogale > Spilogale gracilis. The sequence goes on from PITA01000284.1 coordinate 177,805, forward strand.
TAAGTATATCTCTATTTCTCCAAAATAAGTTTCTGGGAATGGAATTACAAGGCCAAAGGGTATACACATATTTTCAGGATCTCAAACCATATATCAAAGTGCCGCCCAGAAAAAAAAATTGCAGGAATTTATACTCTTGACGAACACATCATCTCATCCTCATCAATGTCATTACTGAAACTGCTATAAATGTAAATAAAGAATTGTACCTTTATTCTTTATCAATTTATATTTCAGTAACTGTAAGTAGAACTGATTTTCCCCCAGATTTTTATTGACTGTGGCAATTTTTCTTACATAAATTGACTATTCACATCTTTTTTTCCTACCAAAATTTTTTTTGATTATTAGTGTTCTTTAAGGATAATTGACCATTGTCAATCATGTATGTTGTAAATATTTTCCCTAGATTGTCTTTTAACTTTTTGTCTTTTTATTTTTACCTACAAATGTTAGAGATTTTTATGTAACCAAATGCATCTTTCTTCCCTTATAGTTTTTTTCTTGACTTTTAACTTAGAAAGCCTTTGCTCCTACTAAGATCAAATAAACACTCACCTATATTTTCTTAAACTCTTGCCTTTTCCCCTGCACTGTGCTGATTCTTATTTCATATGGGTGAAATGTCAAACAAGAATAGAAAAATAACTGAAAATATCCTTAAGGTAAAAAAAAAAAAAAAAAAAAAAGTAAATCCATCTGAGGAAGACACATTCGCTGGCAGATAAATTATGGATGAATCTGCCCCCCTTAGTAATCTCAGAGATGACAACTATGGTGAGCATCAAACACCCTTAGAAAAACTCCGTTATTCCAGGTCTTCAGTCTGGGTCTTGTGGGGCCCCCTAATGCTATGATCTGCCCCAAGGGAGTGTAAAACCATGGCCCACCATGAAAGCAGGTAGTTTCTGTCCCAAGATTGCAAACCAGCCTGGTATTCCAGGAATACTTGCTCTGTGCCCAGCCCCTAATCTCCACCAGAGAAGAGGAGAACCCTGGGAGAACACAGGTATGCCCATAGGGGTCTTTCTAAGGTTCCAGGGGCTGGAAAATTTGCAGGTAAGCCTGGAGGGGTCTTTCTGAGAGAAAGCAATTAAAATTCACATCACAAAAGGAATGAGGCTTTTTTTATTCTAAACTGCAAAACGTGGTGTGGTTAATCAGAGCAATTATAAATGGTAACATCATTATTCAAGCTTCTATTTCCAAACGAAGTCATTTAAATGAATACATTTTCTGCCTCGAAGCCATAGCTGCCAGTGAGTCTTTAAAAAGAAAAGAAGTGGGGGGGAAGCCACCGAGAAGCCCCTAGTGCAAAGCTTTGGAGGATGGGGCAGAAGAATACTCAGCCCTTGGCAACTGAGTGTCTGAAGCTCTGGGAACAGTCAAAGTCTGACCCCAGGTCACTCTCCAACCTTGGCCATGACCTTGGGCAAGACCTCCTCTCACACCTGCACAGCCAGGGGAATATATTGCCTTGTATTTGTAAGCCTCTGGGCTCTGACACTGTAGTTCTCAATTCTATGGCTTATTTTAACATCAACTTTTTCTATATGTTGCATCTGCAATTGCAAAGAGGCCATCACAGTGTCAGACTCATTCTCTTATTCAAATAAGACAAATTCTTCAGAAGAAGCTGCCCAAACTGTCTCTAAGTGGTAACACATTCACCTTTCAAATGCAGCCTGTGCTCTGTGCTCACTATGACTCATGGAGGAAGGCAGTTGTTACTGACACCCTGAACTCTTCTGCAAGGAGACGTGAATTTCCTACCAACCTATCTAGCATCAACAACACCTTGCTTTTGGCTCAGACACCCTGGTGAAGGGATCATCAATCCATGTGGAACCAACACACTTTCTTCAGACAGACCCAGAGAGGCCACCCAGGAGTTTCTACCCTTGGACAGTTAGTGCCCACTCAGCACCACTATGGAGTGGGCACTGAGCTCAGTGATGGAGAGACAGTCACTGAGAAGCCATACACCTTCCCTTGTTGAGGTAGGTCATAAAAGAGTAAACAAGGAAGCAACATGATCATATCAGGTGATAAATTTCATGAAAGAAGTAAGTGCAATGCTTGGCAGAGGGACTGAGCCAGGGACCACGGACACCCACTGAAAGATGGTCAGGAAAGACCTCCCTGAGAAAGTAAGATCTGACATTAGATCAAAGGGTGTGACGAAACCAGTAATTTACAAAACTTAACAAGTGTCAGGCAAAGAAAACTGTGCAAAGGTCCTGAGGCAGCAAGGACCTCTAACGAGTCAGAAGGCAGCCAATTCAGATGGAGCCAGATGAGCCTGGCTTCCCCAGGGTGAACCACCTCCATCCTTCCCATGCTCTTTCCTACCTGCCCTCCTGAGGACACGCTTTGGGTTGTTACAACTGCTCTCACTTATGGAGATCAGAGGTCAGGGGATCTGATGACCAGAGGTACTACCGCCTTTGCACCAGGCACTGTGTGGACATACTACCATCCCATGACCTATGAGGTAAATACGTTCACCTTCCCCACAGGTTAGTCACCTGCCCAAAGCCACACACCAACCTGGAGCAGCACACCGGTGCCAGCACTGGAATCTGGGCCTAAGCTCTTTTCACAGGCCCAGAATCCAGGCTATCCCTGCTGGCTCCTGGCTCCTTGGCACTGAGGTCACTCACCCCCTAAGGGGCTTTGTCTCTTTTCTTCCTACTCATTTCAAGTGCTCTAGTCTTCTGCATACAGTGTTGGTCGTTTCTTGGAGCCCAAAGGGAGGCCTTTAAGCATCTCCCTCTTGCTTCTCTAAGTTACATTTAGGCCACTTCATAGCCATCCAGAGCCATGCTGGCTACTGAATGCCCTGAAATCTCTGAGGTGGAAGTAACAATGAAGAGGACTTGAAAAGGAAGATCTGATGCTTCTGGAGTGTTTCTCTCCCCTAAGAACCTATTTACAATATCAGGCTACTTAATCCCAGATCAACCCCAGGTGGCTGAGCAACTTCCCAAGGCCAATGAGCAACCAAAGGTGGGACCAGCAGAATCCAGGCCCTCACTAACATGAAGCCCCCCACCAGATGCCAAATTCACCATCAGAAAGACTTGTCCCACCACACCACCCAATTCAGACGACTCCACTTTGGTCTCTGTAGCCCTGCCACTCCTATCTGGGTTCTGTCTATAGGAAAACACCAAGGTCACTCACAATCACACAAGTGCAAACAAAGGCAAACATACTCACCCATGCAAGTGTGTCAACAGATATGCACTATGGACACATGCACAAGCATTCAGCTCCCTATGGACAAGTAGATGTGTTCACATATGCACGCACATGTGTGATCAAGTGCCACACAACTCATTCAAAGCCAAGTAAGGACAGCAATCAACAGGCTATGTAAATAAACAGACAGAAAAAATCAAGAACACTAGTTAAAAGCTCCTGACTATGTGTCCCACAGAAGTCTGTAAAAAGGCCACATTATCTCTGACACAAATACAGCTCTCCTCTCTGTAGAAGGCTTCCAATAAAAAGCTTTCTCATTATCCTAATGTGGAACAAAGACAACGCCATTGCAGACCCGGCATGATAGAATAAAACATCTTTAGTTCATGCTGCAGCTCCCCACCACCACCCCATGGCTCCAAGTTCAGTCAACAGTTGTGCAAATCTTCTTGAGCAGCTACTATATGCTTTTTGATTTTTTTCTTTTCTTTTATTACCTTATTTTATTTTTTCAGTGTTCCAAGATTCATTGTTTATGCCCCACACCCAGTGCTCCATGCAATACGTGCCCTCAGTACCCACCACCAGGCTCTCCCATCCCCCCACACCCACCCCACCAAAACCCTGTTTGTTTCTGAGTCCAAATTCTCTCATTTCATCTCCCTCCCCGACTTATCCCACTTCTCATTTCCTTTCCTTCTCCTACTGTCCTCTCTATTACTCCTTATGCTCCACAAGTAAGTGAAACCATGTGATACTTGACTTTCTCTATTTGGCTTATTTCACACAGCATAATCTCCTCCAATCCGGTCCATGTTGCTACAAAAGTTGGGTATTCAACCTTTCTGATGGAGGCGATGCTTTTTTGCACGTTATCTTTTTCCATTCTCATAAGAACTTCCTAGGTTGGTTTCATTATTCCTAGTTTTTGTAGACAATAAGCTCAGAGACATTCTTTAACTTGATCCAGTCCAATGGGTAATAGAAGGAGAATCCCGGTTTGTCTGACACCAAAGTCCATTCTCCTTGTGCAATGCCAAGCATAAGCATACAGTGTTACTGAAAAACATGATGACTAAGAATTGTCAACAGTCAGAGGAATGACTATCACAAGACAAGCAGAGCCAATGAGTGTCATTGAGGGGTTAGCTGGGGGGCTGAGGGAGCCTTAAGAGGCCCACAGGGTGGAGGGAAGACCTGGGTGGGGATGAGAAGAGTAAGACAGTGGGCAATTTGGAAAGGAGGAATGAAGGAGAGAACAACAGGAAAGTCAAGTGAATACAATCCAGTTAAAAACCAGGACAAGATGGATGTGGAAAGAAGTAGACACTGGAGATTAGAGCCTTGAATAGCAGACCAGAGTCTAGACACTTATTCACTCAACATTTTTACGGCTCAACCGCTATGTCATGCCTAGCTCTGTTCCAGAAAATGGGGATACAGCAGTGAACAAAACAGAAAAGAACCAAGATCTCTACCCTTGTGGAACACACTTCTTTGGAGGTCGGGGATTAAAACAGAAACTATGCAGAATGCAGTGATGAACAGCATGGGGGAGAAAGAAGATCCGAGCAAAGGGACAAGGTGATACTGCACAAAGGAGGAGGTGAGAAAATGACCCCACAGATCTCTGAGGGAAGGAAATGAGGTTGCTGTGAGTAACCAGAACCAGCCAAAACAAAAGCCTCAAGGCAGAGGGATGTCTCTGAGCACCAGGAGGAGTTAAGGTGCTCATGTAGCTGAAACCAAGTGAATGACAGTGAGAAAGGCAGGGCCCGAAGTACCAGTTTACCTACTGTGAACCACGGGAAGTTTAAAACCTGGGATTAGAGGGAAAAGCAAAGAGGAGGAGCAGGAGACCTAGATACCATTGGCTCCCAGGAGCTCAGCTACATATTAAACCAGTCAGAACACCTACAAACTCAACAGGAGATCCAAAAGAAGAGAAGCAATTCTAGAAACAGAAAAGTGACCACTTTCTGGAAGGTAGGGCACGCGGAGAAGTGACTCAGGGGTGACATTTGGGAAGACAGATCGCGGTAGGGGAGGGGCCAGCTCCCAGCCAGCAGCAGAGCAGCGGAGCCCAAAATCAAAACCTTCAGAAGTCTGCTCCACTGAGGGATGTCGCTCCAGAGGCCAAGCGGGGGGTGGAACCCTTTGTGAGCACATTGTGGTCTCAGGACCCCCGGGGTCACAGAGGGACCCAGGGTGCCTAAGCATGGCAGAGCTCCCAGGTATCAAAGTGGGGAAGCAGGCTCCAAATATGGGGCCCAGGAGGGGTGTCTCAGCTCGAGCATACCTTAAACCGTCATCCGAGGTGCAGTCAGGCCACTGGTCTTTGAGCAGAGACCCCACAGGTGGCAGATCCGGGGAAACCCCTTCTTCCCTCCACCAGGAGGGGTGGTGCAGGAGCGCGCTGTGGAAATCAGGTAGGCCCGGAGACTCCAAAAGGGGCCGCGCACCAGAGACAGAAACGCTCAGCCATAAGATGGGTGAGCATGGAGCATGGGCTGGAGACCAGGAAGACAAGTATGAGTGACTGCTTTGCTTTGGGGGCGCACTGAGGAGTGGGGCCCCGAGCAACTCCTCTGGCCGGAGACTGGGAAGCCGCCATCTTCATTCCAGTCCTCCACAGCCATATGGAAAAGTTCAGGGAACAAAAGCTCCCAAGAGCGAACCTTTGCAGATTGCTTAGACTATCCCCCAGCAAGGGCGGGGCAGTTCCACCTTGGGCAAAGACATTTGAGAACCCCTGCAATAGGTCCCTCCCCCAGAAGGTCAGCGAGAATATCCAGCCAAGACCAAGTTCACTGATCAACAGAACTGTGGAAGAGCATGCACCACATAGAATTCATGGCTTTTTTTCCTATGATTCTTCAGTCTTTCAAAGTTAAGTGTTTTTAATTTTTTTCTTATTCTATTTTTTAATTTTTCCTCTTTCCTATTTTAGTGTCTTTTAACTATTTTATCTTATCAATACTTTTTTAAAAATAATTTATTTGAGAGAGAGAGAGAGAGAATGAGAGAGACATCATGAGAGGAGAGAGGTCAGAGGGAGAAGCAGACTCCCTGCCAAACAGGGAACCTGATGCAGGACTTGATCCCAGGATTCTAGGATCATGACCTGAGCTGAAGGCAGTTGCTTAAACAACTGAGCAATACCTTTATAAAAATTTTTTTTAATTTTTTTATCAATACCTTTATAAAAAGTTTTAATTTTCATTGTTATAGTCATATTCTGGCCCATCATTGTATTTAAACTTATTTTGTGTATACATATAGGTTTTTCATTCTTTAAAATTTTGGGATACAGTTTCTTCTAATAGATCAAAATATACCCTAAATCTAGCATATGGCTTTGTCCTAAGTCACCAGCCTCATCATATTCTTTGACTTTTTTTTTGAACCTACTTACCAATTCCTTTTTTTAGAATCTTTTTTTTAAAAAAAGATTTTATTTATTTGACAGAGAGAAACACAGCCAGAGAAGGAACACAAGCAGGGGGAGTGAGAGAGGGAGAAGCAGGCTTCTTGCCAAGCAGAGAGCCCGATGTGGGACTCGATCCCAGGTCTCCAGGATCATGACCTGAGCCGAAGGCAGTCACCCAACCAACTGAGCCACCCAGGCGCCCCTAGAATCTTTTTTTTAATTTTCATCTTTGCAGTCATATTCCATCCCTTCATCATGTGTACACTTATTTTTGAATATATGTATTTTCTTTCTTTAAAAATTGGGTTTCTTCTAACAGACCAAAACACACCCCAAAACAAATGTGTGGCTCTGTTCTTACATATATATATATGTTCTTATATATATATATATATATATAGAGAGAGAGAGAGAGACAGAGAGAGAGAGAGGGGGGGGAGAGAAAGAGAGAGAGAGAGTCTATTATATATCTATTTCCCCCTCCTTTCTTGTCCCCCCAGTTTCGGGTCTCATCTGATTTGGTTAGTGTATATTTTTCTGGGAACATTGCTAACCTTTCAGTATTTTGTTCTCTCATTCATCTGTTCTTATCTGGATAAAATGACAATGCAGAAAATTCACCTCAAAAAAGAGAACAAGAGGCAGTACTGACAGCTAGAAACCTAATTAATACAGACATTAGTAATATGTTGCAACTAGAATTCAGAATGATGATTATCAAAGTCCTAGGTGGCCTCAACAAAAGCATGGAAGATATTAGAGAATCCCTTTATGGAGAAATAAAAGAACGAAAATCTAATCAAGTTGAAATTTAAAAAGTTATTAATGAGGTGCAATAAAAAATGGAGGCTCTTGGGTGTCTGGTGGCTCAGTGGGTTAAAGCCTCTGCTTTCGGCTCAGGTCGTGATCTCAGGGATCGAGGCCCCCATCAGGCTCTCTGCTCAGCAGGAAGTCTACTTCCTCTCTCTCTCTGCCTGCTACTCTGCCTACTTGTGATCTCTCTTTCTGTCAAAAAAAATAAATAAAAATCCTTTAAAAAAAATGGAGGCTCTTACTGCTAGGATAAATGAGGCAGAAGAGAGAATTAGTGATCTAGAAGACCAAATGATGGAAAATAAAGAAGCTGTGAAAAAAGAGAGACAAACAACTAATAGACTATGAGGGGAGAACTCCAGATATGAACGATACCATAAGACAAAACAATATTAGAATACTTGGGATCCCAGAAGACGAAGAAAGAGGGAGAGGGTAGAAGGTATATTGGAAGAAATTATAACAGAATTTTCCTAATTTGGCAAAAGGAATAAGCATCAAAATTCAGGGGGCACAGAGAAGCCCCCTCAAAACTGATAAAAATAGGTCCACATCCCGTCATCTAGGAGTAAAAGTTAGAAGTCTCAGTAACACAGGGAAATCCTAAAAGCAGCTCAGGAGAAGAGATCTGTAACATAAAATGATAGAAATATTAGGCTGGCAGGAGACCTATCCACAGAGACCTGGCAGGCCAGAAAGGACTGGCATGATATATTCAGAGCACTAAATGAGAAAAATATGTAGCCAAGAATACTATATCCAGATATTCTGTGATTGAAAATAGAAGGAGATTTAAAAAAAAAAAAAAGCTTCCAGGACAAACAAAAACTAAAAGAATTTGCAAACACCAAACCAGCCTTACAGGAAATATTCAAAATGGTCCTGTAAGCAAAGAGAGAACCTAAAAGTAACAACCCAGAAAGGGACAGAGACAATATACAGTAACAGTCACCTTACAGGCAATACAATGGCATGAAATTCGTATCTTTTAATAGTTACCCTGAATGAAAATGAGTTAAACACCCCAATCAAAAGACACATGGTATAAGAATGGATAAAAAAATAATAATAATAGCCATCGATATGCTGTCTGCAGGAAACTCATTTTAGACCCAAAGACACTTCCAGATTTAAAGTGAGAGGGTGGAAAACAATTTATCATGCTAATGGACATCAAAAGAAAGCTGGGATGGCAATCTTTATATCAGAAAAATTAGATTTTAAGCCAAAGACTATAAGAATATAGAAGGACACCATATCATACTTAAAGGGTCTGTCCAACAAGAAGATCTAACAATTGTATATATCTATGCTCTAACATGGGAGAAGCCAATTATATAAACCAGTTAATAACAAAATCAAAGAAATGCATCAACAATAATACAACAATAGTAGGGGACTTTAATACCCCCGTCACTGAAAGGGACAGATCATCTAAGCGAAAGATCAACAAGGAAATAAAGGCTTTAAATGACACACTGGACCAGATGGACATCACAGATATGTTCAAAACATTCTATCCCAAAGCAACAGAATACACATTCTTCTCTGGTGCTCATGGAACATTCTCCAGAATAGATCACATCCTGGGTCATAAGTGAGGTCTCAACTGGCACCAAAAGATTGAGATCATTCCCTGCATATTTTCAGACCACAATGCTTTAAAATTAGAACTTAACCACAAGAGGAAAGTTAGTAAGTATTCAAATACATGGAGGCTAAAGAACATCCTACTAAAGAATGAATAGGTCAACCAGGAAATTAAAGTAGAATTTTAAAAATTCACAGAAACAACGGAAAATGAAAATACAACTGTCCAAAATCTTTAGGACACAGCAAAGGTGATCCTGAGAGGAAAGTATATAGCAATAAAAGCCTTTGTCAAGAAATAAGGAAAGTCTCAAGTACACAACCTAACCCTCCACCTAAAGCAGCTGGAGAAAGAAAAGCAAAGAAAGGCCAAACCCAGCAGGAGAAGAGAAATAATAAAGATCAGAGCATAAATCAATGAAAAAGAAATGAAAAGAATAGAACAGATCAATGAAACTAGGAGCTGGCTCCTTGAAAGAATTAAAAAGACTGATAAACCCCCAGCGAGAAATATCAAAAAGAGAAAGGACCCAACTTAATAAAATCATGAATAAAAGAGGAGAGATTACAACCAACACCAAAGAAATACAGACAATTATAAGAACATATTACGAGCAACCATACACCAGCCAATTTGACAATCTGGAAGAAATGGATGCATTCCTACAGACATATAAACTACCAAAATTGAACCAGGAAGATATAGAAAACCTGAACAGACCATAACCAGTAAGGAGATTGAAGCAGTCACCAAAATTCTCCCAACAAACAAGAGCCCAGGCCAGACAGCTTCCCAGGGAAATTCTAACCAGACATTTAAAGAAGAATTAATACCTATTCTCCTGAAAATTTTCCAAAAAATAGAAATGGAAGGAAAACTTCCAGACTCGTTTTTTGAGGCCAGCATTATCTTCATCCCAAAACCAGACAAAGACCCCATCAAAAAGGAGAATTACAGACCACTATCCTTGATGAACATGGATGCAAAAATTCCCACCAAAATACTAGCCAATAGGATCCAACAGTACATTAAAAGGATTATTCACCACGACCAAGTGGGACTAATTCTTGGGCTGCACGGTTGATTCAACATCTGTAAATCAATCAATGTGATACAATACATTAATAAAACAAAGAAGAACCATATTATATTCTCAATAGATGCTAAAAAAGCACTTGACAAAGTACAGCATCCTTTCTTGATCAAAACTCTTCACAGTGTAGGGATAGAAGGTACATACCTCAATATCATAAAAGCCATCTATGAAAAACCCAGAGCAAATATCATTCTCAGTGGGGAAAAACTAAGAACTTCTCCCCTAAGGTCAGGAACATGGCAGGGCTGTCCACTATCACCACTTCTATTCAACATAGTACTAGAAGTCCTAGTCTCAGCAATCAAACAACAAAAAGGAATAAAAGGCATCTGAATCGACAAAGAAGTCAAATTCTCACTCCGTGCAGATGATGTGATACTCTGTGGAAAACCCAAAGACTCCACTCCAAAACTGTTAAAACTCATGCAGGAATTCAGTAACGCATCAGGATATAAAATCAATGCACAGAAATTAGTTGCATTTCTATACACCAACAGCAAGACAGAAGAAAGAGAAATTAAGGAGTCAATCCCATTTACAATTGCACCCAAAACCGTAAGGTACCTAGGAATAAACCTAACCAAAGAGACAAAGACTCTATACTCAGAAAACTATAAAGTACTCATGGAAGAAACTGAGGAAGACACAAAGAAATGGAAAAATATCCCATGCTCATGGATTGGAAGAATATTGTGAAAAATGTCTGTACTACCTAAAGCAATCTCCACATTTAATGCAATCCCTACAAAAATAGCATCAATTTTTTTCAAAGAAATGGAACAAATAATCCTAAAATTTATATGGAACCAGAAAAGACCCTGAATAGCCAGAGGAACATTGAAAAAGAAAGTCAAAGGTGGTGGCATCACAATTCTAGACTTCAAGCTCTATTACAAAGCTGTCATCATCAAGACAGCATGGTACTGGCGCAAAAACAGACACATAGATCAATGGAACAGAACAGAGAGCCCAGAAATGGACCCTCAACTCTACGGTCAACTCATCTTTGACAAAGCAGGAAAGAATTTCCAATGGAAAAAGGACAGTCTCTTCAACAAATGGTGTTGGACAAATTGGATAGCCACATGCAGAATGAAACTGGGCCATTTCCTCACACCACACAAAAAAATAGACTCAAAACGGGTGAAAGACCTCAATGTGAAACAGGAATCCATCCAAATCCTTGAGGAGACCACAGGCAGCAACCTCTTCAACCTTAGCCACAGCAACTTCTTCCTAGCAATATCGCCAAAGGCAAGGGATGCAAGGGCAAGAATGAACCACTGGGACTTCACCAAGATCAAAAGCTTTTGCACAGCAAAGGAAACAGTCAACAAAACCAAAAGACAACAGACAAAATGGGAGAAGATATTTGCAAATGACATATCAGATAAAGGGCTAGTATCCAAAATCTAGAAAGGACTTACCAAACTCAACACCCAAAGAACAAATAATCTAATCGAGAAATGGGCACAAGACATGAATAGACATGTCTGCAAAGAAGACATCCAAATGGCCAAAAGACACATGACAAAGTACTCGGCATCAAGGAAATACCAATCAAAATCACCAGTCAGAATGGTTAAAATTAACCAGTCAGCAAACAACAGGTGTTGGCCAGGATGCAGAGAAAGAGGAACCTTCCTATGCTGTTGGTGGGAATGCAAGGTGGTGCAGCCACTCTGGAAAATAGTACAGAAGTTCCTCAAAAAGTTGAAAATGGAGTTACCCTATAACCCAGCAATCATACTACTGGGTATTTACTCTAAAGATACAAATGTAGTAATCTGAAAGGGCACGTGTCCCCAAATGTTTGTAGCAGCAATGTCCACAATAGCCCAACTACAGAAAGAAACTAAATGTTCATCAACAGGTGAATGGATAGATGTGGTGTGTATATGTATTTGTGTACACACACACACACACACACACACACACACACAATGGATACTATGCAGCCATCAAAGAAAGGAAATCCTGCCATTTGCAACAATGTGAATGGAACTGGAGGGTATTATACTTCGCAAAATAAGTCAATCAGACAAAGAAAATTATCATATGATCTCTCTGATATGAGGAATTTCAGAGGCAGGGTGGGGAAGTCGTGGGGGGTAGAGGGAAAAAAAATGAAACAAGATGGGACCAGAGAGGGAGATAAACCCTAAGAGATTTAATCTCAGGAGATAAACTGAGGGTTGATGGAGGGGGAGGGGGGGAGGGACAGGGTGGCTGGGTTATAGACATTGGGGAGGTTATGTGCTATGGCAAGTGCTGTGAATTGTGTAAGACTGATGATTCACAGGCCTGTACCCCTGAAGCAAACAATATATTATATGCTAATAAAAAAAAGAAAGAAAAAATATGGAACAACAGAGAAATGAGTATGCTGGTGTAGAGGGTTTACTAGTGGTTATTTGATTCATCTGCAAAACCATTCATTCCATGAAATGAGTAGCAAGAAGAAGAGGGTGTAGTGATAGGATATTCAACTAATATTTGACATTAACAGGAAGACATTAGCATGAAGACCACCATCTGAAACTAATATTTCATTGTACATATGCTACCTTCCTGAGGTCATGGGCAAGGACAGGACCCTCAAGCCAGACTTGTCTAACTGAAGGAGACATTCCAGAGTGCCACTGGCTGTGAAGGCACAGACGTGGGGGTGTTCCCAGCTCCACTGATTCGCAGGAAGTACTCACTGTCCCCAAAGCCAGTCACTTTCCCAGGACTCCAACCTGTCCATTTCAGAACAATGATCTGCATGAAATGGAAACAGACCAGAAGACTCTGGTACCTCCTTCCACCTGAGCTCATCCTGGACCATCATCGGCTCCACTCTGCAGCAGACCAGTGAATCCAATCCTGGAGTTCCCCTTAGTAAGAACTCAAACAATTGGGGCACCTGGGTGGCTCAGTTGGTTAAGCATCTGCTGGGGCTTGTGTCATGGTCCTGGAATCCTGGGTTCAAGCCCCACATCAGGCTCGGAGCCTGCTTCTCCCTCTGCCCGCCACTCCCCTCATTTGTGCTTTCTCTCTCTCTTCCTCTCTAATAAATAAATAAAATCTTTTTAAAAAAGAACTCAAACAATTTCTGGAAAAGGCCCAGTAATAGCCCAGAGGCTCCCACAGCTCAAGATGTGGTTAACACGTGGAGCTAGAGAAGCTGAGTTCTGAAATGCTGCTGGTGATTATGATAAAGCAAACAACAGCAAACAGTTACCCATTCTACCATATACCACTCATGGTGGGAAGCAGTTTGGATGGACTGTTCTCATTTGAGGCCCCTCAAACTCCTAAAATTGGGTCTCAGTACCCAGTTTTGCAGATGAAGAAACTGAAGCACAGAGAGTAAGTAACCTGAAGGACCATGCAGAGCCGTCACTGCACGTGAGCCCTGCAGAGGGAGCTGTACAATAGGCCCTTCAGCAACAGCCAGGAGGGGAACCCTACCACCCTCTGCAGCTAGGAAACAGCTGTCCTTGGAAACCATGCCCAGGCATCCTACCAGGTAGGAATAATGCCGCGCAGACACCCAGGCCTCAGGGTATATGACACTCATGTCCTGGGGCCACATGAGGGCACAGGGAGCTGGGGTAGGGTCCAGCCGCTCTCCCCCACCTAGACCACTGCGCTCCAGCCTATCTTCTACCCATTCTCCACAGAGCAGCCAGGAAGATCCTCTTCCAGATTCCTGTTGAATCCTAACACTACCCACTGAACGCCTCCCCCAACTTCCATTTGCACTTTCTACATTGTCCCATAGAGTACGCATTTGCTACACATGGCTTTTTAAATTTAAATCCAACAGTATTAAATAGAATTAATTCCATGTCTCAACTGCACTAGCCATATTTCAAGTGCAAAACAGCCGCCTATGGCTGGAGGTACCCTACTGGACAGCGCACGTGAACAATACTGCCATTGCCAAAGAAAGTTCTTTCAGGTAGAATGAAGATGATGAAATCCCAACTCCCCACCATGGCCTGCAAGGTCCATGGGGTTTGGTCCCTTGTCACACGTCCAGGCTCCTGCCTTTGCATACTTGTCATGCTCCAGCTTCCTGCCCTTGCTTCAGGTCCTCAAACATACCAAGTTCATGCCCACCTTGGAGTCCCCCCCCTCCTCCTCCTGCTACCTCAGACTAACTCCTTCAGATCCCTCAGGCGTCATTTCAGACTTCACATTGAGGTGTTTTCCTGACTCTCCCTAAACCTAAATATACCTACACCCGGGAATCCCAGGAGCTAATCTCCTCTCTCATCGTTGCCTGTCCTACCTTTCACGGCATGTTAAGTTTGTAATATCTCAAGGCAGCAGTCATCTGAAAGCCTGACTTGTGCTGGGACCCTTCTTCCCAGCTCACTCATGTGGCTGTCGTCTGCAGGTCACGTGGGCCTCTTTATAAGCCTGTTCATGACATGGCCGCTGGCTTTCCTCAAAACAAGGAACACCAAGATGCAAGCTATGGTATCTTTTACCATCATCTTGGGATGGACATAGTGTTACTCCTACAGGATTCCATCAGGGAGCACACACACCAGGCCTGAGATGGGGCAGAGGGGACTTCAGGGGGTTGTGAAGACCAGGAGGCTGGAGGTCTCGGGAGCCATCTTAGAGACTGCTTACCATAGGCTGCATGTCTTAGTTGTCACTGTGTCCTCATAGCTTTGGGCACAGATCCTCCATACATACTATTGAAACAAAATGTGATTGAGTGTCCCGTCTCTTACCTTGTGTATGAAACCAGGAGTCGGGCCTGAAAATACTTAATGCTCCTTCCCATCCACAATATCCTTTGGTCCATTTTGATGACGGTCTCTATTCTTGTCTCGTTCAACTGGTGACATGAAAATGAGGTGGGGAGGGCGCACTGCTCTCTCTCAGGAACAGAGTCCTGGGTGGGAGAGACATTCAAGGCTTTCCTCCCTCTGATATTGGTAGGGCTTTTGATTTTGTTTGGTTTGGTTTTGTTTTTGACTTTTGCCTCTGACTTTGGTTTAATCCAGGGTTCCCAAACCCCACATGCTTCAAATGGTTCTGCCTTACATCACACAGAAACTGACAGATTCATGGCGGTCCATGAAATTATACTTCCCATGGACCAGGGAAGCACACACTCACAAAGGACCAGCAGAGCCATTGACTTTTTATTAGCTGCTTCTCCTTGGCAATAAACAGGGAGACACAGTGGCGGCAGAAAAAGAGAAGCTACTGATCGAACCTCAGACTGGGTCAATCACTGGAGCAGAGATGAGCACTAAGTCTTGACACAGGTTCAAAGGACCGACTGGCAGGACATGCTCGGAATCAGGGAAACCACCTGATAAAGCAACCTTGTACCTTGTGACCTGGGATTGCCAACACCAGTAAGCGAATTCACGGGACAGCAGTAACAGCCACCATGTAGTAAACACCTGGTGTGCCCCTAATCCTTGCCAACATCTACTAGTAGGTCTATATCAGTCATGTGTCATAAGGTCTCAGGGCAACATCACACAGTGCCTGGCACACAGGAGGTACCCACCATTGTGTGAATGCATTAGTTTCACAGCTGGCTAGTATTACATCCAATTTACAGAATACTTAGGTCTACATATCTGCTCAAAGACATGCGGGTTGTACTGAGTAAAAGCCAGGTTTAAACCTTCAACTTCTTCATATCCAAGACCCCTTCAATATTTCACACAAGGGTACACAAACACACCTAGTAGAATTCTATCAATTTCCATGCACTAGCATGAGTCTTCATGAAAACACAGAGACCAGGAAACATCTGTGGGCAGTGAAAGGTGAGACAACTTCCCATTTTTGTGGTTTGGGAGGACCCAGGGCTATCACCTCCACCGTTCCTGAGGAAAACTCCAGGTCCGAGTGGGTGTCCTTCCAGGTCGGAGCAGGTGAGCTAGGAGGCAGCTTTCCCGGGGCGGTGGACAGAGACCAGCAGCTGGAATGGGAGGAGCTGTATGCCTCCCTTAGAAAGCAAGAACTGGTTTCTTATTATACAAAACTCCACTGGCTCCCATAAATCAAATCAGATTCTCCCCACTTGGTTTTTCATTCACAAAACCGGGTGTCTCTTCCCCAACCAGCCCCTCCCCACCCTTGAATTTCTCAACTGCAGAGGCCTAGAAGATTTCTGTATTTTGTGACTGCGCTCACTCTTCATTTAGCTTCCTTAAGTGTCTTTTCAACTGGAAAAATTGGTGATTAAAAAGTGAAATTGTCAGATGTCAACCTGATACCACTGAGAATTTGAAAGTTAATGAGAGAAGGATAGAATAACTTCAAATCACAAAAGGTCACACTGCAATCGTGTCCCCCGGTCTCCCCTGGAGACCTCCAGGGGCTGTGGAAGAAACAGAAGCAGCACAAGTCACAGTAAAAAAGGGGCAGGGGGTGGTCACTTAAGTGCTTGGGTATTACAGATTGGTTAGGATGGATTATTATAGAAATGAAAAATGTGTTCAAGTATTCTGCTACTAGGCACAAAATATCCCCTGGTGAAGTCAACACTGTTTTTTTTCAAAGAGAACTTAAAAACAATATGCACTTTTAAAGACATTTTAAAGATTAAAAAAAAATGTATGATTGTGAATAACTGAGAACAGGGGTTGGCAGAGTATGATCTGTTGTTTGTTTCTTATAAATATTTTTACTGGGAAAAATTCATGGAAACGTGTTCACTAGCTGGCCCTTTACAGAAATGCTTGCCAAGCCCTTACTGAGATAGTCACTGAGGTTTTCTTCAGTGTATTTATAATATTGATATTTATGAAGTTATGTATAAGTGACTGATAGAAAAAGCAACTGGCACATGGAATTTTGGTTGGTTTTGTTTGAGGAGAGCAAAGTAATTGACTTTTTTTTAATGTGTGAACTTATAAATGAGCCCAAATCAATAATGGACAACATTTTGCAGAAGCCAAATGTTACTCAAGGCCACAGGAAACCCGATGCCCTAGACATTTCTGCAATGTTTATAGACCCACCATCTCCCATCAAAATAGGTTCAACAGGACGGTCCAAATGACACATCTTGAAAAAATAAAGCAAAGCGGTCATCTGAATTTTTCACCACACACACACAGTAAAATGTAAAATGACTCTGCGAACACAAGTGCTGGGACAGTTTTAGAGCTCCTGGCTGAAATCTTGTTTTTATTCATGGGATAAAATAAAAACCCAAAGATCAAAATCTAAATAAGGACAACTAATACATTCCTCACCTTAATGAGAAGGGAAGTTTGTAACATCAGATTACTTAGCAAACATTGTTTCGTAACTGCGAAATAATTGTGTGGAACGGTTGGTCCTGACTAGAAGCGGTTTCTGTTACACAGAGGGGAAAGGAAGAATGATGATCTAGGAGAAACAAAGGGTACTGCATTAGTCAATTCAGAAGGAGAAGGAGCGCTTTCCAGGTCAGTTAGATCTTGTAGAAAGACAACACCCTGAGACAAAGCAGGAGGCTCCCTAAGATGGCGTGCATTCTTTAAAATGAAGAAGGCTGAAAACAGAGTAGGAATTTGACCAAGCAGAGTTAAATGTTCTTAGTTATTTCTCTGCTATAGAAAACCACTGTCAGTCAGTGGGAAGAGAAGCTCCTTTCCCATGCTAATGAAATAATCATAGAGATCAGGCAGCCCCATCCATTTCAAGGGTCTACAAACTTTTCCTCTAACACATTAAATAGTGCATTCCCAGCTCTCAGACCTAACAACATATAATACAGCTACTTCTCTCTGCTGCTCAAGTGCAAAAGCAGCCAGACAATATGTAAATAAATATCCTGGCTGTGTTCCAATAAAACTTATTTTTAAAAAATGTTATCCAAAATAATGGATGATTCTACTTATGATTCCCCTCTATGAGGTACTTAAAATGCAAGTTCACAGAAACAGCAAGTAGCATGGTAGTCCCAGGGGTTAGAGAGAGGGAAAATGGGGAGTTAGTGTTTCCTTGGGGATGATAAAAAACGTTCTGGAAATGGAGAGCAGTGATGGCTGTACAGCAAGACAAATGCACCTGGGAGGCCTGAAGGGCTAAGTCAGTTGAGTGTTCGACTTGATTTCAGCTCAGGTCATGATCTCAGGGTCATAGGATCAAGCCCCATGTTGGGCTCCATACTCAAAAGGGAGTCAGCTTGAGATTCTCTCTCCCCCTCTGCCTCATCCCCATGCTCTAAAATAAATAAATCCTTCCTAATATACTTAATGACACTGTATATTTAAAAATGGTTAAAATGGTAAACTTTATATTATATATGTATTTTAATCACAATAAAAAAATTTCAATACACTTACATATACACAGGGACATGAGTCCTTGTTGCAAAGGGCTAAGTCTTACTATTGGGACTCCAGTGGTATCTTCCACTTAATGAAAAGTCCCACACAAGAGCGTTACAACCAAGTTCAAACAACTTTATCCTATAAAGCTTCTTAGGCTTGTTAGCAGGTTAAAAACTCTTCCAAATATGGCCAACCAACTTCCAATCCTAGCAATTTTTTTCTCATGTTGGGATGAGAACAGCAACTCTAATATACATGACACAATTTCTCTTGAAATTATATTGACCATTTATCATTAGTATTTAAGAGATAAATAAAAGTGAGCAATTAAAAAAAAAGACTGTCATTTGGTCCCCAGATCATAGTTTTGTCATCCTCCTACACTAGTTAACCTTTGGAGAAAACTCTAGGGTAGTTTGTCAGGTGGCACATCGAGAATGAAGTCAAAAGGGAAAGAATTTGAAGTCTGGATAAAAAGATTATATTGAATCGGGACATGAAGAATCAGCCGATGTTAATTCTAGACAAGTTGCTGTAACTCATAAATGAGGTCAATGCCTATCCATGTGCCTTACCTGTTTCCTCTTGGAAAGATGGGGGAAAGAGAAAAACTCAGTCTTTGGTGTCCTGTGTAAATTGGTCTAGGGTCAGAAATCTAGCTGTCTTGTCCAGAAGAAAAGTTAACATTTTTGTCTAGCCAACAAGGCAAAACTCTTAGTGTTCTAATGAAACATGTCAAGATGGCTGACCAAAAAAGTACATTGGCAGACTGGATGGTTAGAGCCTATCAAAGGAAACTATTCTAGCTACTCTGAAATTAGCGGTTTAAAACAATAATCATTATTCATCTCTCCTGGTCTCTACGGATCAGGAATTTGACAACAACCTGGTTGGACCTTCCACTTGGGTAAGTTTTAACTGGTTTCTGCATGACTAAAATTAGTTATTAGTGATAAAGCCAGTATTTTTCTCTTCCTATGCTCACACACCACTTTGGCCAGCACTTCCCACGAATGGTAAACAAGACCACGTGGTATGAGTAACCTGACCTTTCATCACCAAAACCCACCAACGCTGGCTTAAAATAGTGCATCGTGGCCCCTGCCTGGCAGCATTCAGAACCTACGGTTAGTGACGGCCTTGATCTTGCCTGTAAGACAGTGAAATAACCAATTTATCTGAGATCTATTGAGATACTGAGATACTGTGGCACAAATACAAGAGAAATTGCCCAGACAGAGAACCCAACACTGTCAGCTCTCTTGCTCAATGTCATCTTTCAAGTGACAGTGTCAAAGCAACACATTCTCCCCCATTAAAGATTGGGCACAGTAGAAAATCTTCTGGTTATAACTTTAAATTCCTGTGGCAGGGGTAATGCTATATATTTATCAAAGCCTGCTGAAATGACCTCTTCTGGAGCCAACAGGTCTACCTCAGTCCAGTCCTCTCAGAGTTCCCACAGGACTGTGTGAGTGGGTTACACCATGTCCAAGCGTCACCACAGCACCCCCACGGAACAATCCATGCTTGCTCTCCCCCAGCCTTTCCAGAGGCCACACGGGAGTGCCACAAAAGAACCAGAGAGTAACCACTTCAGAGGATCCACAGAACCCACACTGAATTGTGATGGGAATCAGAAATCACTTCATGTATATGAAGCCTCTGAGAAAAAAATAAAATAAAATTTAAAAAGGGAGAAAAAGAAGTCACTGAGATTTTCTTCTTTCTTATCCCAAAGCTAAGAGTCAGGTTAAGAAAGCCAAACCTGGGGTGTACAGGAGTTTGGGGCATTTTTTTTTTTTAACCTACACCATCTCGCCCCTTGACAGACTGCGAGATGTTGGGCACACTCCCCTCTCAAGCAAGCCACTGAGACTTCAGAGTTTGTTGTGCAGCATGACAGAGACTAGCTTGGCCAACCTCACATTATATTAAAACATGAATATATGAATGAGCAGAACTTAAAACTCACATGAATTTAAGTTAAAACATGCAACTTTAAAGCAATGTCCTCCTTGAGGCGGCTTACTCTGGCTAAGCCCCAGACCTCCCAGGAGCACATACACATTCACTCCTTGGCTGGTCGAGAGACTTCAATGGAAATATCTGAACACTATCCTAAGGCATTTGGCATAGAGAATCTCTAGAGCTCGATGAAACCCAGCTCTGTTACTTCATAAAGGAATCACTGACTCGCTCCTGTTCATTCCCTGAGCCTCAAATTATGTGACATGGGAACAACTGGTATTGGGTAAGCTGGTTACCATCTGGGCCAGCTGACCTAAAAGAACAGCAGCCTTTCTCATGGAGAATAGTCCTTTAGTTAGGGCAGTACCTGAATGCATTTATAAAAGGTGAGGCCTGACCAGATATGGCCAAGATGAAAGAGAAATTTAAATTTTTTTTAATAGTAGTAAAATTGTTCATTAGGATAAACAGCAGGAATTGTGGGCTGTCCAGCAATCTCTTGAAGGGTCCTTAAAGAACAAATGGACAGAAAGGGCTGAGAAAGGAGACACAGTAATGCATTAAGAGACCAGAGCCTAAAAGGGTCCTAGCCAATGGAAATTCCCCCATTGTATTAGTCATCAATTGCTACCTAACAAAGCACCAAAATCTTAGCAGCTTCAGGCAACACACATTCATTATCTGACATTTCCTGCTCATCATAAAGTCAGAAGCAGCTTGGCTGGTTGGTTCCAGAGTAGGGTTTCTCATGAAGGTGCAGTCGAAATTAATGAGTAAATAGTTACAATTACCAGTGAAGGCACTGATTCATGAACGAGGGTTCTGGGTGGATCAGGCCATTAAGCGTCCAACTCTTGATTTTGGCTCAGATAATGATCTTGGGGTTCTAAGATCCAGCCCCACATCAGGCTCAGGCCTGGGCATGGAGCCGGGTTGGGATTCTCTCTCCCACTTTGCCTCTGCCCCCCACCTTAAAAAATAAATAAATAAAACTTGTGTAAGCCTGTGTGGTTCACCCAGTTTGGGCATCCTCTTGAGGACTCAGATCATTCTTAAAACTGGAACCCTGGGGTCCTGGGTCCCCACTGGCCATCCCAAGACACTGAGCCAAAGAGATAAGGGCAAAAAAGCACCCAGTACAGAGCGCAGCCAACAGCCTCTTTGCTGAGACTCCTCAGGAAAGACTATGACTGTCGTCTTCTCGCCACACACCCAGAAAACACCATCATGATGTTCAGTCCACTGCATTTCCACACAGGGCAGAAAGCCCACTCCTCAAAGGGAGAATCTCTGATTTGAGGATTTTTTGTGAGTTTTTTGGAGTAAGTCTATTTCTGTCATGACCCCAATCCAAGTCAACTCATTGCCACCCCACTTCAGGCAGCTCAACCCCTCTCACTTCCCACGGTACAGCAAGAGTCACCACCTGTCAGGTGAACAGTCCCCAGCAGGAAGTGTGTTTCAAGGAATACCAGGGAGAGGATGAGGGAAGAAAGCGCACATGTGAGCAACTTCTCTATGTAGGACTCCTTGCCCGTGCCATTTCTAAATCCTTACAGCAACCCTAAGGAGGAGGCACTATTAGCACCACGTGTTACAGAGAAAAATAGTGAGGCTCAGGCTGAACAGCTTCCTTGGCCAATTCACTCAGTGAATGTGAGAGGCAGGATCTGAATGAAGTACCAAAAGCCTCAAAACCTGGCTGGGGTAAGGAAAAGGAAGAAGGGAGGGAGGGAGGGAGGGAGACGCACAGGGAAGCTGTATCCCAAAGTGTTTCATGCAAGACCAGGACAAGAACCTGGCTCTTTGTGATGGGAAGTGCGGATGATAAGCCAGGCTAGATAAACTTAGTGTACAGGAGCTCCTCCCACTATTAAAGAGATTTACTGACTCCAGTTCATCCTCAGAAGGTGTGAAGAAGGCGATTAGAAAAAGATCTCATCGGAACCGTAAGAGAAGGGAAACAAACTGAGGATTGATGGGGGGTGGGGAGAGGGAGGGACAGGGTGGCGGGGTGATGGACATTGGGAAGGTATGTGCTATAGTGAGTGCTGTGAATTGTGTAAGACTTATTCACAGGCCCTACCCCTGAAGCAAATAATCCGTTATATGTTAATTTAAAAAATAAAAGAAAAAGATCTCATCTCTCTTTAGTGTGGAAGGAAAGAAGTGGGGGGGGGGGCAGAATGGTCATTACAACTAATTTGCATCATTCCTTGAGAACCAGAAGAGTACCTTGTTAAGCATGTGGACTCTGGAGCCAGAGTGTGAATCCCAGCTCTGACGCTTACCCGTCTGACCTGGAGCAGGACTCTTAACAGCCCAGGTGCCCTAATGGCACCATTTGTAAAATGGGGATAAAAATAACAGCCATTACCGAAGTTTGTTAGAAGGGTTTAAGTGAAAAACATTTCAAGTGCTTGCAAGGGTAAACAGTATACAGCAGCAACTCAATTCATGTTGCTATTGTGATTGCTAGTGTTGAGAGGACAAAGTCTAGAGCCCGAGGGCCAGCATTCAAGTCCCAGTCGGTCATTCCACAAGCCTGTGAGCACTGAACACTTTCATAACCTTTCTGTCAAAGGAGGGAGAACATTCCGTCTTGGAGGAGTTCGGGCAGATTGCATTTTCTGCAGCTGGCAGCAATAGCGTCTGCCACCCACGTGCTCTTCTACACTCCTCCACCACTACCCCATCAACGTGTGAGTGCTGAGTCCCTGCCCCTTGAACCCGGAAGGCCTGTGAACTCTGCCACACTAATATGGACTAGAAGTGATGCTTTGTGACTTCTAAGAACAGATTAGCCAAAACTATGCAGCCTCTTCTTGGCTCCCCTGAAGACGCCCGCTCTTAGAACACAAGCAATTCACGAAGACGCAATACATGGAGTGAAACTGAGACCCCATCCCACCTCCGACTAGGCTTGGGAGTCAGGTAAGTAAGCCATTCTCCAGCGCGCAGCCCGCGCAGGTGCAGCCCATACTGCAGGGAGCACAGACAGCTTCTTCCATCGAGCCCGGCCCAACATGCATATGCATGAGCAAAACAAAGGATCTTAACTGTCTGAAGCCACTGAGATTTGAGGTGGCTTGTTATCCGGCAGTAGTAACCAGGAAAGGAACTCTGAGAAGATTATTATGTAACAATATAGTAAGTAATTAGCTTAGTCCTGAGGAGGCATTAAACGCTCTTTAGGTATATGATCATGGTCAGTATCATTCAGTAACTCCCCAGAAACACTCAGCTAATTCAGATAATGACCAGGAACTCAATCCCAAGACCTCAGTCTCACTTCATCTTAGGCTGAAGAACAGCAAGGTAAGGAAATCCAATGTCCAAGGATTCAACCACTGCTGCTTCTCCCACTGTTCCAGCTGAAAGGCTGAGATAATACAATGAGGAGAAGATAGGCAATGCCTCTTTGGGGCCTCTCCACTGGAGTCTGGGCTGAAAAAGAGACTCAGGAGACAGTGGGTAAGGGACCAGTGACCAGTTTTCTTCCTCTTCCTTTAAGCCAGCTACGAAGAGCTTGAGATTCCTGTTCCTCAAGGGAAAGGCTGCCGCCTCGATGGAAAAGTAAAATATGCAAACATCGACCAGAGAATAGACGGGAATGCATAATTCACAACTAGCTGTCTCCCTGGACCCAAGCAAGGAGTAGCTTGAACTTCAGGTCAGAAAAAAAATTCAAGCTGTTATATCCCAGCACCTAAGTATTCAATTACAGAAAAGTTTTTGCCCCTGGGGAGACCACTGGAACCTGCGTCAGCATCAAAACCTTCCTTAATATGATTGTGCAGTAAGCAGAGATAGGCAGCACCCTGGCAATTGATATGCAAATTAAATAAACAAAACGACATAATAAATAATTAAATCAGTCTAACATGATGAATGAATTAATCATATCGGAGTGATGAGAAGAAGCCAGCACTGTAACCCAGAAGATCACTGATTTGAGGAAAATGAAACATTCATAACAAGACCATTTCAGCAAAGGATGGTGCCTCCTCTTATATTGATTAGTGTGCCGTCCTCTGATCGGAGTAGGTGCTCAATAAATGTTAGTGGAATCATAGGGACTTTTGTCACCCAGATATCCCTCTACAGTATATAGAATTACTCGTTCAATAAGCAATTGTACAGACATTTTCTCATTTCAATCTTATTTAGGAATAACAGCTATATAAGGTAGGCAAAGTAAGTATTACCATCCCGCATTTGACAACTAAGGAAAATAAAACTAAGAGGCCAAGTGGCTTGCCCGCCCCCCAGTCATCCAACTGGGATGAGAAGAGCCCAGACTCATTTGGGACTCCCGACATCTGGTGCATTCCCCACCCCCCAAACCCCACTTACGGGAATACCTGTGTCTACATGAGTACGAGTGTGTGGAGAGAGGAATCTATAGGCCCCCACCACTTCCCCAACCACTTCCCATAATAAATCAATTCTAGATGTACTTCAAGTTTATATGGACCTCCCTCCATTTTCACCTTTTGTTAGTTACAAATATAGCATCTCTTTACAGGCTCTTTTAAGAAACAAAGGTAAGCCAGAGGAAAATAAAAGTACTGCACAGCCATTAAAATTAATGATGAAGAGGGCGCCTGGGTGGTTCAGTGGGTTAAAGCCTCTGCCTTTAGCTCAGGTCATGATCTCAGTTCAGCGAGGAACCTGCTTTCCTCCTCTCTCTCTGCCTGCTTGTGATCTCTCTCTGTCAAATAAATAAAATCTTTAAAAAAAAAATTAATGATGAAGAATAATACTGAGCCACATGGGAAAATCTCCAAAATATACCGCTAAGTGAAAAGAAAGTTTCCATACAACACATACACACAGAGGGCTAAAAGCATGCATCAAAAAGCAAACACTAGTTATTTCCATATGGTGGGATTATAAGGAATTTTTGTTTCTCTCTGTGGGTATTTATAAAGACTCCTGGAGATTCATACAATGAGAATGTATTACTTCAGTAATTGAAATTGTTATTTCAAAAGTAAGGCAAGCTGCAGTGGGAGGGTGGGGAATAAAATGCTTCTGAGCCCACATCTATTAGAAGCCATAAATATTTCAGTGCTTGTTTTGCTTGCTTGTTTTAAGGGAATTACTTAACATTATGGTTAAACATTAAGGAGGTATGGAATAGAAAATAATTGGGAATCTCACTCCACAATGACACAGGATATGCCCTCAAATCAATGGCTCTGACATATTATGAAATAATTGGGAAAAAAGAGAAGAAAAAAATGTAAAAGCCTGCAAAGGCAAATCTCTCTAGGGGCAGTAAAGTAGAGCCCCAGCTCCCTCCTCTTGTCTAGTCTCACAGAGGACTAAACAACTCGGAAAACTAACCTCAGACATAGCCCTCGGCCCTGGTTCTGCAATAGGACTTAATGGTGCCTTGGAAAACAAGTTGCATATCCAAGCAAAATCAACCAGACAACTTCAGGGTAAGTAGGAGGCCTGAAAATATAGAGTCCTGATTCAAAAAAGTTAAAAGGCAGCAAAAGATGGAGGAGAGACTCTTGTAGCCCTGTTGCAGAAGAAAAAAAGTAAATCAATTTTTTAAATGGATTAGAAGT
The DNA here is from genome assembly GCA_004023965.1 of Spilogale gracilis. Lineage (NCBI taxonomy): Eukaryota > Metazoa > Chordata > Mammalia > Carnivora > Mephitidae > Spilogale > Spilogale gracilis. Next base: position 203,792 of record PITA01000284.1, read on the forward strand.
GTGCATCTCTAAGAGCATATACCTTATGAAGATTTACTCCAAAGACAGAAAAAAAAAATGTTCTAACAGCCATGGTTTGAACTTTCCAATAAGCTGAAAAAAGTATTGAGGCAATAAATCAAAATCAAAAATCTGAAATAAGACAAAAAAGTGACATGACAGAGGGGGGAAAAAGAGCTAAAGAAACAACTCCCCTGAAGAATCAAAATAGCATAATGAACCAAGTCAACAATAAAAACAAGCTTGAGATCGATACGGATGCAGAATGCCAAAAGCACATGGTACACTGACCCAAGCAATCAAGGAGATGTTAGAGGTGACAGATAAAACACCACAGCCAGAATGGGTGGGCCCAAAGAAAGACCCGAGGCAGCCAAGAAAAACTATATTCAGGGATATGGTTGAAGAAAATGTGTATGATCTTAGAATCTGTGACAGGACTTGCAGGCATCAGAAAAAAAAAATGACTGAAAGTAAAGAGCATGGAGAAACAGGCTAGTGAAGTCCTACAGCGTCAAGGATGAAGACAGAATTTGCACAAACACCTAGGCCAAAGTCAGTGACGTACAAAGGATAAAGAGGTAAGTCTTCTCCTCGGATTCCAGGAAAGAGCAGAGCAACGTCCATGGGGGTTGGAGGGAGAGGTATTCTTCCGCACCCAGCCAACCAGTCATTTGGGTGTCAGTGGACAAAGAGGAGGAGGAGGGGGAAAGAGAGAGGAAAGGAGAAGCCAACACAGAGGCTAAGACGATAGTCATGATATTTTCGAGCATGAAGGACTCAAGGCAGCAGATACTAAAGCACCACAGATGAAGAAACAATATGCAGCCATGTTGTCCAGCACCAAAGGCTCTACCAAAAATAAGTAGTGACATTGGGGAGGGTTTGTGCTATGGTAAGTGCTGTAAATTATGTGAGACTGATGATTCACAGACCTGTACCCCTGAAGCTAATAATATATGTTAATTTTAAAGGCTTAAAAGATAGTGATAGCAAAGCATTTTATATTCTTATGAAATTCTTAATAAAATTTATATTTTTGATAAAATGGTGGTATATACAGTTATATTTAAACCACAGGGCATCTGGGTGGCTCGGCTGAGTATTGTCCGACTCTTGATTCTGGCTCAGGTTATAATCTGAGTCCTGAGATCAAGCGCCACGTCAGGTCCCATACTGGGCAGGGAGTCTACATCAAATTCTCTCTCTCCCCCACAACTGCCCAGAGAAAAATAAATCAAACTAAAAATTTAAAGCATAAAACCTTACCATTTTTAAAATACAAAAAAAAATAAAAACCTAGTTGGAAATAAAAGTAAATTGGGTGCCTGGGTGGTTCAATGGGTTAAGTGTCTGCCTTCAGCTCAGGTCATGTTCCCAGGATCCTGGGATCAAGCCCCACATTGGGCTTTTTGCTCAGCAGGGAGCTGCTTCTACCTCTCCATCTACCAGATACTCGCCCTACTTGTGCGCTCTAATAAATATTCTTTTAAAAAAAGAAAAGAAAGAAAGACTATATGTTTTCCCTGTCACCAAGATTAGGATTCCTGAACAGAAAACAGATTTAAAGGTAAAAATATCAATTAAAAATTAGAGGCAGACAGAAGATGAACTCAGCAATCAGGAGAGTCTCAAACTGAATCCAAAACCAATAAAAACAAGTGTATGGTGTTTATCAGGAAAAGGGACAAAGCTGTAAAGCAAAGATGGGAGGGATACCTGACAAAAATATAAGGACAAAAAATACCAAAAGGCAAAAATATGACAGAAAAAAATTCAAAGATAAAAGCAGACATTCCTCTATTTACAGATGATTAGATTGAATCCACAGAGGAGAACAGCATTAACTTTTGCCAAAAGAGGTCCTTTTTTTAACTGACAAGTGGCACAAGCCACAGCTCTGATCTGTCAAAATATCCTCCGTCTGAGTAACATCGTGTCAAACACTAAAGAAAAACAATGTTGAAAATACAAAGTGGGGTGTCAGGGGAGGGGGGAATGAAAGAATACTGCAGTGGCTAATTAGGAAGATAGTAAATATTCAAGTAGGGGATCTGGTTAATATTATTAAAGTCATTGTAAAAGCTTTATTCATACTTTGCATACTGCAAAGAATTTAAGTTCCTTTCTAAGGCCCACTAAACAGTTATAAATCTACCAATATTAAACAACCAAGAAAATCTCATTAAATGCCCCAAAAGGAAATTAATAAACAGATTATATTCTCCACTCATACAATAAACGAGAAATTAACTTCAAAAGTAGAACAAAATAATTACTCCAACAGCTTGGAAATAATTCTTGGGTCAAAAATAAAACCAAAACAGCAATTACAGATTTTTTTGGAGAATAGCAATACTGAAACCAACACATATCAAAACACATGGAAAGTGGCCAAAGTGTACTAAAAGTAAATTTCATAGCCTTAAATACTTTAATAACAGAGTAAGAAATAAAACAAATCAATTACTTAAGAAATCAACTCAAGAAGCTAGAAAATAAGATCTTGAATGAAACAAGAAAAAGGGCTTGATAAAGATAAAAGCACAAATCAATTCATTCAAAAAATAGAAAAACACCAAAATTAATAAATCCAAGACTGGTTCTTTGGGAAAAAGACCATAAACTACATAAATCATGAAAAAGTCTCAAACAGAAAACAGAAATATCTGAAGAGATAGAGGAAAAAAATTCAAAGACTAAGAAAATATTCGGAAAAAATTCAAAGACTCATTTGTCAGCTAACAGACTTGAGAACTTAAAATTAAGAATATTTAACAGGGGAGTGTGTATATAACACACACACTCTTAGAAGAGCACTGGGTCCAAGCGCTATCTAGGGTAGTAATTCAGATAATATTTTAAGTTCCTTAGGAACTTAATTCTCAAATGTGGTCATGTGTCAACAGCATGGCGCTCAGCTGAAAGCAGACCTTCCCACCCTACTCAGAAACTACCGAACCCACATTTTAACAAGGTTCCCAAGTGATTCAGAGGCAAGTGAAAGTTTGAGAAGCATGGTATTCTATCTAAAATTCTTTAAGACCGTATGCAAAGAAAAAAAAAAAAAAAAACCCACACCTTGTTACAGAAATACCACACAACAAAGAAGTAGAATTTGTTCAAGGAATATGCCAATAGTTCATAGTAAGTCTATTAATAGAAAAATATAGGTAGATTGGGGCACCTGGGTGTCAGTCATTAAACATCTGCCTTTAGCTCAGGTCATGATCCCAGGGTCCTGGGGCTGAGCCCCACATTGGGCTCCCTGCTGGGGGGGAAGCCTGCTTCTCCCTCTCCCATTCCCTGCTTGTGTTCCCTCTCTCGCTATCTCTGTTAAATAAATAAATAAAATCTTAAAAAAAAGAAAGAAAGGAAAATAGAAAGAAAAGGGAAGGAAGGAAGGAAAAGGGAAGGAGGAAAAGGAAGGGAAGGGAGGGAAGGAAAGAAGGAAGGAAAGGATGGAAAGGAAGGAAGAAAGAAAAATATAAGTAAATTTATATAAGAACAATAGTTGTGGGCTGGGGAAGGCTCTTCTGAGTATGGTTTCCACGCCCCAAACCATAAAGGCCATGAAATACCTCAAAGTGTTTTTAAAAATCTCTATTACTTGGGGCGCCTGGGTGGCCCAGTTGGTTGAGTGACTGCCTTCAGCTCAGGTCATGATCCCAGAGACCCGGGATCGAGTCCCACATCAGGCTCCCTGCTCGGCGGGAAGCCTGCTTCTCCCTCTCTCACTTCCCCTGCTTGTGTTCCCTCTCTGGCTGTGTTTCGCTCTGTCAAATTAATAAAATCTTTAAAATAAATAAATAAAAATATCTATTACAAAATAATGATATTGCAAAATCATTAAACTTACACACAAAAGTTAAAGAAAAATGACTAACTCAGACAATGATCTGAAGCTTCTGAGATGGGGGTTATTTACTTTAACATACTATAAAAGCTACTAAAACTTACCAAGAAAAAGACAACTGCTGTAACAAAGGATATTAATCAGTTCACAAAAGGCAGTCAAATGGTCAATAAATAAACCTATGCTTCATTTGTTCAAGCAACAAGCTTTAAATGAGCATTTACTGCATTTCATGCATTAAGTTCATAGCTCTTTCTACCCGAGAAAATGAAGTCACTTCCTATAAGGAAAGATGAACTAATAATCAAAGAAGTTCCACTTAACATGTGTTCAGCCAATTAACAAATATTTAATAGATAGATTCATATTCAGAGTTGAAAAAGAGGCCAGGAGGGCGCCTGGGTGGCTCAGTAGGTTAAGCCTCTGCCTTCAGCTCAGGTCATGATCTCAGGGTCCTGGGATCGAGGCCCACATCTGGCTCTCTGCTCAGCAGGGAGCCTGCTTCCTCCTCTCTCTCTGCCTGCCTCTCTGCCTACTTGTGATCTCTCTCTCTCTGGGTCAAATAAATAAATAAAATATTGAAAGAAAGGAAAGGAAGGAAAGGAATGAAAACAGGGGAAGGAATGGAAGGAAGGGAAGGAAGGGAGGGAGGAAGGAAAAAAAAGAAAGGGAGGGAGAGAGGGAGGAAGGAAGGAAGGAAGGAAGGAAGGAAGGAAGGAAGGAAGGAAGGAAGGAAGGAAGGAAGGAAGGAAAAAGAAAAGGATGCCAGGAAACAGACACCTCCAATGTTGTAGTTTAAACTGGTATGCAGTTGTACTGGCATTCAATCTGGTAAATAGTGCTTGTAAAGGCATACTTTCCAAAAGAATATATCCACAAGAAATAGACCAATACGTCTAAGTAGAAAGAGCTTCATCATGGCATTATTTATAACAGACATCATAACTGAAATGTCCGTCAATAGAATGGCATAAAAATATCAAGTAACAGTTCTCAAATCTCTTATTGTCTGTTCATGTATTATTTTCCAAATCATATCAATAGCAGACTAAGAGGCTATTTTGAAATATTTACTTTGCAGCCATTGAGAACCAAAGCAAAGATCATGAGAGGCTTTAGGAACTTTAATGTATTTTAAATGATGGGAATGGGAGAACATGGGAAGATTTAGTCCTGAAGGTAAAATACATAGGTTTAAGGAAGGAAAGCCCCCTTAGAGCTTTCTAAAAGTGAAGTCCCAGGCCTGCCTAGGTGCCTCTAAGAGCTGAGTCTGGCAATCCTCAGAAGGACACTCGGATACCCAGGGGGCTGGGTACAGCTTCCCGGGATGCTCACATCCTTCCTGGGCAACCACTCTCCACACAACAGCCAGGACGCTCCTTTTTAAAAAAAAAAAAAGAAAAGAAAAAAGTCTGACTTAAACCTTAGCTCTCCCCCTACAGACTTCTCAGTACTCTTGCCATGAAAATGCAAACTCAAGAACAATAACAGCCCACAAGGCCCCATGTGACAATGCCCAGCCACTACTTACTCTCCAATTCCGTCTCATTCCATCTTTCCTTTCATTGGGGCCTTCTAACAATTCCTAGAACATTCTGAGCTCTGTCCCATCTCAGGACCTTTGCACGAAATCTTCTCCCTGTCTCCCGTGTTGCACTCATCACAATTTTGGGGTTGGGGGTGGGGAATACATTGGCTGTAATTTTTTTTAAATTACTAGCTCACTTATTCACTAACCTCTCCAGTGGAATGCATGTTCCAGAAAGCAGATCCCTAGGTCTATTTTGCTCTTCAGAGAATTCTCAATAATCTAGCCTTGAACCTACCATTCCCAGAGCATTCAAATGCTGATGAATGAATACATGAATGTGAATACACTTTTGAACAGGGCATCAAGAACCTCAAACATGTTTAAAAGTAGTATTTTTTATCATCTTTCCTATTCCTGAGACTCAACCCAAAGGAAATAATCATGAAATACATGAAAATTAAAAGCCAAAGATGTCCATCACAACATTCTTCTCATAGCAAAAATTGGAACCATGGGAAATACTTGCCCAAAAAAAGGGAAATACTTAAATAAGTTAATATATGCAATGCAACAGTCAGCTATGAAGTATATGGTAGCGTGGCAAATTTTTAGGAGGTAGTAATAAGCAAGAATGCACAGTTGAACCCTACATTAATAAAAACAGAGCATACAGTTTTATATGTAAAGTAGAGGGGATTCCAAATAGGAATCATGGGGGGTTTTGGATTTCTTCCATATACTTCCCACATTTTCCAATTTTACCTATTTTCTAATTTTTGACAATGACATTTTTAAAACAAATGCAAAACAATTTTATTTTAAAAGTTTTTAAAAACAGAGCTCTCCTTCCCTGTAATTCTAATCTTCAGATCTCATAGGAAAGAAAACTTTTATTTTCAAATGCATTTTGAAATACATTTCAAATTTGAAAATAAGGCAGAATGGCTCTACCCAATCAAGGACAATTGCTCTAGATAAAATTGCAACGGTATCCGCATATAAAGCACAGTAATAGCAAAGGATAATTTATTCTGCTTCCCAAGCACCAAAGAAAAAAATCATTAACATGGGCTCCTTTACCACCTCAAAATCTACAGAAATGCACATCCTCCAGGCCTCCACCCTGTGTCTATCTGCCCCTTTGCCTCGCTGCTCTGGAGGATCCCCTTCACCATGTTCTGGTTTCTCTGTCCAGATCTCTTCTTGCTTGTATGTTTCACGTTCTACTTCCCCTGACTTCCTTTTAAATTTGACATCCTTGTTGAACTTATTCTCTGCTGCACTGCCTCCTTCTCCTTTACTGACCATAATCTGAAAATATGTGAGAAGTATTTATTGAACTTTGTTCCCTCCCCCATTACTATAAAATCACAAATGCAGTCATCTGCTTACAATTCTCTTAAAGAATTCAATTCAACTATTTTTGTTTCTGGAGGTCACCCACCTTTGGGAGCCCATCAGCATCACTCACAAGGGGCCCCCAGGAACAGAAACATACTCTTGCTCAGAAGTCTAGCACTTCAACACATAAGCAGACACTGAGAATAAGCTGATTTTTAAAACTGAAAAAAGATGTAAGGCAAGGTGTGGCTTGGCAATTTGGAGTCCGTCCAGAAATCTATAGGCCACAGTAAGCATGAAGCTCCTCGGAGGTCATAAAAATAGCATCTCATTCTAATTCAGGAGGACAAATTCCTAATACATCAGCATGAATTGAACCCATATGAGCCTTGCCCAGAATAATCACAGCAATCGGAACAATCTGAAATCAAGAGCAGCATCCAGAGAAGTCCAGAAAGAGGGATTATAGCTCATGAGATCACATGTCAATCAAAAGGTTAAACAAATCAGAAACATCATCACTTAAGTAGAAAATCAAGTACCCAGCAGAGTAAAAGTGAAAGCTGTCTGTTAGCTAAGCAGCGATACTCTTTCTTTTGACAATTTAAAGGGTTCAGAGGAAACTGCAAAATCTCACAACATATTTTTTGGTTCCAGTATTTGTACATGGAAATAGAAATATATTTGGTTTTAACAGTCCTCAGAATGGATATATTGGCTTCTGACTTTAAATACAGGCAGCATCAGGGCTCATTCTCCTGTCTTTAGCCATTTTTGCTTTGTGATTTATTTATCATTTTACTTTCAGTAACTCTGATAAGTAAATTAAAGCCACTGTACCAAACGTTATGATTTTAGACAGAGATCTAGAAACACTAATATTTCCCATTATGGATTTTGCTTATCCAACTGAATCCAACAGAACCACCCAATTTCAACCACGCAGGGAAAATGTGAACAGAACTTTATAGACTTTTGAGACGACTTATAATCCACACCTACCAATGATTTCCCCTCCAAAGGCTTCTCAGCTTGTCCTCACAGCACACTATCCATCAATTTTAAAACCATGATCAAATTTTCTGTTTAAAAATGTAGGCAGACTCATTCCTCAGCCCAATTTGAAAAGTTCTGAGTCTACAGGCTCATAAAAGTATTAAGCATGGGAGCTGATATTTGAGGCATTATCTGCACCTCCCAGCGAGGCCGGTTTAGCCAAGTTATAACCTCTTTTTGGCTGGGTTTCCTTAACTGTGAAATGGGTGAAGGAAGAGACCTTGCCCCAAGTAGGAAATGCAATAATCCAAGTGAAAGTGCTGACTTAGCCCAGTGCTGGCACAAGTATTCAGTAAATGTTGACAGAGTTAGCAGATTATTGTTCCTTGGGCAGAATGCTGCAGTAATAGCTTTGTCATACTAAGAGTTAAGGAATCACTCTTCTTGAAGACTGTGGGATGGCCATACAGTCTCATTGTGAGGTCGGGATCAACATGTGGCTAAAATTAAACAAAGGAGCAAAGATTGGCATCTCTCTTGTCCATGTATGCTACTTTCCTCACCCATCTCCTGTACTCCGTGACTGCCCAAGTGAACACAAAGCCTCTCCACTCAGGCACCTGCCACCTGACTTCATTTGCCAAGTTTCCTTCTGAGAACATTCTGGTAGTCCTTATGCTTCACTAGAATGTAGTGGTCCATGAGCATCTTGTGGTTGACCTAATGACCAGGATACATTGGAGAGGAAAAGACAGGAGCAGTAGGGAGCTAATGACAAGGCAGACGAAGAGGCAAGTGGGAAGGCAGAGACCACCTCCAGCTCAGTGAAGATTTTCTTCTCTGGTAGCTCCAATGTTTCTCCAAACACACACAGTCACAAGTTGAAAAGAGCTGACCCTGAAAAAGGACTAAAAGTAGATGGCATTCCATTTTTCTATCCATTCATTCATTCATTTACTCACCCACTGATTGGTACATAAGCTGTGTCCATCCCTATGCAAGAAAAGGTGGACACAGAGATGCCCAAGAGGCAGCCCTTGTCCTTGGGGAGCCTACAGGCCGCTGGCAGAAAGGTGTGCCAAGAAACATATTTATCCCAGAATGTTACAGGCTGGGGTGTTGAAGGACATGAGAGAAAGAACCAAAAGAGAAGTTCCAGGGAAGGGGAGTAGCAGGAGGGCAGGGGGCACAACAGGTATTCTTCCAACTGGACGAGGTTCAAGGTTCGGGAAGGCTTCAGGGAGGAGGGGATGAGAGAATGGTGTAAAATATGACCCAGGCCTTCAGGGACCTTGTGCATGAGTTCAGGAGCTGGATCTCACCCTGAGGGTAACGGGTACCTCTGCTGGAGGGCTGGAACAAGAGTGACACACACAGATCTGTGTTTGTGTGTCTGCCGTCTTAGCCTCTTACGCGCCCATGACTCATTCCATTCACTGGGCATCCATGACTATGGCTATAATTACATACATTCTGACCATCCGACCTCCCGAGAAAATAGGGACTCCTCACACTTCAGTACCCTTCAGGTTTACTCAGGCTGAGCAGAGAAGACAAGCATCTCCCGGCAACAGAAAACATTTCCATCTGCCTGATACATCTCTCCAAACTGCCCTCCCAGAGGCAGCACTAACTCTACACGTCCAAGGCCAAACTCATCATCCTTCCCACATGGCCAGCGCTTTCTTCCTTCCTATTCTGGTCACTCAGGTTTGGATGTTCCTTTTCTCGCCTTGCCACATCTTATCTCTTACCAAGGCCTGCTGTGTATCTTCCTTCAAAAATGCCCCCACTGCCTTCCCAATCCCCCTGCCCCCACCCTCGTTCAGACCACAATGACCTCTCCAGCGAACTCTTTCCCTACTGACCTACCTGTGCTCTCTGCCACCAGATGTCCTCCTTGTCAGCCCATCTTCCATTTTCAAATTACTTCCCAAGGAAGCTGGCGGACTCCAAACTCCCAACCATATGGAGTTGATAACTGTAAAACATTCAAACTCAGGGAGTTGGGTCCCTCAGAGGATTCCCACCAGGATCTCCTTCTGCACACTCTCCTTGCTAAGTCCTTCCTGTTGAACAAATCACCCAACCCTCCTTACACTTCCTCCTCTGGCTTCTGCTCACAGAGTGTGCTGGGTCAGACAGCATTTGCCAGGAATTTATGCCCACCCAAACCTCAGATGTGACCTTACTTGAAATAGGGTGTTTGCTGATAAATTATAGTTAAGATAAGGTCACACTGAACTAAAATGGGCCCTAATGCTATGACTGGTATCCTTAGAAGAAAACAAAGACACACAAGGAGAAAACAGCCATGTGACAAGAAGATATAGATTGGGGCCATGTGGCTAAAGTCCAAGCACGCCAAGGACTGCCAGCAACCACTAGAAGTTAGCGCTGAGGTATGAAACAGATTCCCCCTCACGGCTTCCAGAAGGAACCTCTTCTGCCAACACCTTAATTTCAGACTTTCATCCTCCAGAACTATGAGAGAACACATTTTTCTTGTTTTAAGCCACCCAGATTTGGTATTTTGTTATGAAAGCCCTAGAAAACGAATACATGGTGCCCTGCATCATCCCCTAACATGCTCAGCGCTCAGCCCTCTGGCTGTCCGATGAGACCCTCTCCAAAAAACTAGCTCAAACTCCTCACCCACCTGCACGAGGCCATTTTTTCAATAAAAACATTGCCATGTCTTATCATCCCGGGTTTCTGGAAGCTAGCCATTCCAAAGGCCATTATCCCAAGTTCAGTCACCTTGAATCACTAATTACCAACTGATGAGCTTCCTGATTTTTTCCCCTCTTATAAATGAGGACTACTCAGAGGGATTGGTTCCTCTCCTTCAAGGACAGTCACTGTTTCATTTTATGGCCACAGGCTTCCATCCTAATTCAAGCCACCATTTCTCAAATATATACCTTGGTCACCAGTGGAGGCAGATACATAGCATCCAAGCTCTCCTTCATTTGACCCCAACCTCCCTTTCTACATGTACTCTACACATCCTCCTCACCTAACCCACTGAGCCTAACCATCCTATCCATCCTAACACCAGCTGAATGTCCAGCTATACATGAACCCCAGATAAACCCCATACCCCTCACAACACCTGTGCTGAAATGCCTTTCCTATTTCCCACCCCCTAAAATTCTTCTAGTCCTTCAAGAGCCACTCAAGGGCACCTTCTACAAAAGGTCTTTTTCCATCATATACCCTTGGAAATCTACTCTCTTCCTTTATGATTGGTTAGGGCTTGGATTACATCTACAGCAGGCTATATTTACTGTGAACTACACCACAATGTCTACACAACTCTGCCCCTTACCAGCTGTGTGACCTTGAGCAAATCACAGCATGTATTTGGACCTCAGTTTCCCCATCTACACAACTGGTATGACTACAGCACTGCCTTAAAGTGTCTGGAGCGATGGATAACACAAGTAAAGCACTTGGTAAAAATTGTACACTCAATGACATTCAATATATGTTGGTTGTATCATCATCATACCATCATCATCAAATTTTATTTTCAAATACCTTGCATCAGTTAGGAACACAGAGTTGCACAAATTCACCACTTGCAAGGGGGAAAAAAAGAGGAACAAAAAACTCTTCAAAATTAATGTCCCCACTAAACATGAGTATTAAGCAGGTTCTTCATGTATCAAAGACAGCATATTATTATCCTCATAAAACTCCTTTCTTCCTAAGAGATTAAAGAGCTGGGAAGATCTCATTCCACTTGGTTACACAAATCCCCTGAGAGAGAGGCAACAGGTAAGCATTGCTTCTCCATTGTCCTCAGGTGTGTCAGGACAGAGACAAGAAGCAAGGTGGGTATCCCTAGAGCGGAAGGCAGCCTTCTCTCCAGGGCTGGGAGGAGTTTCTTAAGGAAACACCAAACACCCCCCCCCTTATATCTTTGGCAGATGCCCTTGCCTTACTCTGAAACAAGGGAGCATACTGCCAGTAAGTGGTTCAAATCCAAGGCAGATTCCATATGCTTTTGGACACATACATTCCCTTATTCATACATTTAAAATCTTTGCTAAGCCTGACTATGTGCCTGCCACACTCTCTAAATATCAAGCAAGCTATGGAGAATGATAAAGGTCAGGCTATGGAGAATAATAAAGCACAGACCCCAAAGAAAACACCCCAAACAACAAATGGTCAGAGTCTGTCCAGTCCACTGAATGAGAAAATAGAGTGCTTCTGAAACCTCACCAATCATAAATTTTTCTTATTGTAATTTTTCTGTAAAATGGACTAACAAATTCAACTTAATTCCTAGAAATAGTTGCAAAACAAGCTAATCCTCCCAAACAAGAGAGTCTTTCCTATTGAAATGCAAGGCCCCTTCCACCTCTACTGAAGCCACTGTGCTTCCCCCAAGCAAAGATACCAGTGACAGACTAAGGTCTAAGCCCGGAGTGAGGAGGCATCAATGAATCAGAGCCTCCCACTTTACCCTCCCCAAGACTCAAATACATCTGAGCATAAAATCAGAGAAAGCAAATATCTGTACTCCCATGTTCATACCAGCATTATTCACAATAGCTAAAAGTACAAGCAACCCAAGAGTCCATCAGCTACTGAATAAACAAAATGTAGTATATGCATAAAATAGACTATCATTTGGCCTTAAAAAGGAAATTCTAACACATGCTACAACATGAATGAGCCTAAAAGACACTACGCTGAGTGAAATAAGGAAAATATTTTATGATTCTACTCGTACCAAGAGTAGTCAAGTTCATAAGGACAGGTGATTGCCAGAAGCTTGGGGGAGGAAGGAATGGAGAGATAATTTTTCATGGGTACAAATTTCAGTTTGGGATGATGAGAAAAGCTCTGGAGACGGACGGTGGTGATGGTTACACAACAGTATGAATGTACTTAATGCCACTGAACCATGCACTTAAAAATGGCCCACGTGGTAAATTCTCTATTATGTATATTTTACCATGATACAAAGAAAAAAAATCAAAAGATTTCTCCAAAGCCACTAGAGGAAGGTTCTGTGCTGTAGGGGATGGTCATGGCACCCACCCAGATCCTCCATCCACCGTGTGGATGGCTGCAGAAGGCTCATGGCTACTGCTGTCTTCTCCAGAGAACTCTCCTCCACCGGGGAGGCCAGTCCTCCACTCACCTCCTTGTGGGTAGCCAATGGCAGAGGGACACAGTAGTGCAAGTGTCACTTGCCTCAAGATGGAACCAGCTCCACGGTACAAAGAAGGCTCTAAAGTAACCTATGGAATCAAGCTGCAGCTGGTCTCCAGCTAAGAATGCTTCTTGGCTTAACGTTCTTCACCAGCTCTGTCCTGTTTCCACATTCTTCTCCTGAGAGTGTTCCCTCAATAGATGACTTTCACATGAATCCCTGTCTCAGGCTCTACATTAAAACAGTGTTTCTCAATCTTTTTGCCATTATTGTCCCCCGTCAAAGAACCTTTTTAGACACTTTTCCCAATCACCCCCATTATATTTTAATATAATCAATACATGTCTGGGTTTGGGGTTTTTTGTGGGGTTTTTTTTTGGTATTTTGGTTTTGTTTTGTTTTTTTGTTTTGTTTTTTTTTTTAAGATTTCTTTCTTTCAGAGACAGACAGAGCATAAGGGGGAGGGGGAAGAGAAAGAATCATCAAGCTGACTCCCCACTGAGTGGAGAGCCTGACGCAGGGCTGGATCCCACGACCCTGAGACCATGACCTGAGCTAAAATCAAGAGTCGGATGCTCAACTGACTGAGCCTGGTTTTGTACTGTATGTGTCTCTATGCTCTTTACATCAAGATTAAGAACTTTTCACTCCCCAATAACCCATTTCTGCCTCTTGGAGGCACTACTGCCCCCACTGAGAATGCATGTTCTAAAGAACCTGACCGAACACAGTGTGGATATGCCTAGGCGACTCATGTGTGGAATATGGAATTCTCCCCCCAAGCATCGAGGGCTTTGAAATGATTTCTGCTGCCATTAATGCATTTTATTCAAAACAAGCAACCCTCAAACCAGCCAGTGCAAGAAAATATAAAATCTGCCACCTTCTCTGTGCCCAGGAGCTATGCTAGACCCTGGAGATAGATAAAACAATGAATAAGTTAGCATCATGAGTCTGCCTGCATTCGGGAGAAGAGTAAACAAACAAACAGGTTCTGCAACAGCTAAGATAAAGAACAAAGCAGGGTGAGCACACATATCTAGGAGTGGGCTCTGCTGCTCAGAGACCCTACCTTTTTGGAGCCTGTAAACCCTCTACAGAGACATCAATTCACAGAGCTCTCACAGAGAAGGCATGAACTGAAGATGAGAAAAGAGAGCTACTGCTTTTACTCAGTGGTTCATTCGTTCATTCATTCATTCATTCACTCAGCAACCATTTCTGAGCACCTACTCTAATCTCTGCACGGCTCTAGCCCTTGGGATACAACATAAATAAAGGAGGAGAGAGACCGGGAAGAACAGACTTGACACAGTCCGATCGGCAGTTGAGCTCTTCTCTATGGCTCTGTCATCTGGGGCAAGTTCCTTAGACACTATTTTCCTTCTCTGTGACATGAGGATAATGAGCAAATATCTCACAGGGTTGTGGTGTAGATTACCTAAGATAATGAACGTAAGGTACCTCGCTGTCAAACAGAAAATGCTCAATACATACTAGTAACTGCTGTTTCTCTTATGACCAACTGGACTTAGGTCCCTCCCCTCACCGTTATCCCTGGTGCAGGGATAATGATTAAAGCAGAGTGCCATGGTGCATCATGGGAAAATGCATCTTGTCCCCCTTGTTTAGGAGTTCTGGAGGACCCAGTTGCCCTGCTTTGACTCCTCGCCACTCACTCTGATGGCTGGAACCTTCCTCCACGAGTCCTGTTCTCTGTTATCTGCATCTAACAAGAAAGCCTGTACTTCCAGCTCATTTGGCAAACACTGAGTAACTAATGCCTACAACTGTCACCGTTTAGTGGAAGATTTAATAAACGGGGTGTTCTTCCAAGTCCAGCTTCCCGAGCCAAGCTGAGGTTTCATTTGCCTCAGTGTTAGGGCTGGCATATACCCACCACACGGACACCAAGAGGCAGAGCATTATTTTTCAGCCACATTCAGACCCCCAGGAACTTCTGAGGCCAAAGTCACGTAGCCACTGGATGAGAAGAGAATAAAAATCAACATTCCAGGGATGCACCATCAACACTGAGTTTCAGGGGGTTATTTATTTATTATGTGATAATGGCCCGAATGTATACACTACTCCAAAATCTGCCATGAAAATTCAAATGTCTTTGTAATCCCTATTTACAAAGCACACAGAGAAATTAAAACAGGCTTAACCAAGCAGTGTTTGTGCATATTAATGAACCTAAATTCTAAATCTGGATTTTGGAAATAAAAAGGGTTTAAAAGAAGATTCATTTCAGACTAATTTGCTTTTGAATATGACACTTTGCATGTCAAATAGTACAGGGGATGTGGAAATGGGGACCAGAGAGGCATTTTAAAGCATTTGCACACAAGTTATGGGGCATAAGGCCTTTTAAAGGAAAAAGACCACGTTCCATGTTCTACTTAAGACTTTTATGATACACAACCCTTGGTAGTCACCTGTATCCTCCTCGGTGAGGGACCAATGATGGGTTCCACTCTGGCCATAGACTCTTTCTCCTTTATAACCTGTGTAACTTTTCCTTGGCTGGTCCCACTCTAATAATACTGTCGCCTGAGTGCTAAGTGCCATAAGGAACACAATCTTAGAACATGTACATGAAGGCCCAGGACTGCCTGGTTCTAAGGAGACAGAGAAATAGAGGAAAGACAAGACTGGATGCAGCATCAGCTGGACCCGAGTTCAAATCCAAGCCCTACCTCCCACCGACTGCAAATTACTTACACTCTCCTAGCCTCGCTTTCTACATCTGTAAAATACAGTGCTAATTCCCAGTTTTGAGGTCAAACTTTTGTAGCAGAACACAGGAGGTGTTCAAAAGTGTTTCCTCTATTCTCTTTGCTCCTCTTTGGAGCAGTATTAAATCAGGGAAGGACAAGCAGTAGCTCATAGGGGTTATAATTCAACAATTAACCAACACACAATGTCCTATGGTCTATATCTGCAGGAAAGGAAATACACAAATGAAAAAAAAAATCTCAAAGCGGGGATTGAGGGACAGGGCTGGATACCAGGATGTGGTCGGACAGCAGTGCAGTCTTCCCAGCTCGCTGTCCTCAGCATATGACAGGTGTTAAAGCCTGGCAGCCCTCCAGCACTGAAGAGGAGGTGAGGGTGGGGGCTGGGCAGTCAGATCTGCTGGGTGGACTCCAGGCGCTGCCACTTACAATGGACTCTGAGCAAGTCCCTTCCAGGGGTGTGGCTTCTCACCTGTAGCTGGAGACAACCACTGTACCCACCTTCCTGGCTTGGCAACTTTCAGAAGTCACCTGTCGGTAGACGCCTTTAGAGACATAAACACATGACAAGGAAACAGGCATAGGGAATTACACTGTAATCAGAAAGATTCACAGAACAAGGAAACTAAATATCCCCCCAATTAAAGAAGTCATTCCACACCAGCACTGAGAGACCTCCCCTCTGCCAGAAGGTGGTAGCTGTAGCCCCAAGCTGCAAGGACCGTCAGACCCCTTCACTTTGTTCCTTTCTAAGGGAGTCTGCAGATGTGTCTAAGAGTTGGGGGAGAAGACTGAATTCACAGTGCCCCCTCTCCCTAGCCAGCATCTCCCTGAAAACCGAGCCCCGGGCTGGCAGACCACACCACATAGGGCAAGGTTTCTGGCTCTGTCCTTCACCTCTACCTCAGGTGAGAATGGGTTTTCCGTGCCCTGGTGCTCATGGGCTCTCTCTTCTCTCCTTCTTCCCACTCACTCACTGTCACTGTGTGCCCACCTACTGGCTCCTTTCCCTCTGGACCTTCAATCTCTCTTCTCTGCTCCCTCTGCCTTCATCAGCTTCCTCTCCTGCGTACCACACAGCCCTCACATCACACCTCTGTCTTGGGCTCATCTCCTATCTGTCTGACCTCCACCTCTCCCTGCGCCCCCATTCTCTCTCCTACTCTCCTGACCACTTGATTTCTCTCTCCATTTAGCTCCTCTTCTCTCTTTCCATCAGCTTCTCACTCCTCTGCTCCCCTTCTCCCCAGCGTATTTGCCTCTGTTTCTCCTTTTGGGGCAGGTAAGATCAGTAAAGCACAAATTTAAGGAAGTGCCAAAAAAACTCAATTATCAGAATATTGTTTTCATGTAGTATTTTTTAAATCAAAATTAATGCCCAAAAAATCCCTGTTGCATGAAGAATCGAAAATCTGCACTAAGACAGGATGCACTGGGCACTTGTTCTCCTCTCACTCTCTTCACCCCAACCTGTCTCCACTCTAAAGCCCTTTCTTACAGAAACAAGCTGCCAGAGATTTAATTGCGTTAAAATTTTTATCTTATCAAGTTTTCTGACATCCCCTTAAATTTTGCACTGGAGGGATGAGGTTCTCTTTCATTGTCCTGAACCCTTGCAATGCCTTTCCTTTTCAGTCCCTTCTTCCATTTTTCCCCATTGACTTGCTCTCCACTCCTCTTCATTGATGCATGCTCTCCTTCTCTGACAGTATTTGTAGGTGTGGGGGGAGGGGAGAGCCACACGCACACCCTGCACACACACCCAAGTCTGTCTTTCTCCTCTGATCTCTTTATCTCTCTTCTGCTCTAACCCCCTGACTGAATGTCCCTCCCTTGTCACCCTCCGGGTCTCTCCACATCTTGCCTGCACCTGTGGCCAACCCATCAAACTTGAGCGTCGCCAAGGGTACAAAGGAAGGACAGATAGGATTCTTCTGGCAGAGAAACAAGACTCAGGGAAGAGCTCCAAACTCAGTCCTGTCTCAGACCTCAGATCGGCGACCATCTGCCAGCCTTCTTGTCAAACTCATCTTGAGCAATAAATGCCCTGTGCCCCAGAGGTAGGTGAGCAGGCAGCTGGCGGATGCAGGAGCCGTACAGCATGAACGCAGACAGGAATACAGGGCAGACCCCAGCGGAGGAAGCCGGCTGCCAGGGACTGGAGACACTGAGGCCATAGAGGAGCCAGATTTCCCAGGACAGGCAATTCACTCTCCACGTGGCCTCCTCAGGACAGCAGTGAAAAAAGCGAAGCAACAAGAATTTGCCTACTATCTCCAGCTTTCCCCTCCCGGGAGAGGGGGGGAGCACGCCATCATTTTCCATGCATAATCCTACATTCCTGCTTAAGTATGATTATTTCTGTAACTGAAGGAACTACAGTTCAGAGATTGAGTGATTTGCCCAAGGGCTTAGAGCCTGATTCAAGCCTAGGACCTATAACTCCCAGCCCAGAGTCCTTTCCTTCTACCATCTTATCTATTTGAAGAGCTAACTTGTTCTCACACATGGCAAGGAATAAGAAAGTTGCCATCATTTCCAGTCATTTCTTCATCAGAAAACAACATTCACCACAGTCTAAATCATTTAAAAACAATAAAGTCAGGTCCCCAGATCACACCACATCGGAATAAATTATAAATGGAGTAAAGAATTACATGCAAAAACGGAAATGTAAAGCTTCTGGGGGAAAATGCAGGAGTGTGACTCACAGGTGGTAAAGCCACTTCGAGGATGTTGTGAAACATACAGGGAAAGACTGACTAATTCCATTTTTAAAAAATGGAGGAGGGGCGCCTGGCTGGCTCAGTTGGTTAAACGACTGCCTTCGGCTCAGGTCATGATCCCGGAGACCCGGGATCGAGTCCCACATCGGGCTCCACACTCGGCAGAAAGCCTGCTTCTCCCTCTCTCAGTCCCCCTGCTTGTGTTCCCTCTCTGGCTGTGTTTCTCTCTGTCAAATAAATAAAATCTTAAAAAAAAAAAAATGGAGGAAAAAAAGTAGTTTTTGTATGGCAAAAGATACCATAAATAAGAATAAAAGACAAAACAGAAGTTGGGGGGGGAGCATCTACAATCTATAGAACTAAAGGTTAATACCCTTCAAATATGAAGATTGTCTATTCATCAACAAAAAAAGTCCAATAACCTAATAGAAAATTTGAAGGACTTCCAACAAGCAAATTATAGAAAAGTGCTTATACAAGACAAATAAGAAAAACTTAAAAAAAGACTAAGTACTCAAAATTTTAATTGGAACTATAAGACATCATTTATCAATCACTGGATTAGTAAAAATTAAGTACTATTATCAAGAGCTTAAAGAGCTGGGAACCTTTTTTTAATAATTTATTTTTTCAATGTTCAAAATTCATTGTTTATGCTCCACACCCAGTGCTCCATGCAATTTGCACCCTCGATACCCGCCACCACGCTCTCCCATCCCCCACCCTCTCCCCTCCAAGACCCTCTGTTTGTTTCTCAGAGTCCAAAGTCTCCCATGCTTCATCTCCCTTCTCCAGTTTACCCCAGTTCACATTTTCTCTCCTTCTCCTACTGTCCTCCATGTTACTCCTTATGCTCCACAAGTAAGCAAGACCATATGATACTATAATACTTGACTTTCTCTACTTGGCTTATTGCACTCAGCGTAATCTCCTCCAGTTCAGTCCATGTTGCTACAAAAGTTGGATATTCATCATTTCTGATGGAGGCATAGTATTCCATTGTATATATGGACCATATCTTCTTTATCCATTCGTCTGTTGATGGGCACCTTGGCTCTTTCCAGTTTGGCGATTGTGGCCATTGCTGCCATGAACATTGGGGTACATATGGCCCTTCTTTTCACTACCTCTGTATCTTTGGGGTAAATGCCCAGTAGCGCAATTGCAGGGTCATATGGTAAGAGCTGGGAACTCTTAAAGCACTGGTGAGAGTAGATGTTGCCCTAAACTCCTACTGAGAAATTTGGCAGTATTTACCAAAATTCGAAAGGCACAGGACTCTAACCATTAATGCTACTTTTAGGAAATAGCCCCAGAGGAATACACGCACATCCACACACATGGGCAAAGAGGGAGGGAAAGGCAACATTCCAAACATCTTATAAACTATTGTGGAATGCTATTCAAAAGAAAACAAATGTAGAAACTATAGATACCATGATCCCTTTTAAAAATACGTGTGTCTGAGTATGCGGGAGTGAATGTGAGCAAGTGGTCCCATTTATGCACATGAAGAGGCCCGGAAGCAGAGAGAGAAACAGGCCACAGTGGATGGACTGCAGAGCTAGAATTGCAGACGGTCTGCTTTTCCCTTCAGGAACCAACCTACTATTTATATCTATATCATGAGTACCTGTTACTTTTATATTCATAGAAGAGAAGCTATTTCTGGAACAAAAAAAGAAAAGCATCCAGCACTTGAAATAGGATAGCTGTGAACATGGAAAGTACCCTTCCCCTCTCCTCCCCGCTTGTCCCCCATCCCCTCTGATCCCCTAAACCACCCTGCCCTAAGGGTGCTGCACATCGGAGGCATTGCTCTCCTGGAGGAGCCATGGGGCACACGCTTATTTGCGATTAAATTAAACCTGGTTATGTTTTGAGATTTTCAAGGAACCATGATGCATTCCAAATGAAAGCTAAAATGGCTTGAGGTCTACGGATCAGATGCCTCCTTCCCGCTCTGTGTACTCTCCTCATGGTGACAGCGCTGTTAAAGACGTCAGAGTCTTTTCCACTGAAGACCCCATCATCAGCACCCCCTCAGGGTTAAGTTACAGAGCCAAGATCTCAACCCAGGTCTGTGGGGGTGGTTTGGTTCACGTCCATTCCAACACCAGGCCAGAAGCTGACCACAGATACCCCAGGCCACTGACCAAACCAGACGCAAGAGATACAGGGCAGAAATATACTCCAAGCACCACTAAAGCCAAGACCACATGGTAAGTATCTACTCAAAGGAAATTCTAAGAGCCTGATACAGTGAGCCAACAGAGAGGGGACACCCCTCTCAGGCGAACCTCACCTTTGCCAGGTCCAGACCCAAGAAGCCAAAGAGAGAAGCCTAACGGGCACACCCTGAATATACCTGTTGGTGTATTGGGCACGCACTACAGCTGTCACAGCTGAGCACAGGGCTTAGAGAACATTCTGTACTTTTTCCCTCCAAGGTAAAAACCTGTTCCATTTGCCTAAAGCCCACCCTGGAGCTCACTCCACCCTTGATGTCCAAGAATGGATCTGAATGTAGTTGAATGAAGTAGGTAGCACTCCCAGAAAGACAGGTGACCAGGGCCATGGGACAGGGCCCTGGTCAGTGCTCCTTGGGCCCTCCCCTAAATGGGAGAAGACTATGTTGGGGGAGTTTTGGGAGCCCAAGCTGATCTACCAGCATCCCTTCAGGCCACCACCCAATAAAGGAAATGTAGACAGCGGGATTCAGGTAAGAGAAGCAGTGTTACTAGATATAAACCTTAATAACTCAACTCTTAACAGAAACCAATATAATGTGCCCTGAACAGTTGGGGTCTTATTTTTCTCACCTAACAGGAGGTATAAGGGAAAAAATGGCTGCTGGCATGGAGTCAGAGACTTCACACTGTCAGGCTGAGATCTTGAAATTCTCCCTTCCTCATGGTTTCCTCATTATCACAGGTGACTGACTGCTTTACCGCCACCATGAGAACCCTCTTCCCGTCAGAAAGCAGTGGCAGGGCACAGGACAGTGTGAGCTGGCCAAGACCCCTTTTGGGGTCTCTCTCGAGCCAACAGCTTCTTCTGCCATCATATTGGCCAGAGCTGGGTCACATGGTCACTCAGCCCATGGACTGTGAGCTTTAAAACTTGATGCATTATCCAACAAATTCAGGATTTTCTAGTCAGGAAGAAGAATGGACTTTGGGGAAGCAAGTAACAGTTAATCTTAGGAGATATTTTATGAAAACAGACTATAATTTCCTCAATGCACTAATGAGGGGGTGGGTGGCACATGAGTTTGGAAAATTCTGGAGCTAGGGGCAATGGACCCAATGTTTGCATTGGAGGAAGAAGATTCCCACAAGAGTCTTTTAACACAAGGTAGGCAAATAAGCCTTGCACTTAGGCCTTCCACGGTCTCCCCAGAGAGTCTTGTCATCAAGTCCCAAATGGTGTGGGTCTCAGCGCTGGGTGACAAAGGGCAGGAGCAGGCCAGGAAACAGGATGCAAAGATGCCATGAGGTAAGCAATTCCAGAATTTGACTTCTGCCTACTTAGAGCCTGTTTTTGAAGAGCTGGCAATGGAGATACACTGGACCCAGGAGGGGGTTTCTTAAAGCTAAGACCAGGATAACTGAACTCTCTGATGCCCAAGGGTACTAAGAATGCCCAGCCATGGCAACAAGACACAAAGCAAAGGCCATCACAGCAGAGGGAGGGTACCTGCAACCTTGTAGTCTCTCTCTTCTGAAAGAAGGAGAAATGATACTTTGACCTTGAGGTCCACAGCTTCAAGCTGAGAACAAGCACATGCGCCCCCAGTAATTACCAAGAGCTCCACAATGTTGAGTCTGCAGGACCAGTCCCAGCCCTGTCTGAAGACTGCCCTACACCTCACAATGGAGCCAGGCTTCCCACACAGGGTTCATTTCTCAGCTTTTATTGCTTGAATAACTTTGACCTATTTTACATCACGACTTTGATGTGACGGAAAGCATCGTCTCCAGCATGTCGGCTGCACACTTCAGATGGAGAACTACAATCGGCCCACAAAGGGGCAGCAGCAGCCCATGGCTCAACAATGCTCCGAGCACCACCTGTGATCAGGGAAGGGGCACCAGGTTGACGGCTGAGCCACCTGGAGGAAAACCCAGGGCCTGTCCCCTTCTGACAAACTCACCAAGGGATGCTCCTCTGAAAGCCAAATGGCCTACCCTCACCAGCCTTTCCAGCTCACCCAACCACAGGAAGTCTGTTCTACTTCCCAGTTTCACACCTGTCTTCCCAAGAGAAAATGAGACATGTGGGCACCCCAGGCCAACAGGTTACTTGGCACCTCTTTGTACAGCTGTTCTTTAAACATTTGACAAAGCTTATTTAGAGAAGAAGCAGAGAGCTGCCTGAGCAATGACCTGGTAGTAGCCACAGGCAGCCTCTCCCTGCCTCTCCGCTCTGCCCCCTTCCTTTCCTGTGCACCTTGGCCCCAGCCCAAACTCGCATCCCTTTCTCCACAGCAGAGCCCCTCACTTGCTCTGACCCCTCTCCTTAAAAGGCAGCTTTAAAGGCTGTTTTTTCTTAATTGAGATTGCCTCTTGGCCTCATTCTGTACCCCATCAAAGTGTTGCTTCCCACATAACTACAAGTTATTCTCCTTCACCTTTTGTTTGTGGGGATGCTTACTGCCCCTGGATCACTTGGCATCTCAGCTCTACTGCCTGGCCCTGGAGGCAGCTCCAAAGACCAGCAGGCTCCCCAAGTTCGCCTTTGTGGGCTCATGCTGCAGGCAGGGAGCCAGGGAGCGAATATAGCGGTCATGACCGTGGGCTCCAGCACCCGGGGTCATGCCCGACTCTGCCACAGGCCGCCGCAAGCACGTGCACAGGTTACTTCACCTCTGTGCATGATGGGGTGTAGTGCTTAGCTTAGAGGGCTGTGGAGAGGGTCACAAGAGCTAGTGCGTGGATCACTTCATTGTGGTGCTGGGCACACAACAGTAGCACCGGCAGCATTTGGCAGGGGTACCGGGGCTGCCAAACAATGCCTCCAAAACATTCCCACAGTGAATCAAATACACACCTGATAAGCCTTCCGGGTGGTGGTTGTAATAACACAATTAGAGACTTTAATAGCAAAACCATCCTTCCAGGTGCCCAGAATCAGACCCTCAGAGCTGGGAGGAGGTCTCTCTGAGCTCTTCTGCTGTGCCATTCCTCAGGCCAGCACGTCCAAGGCTTGTCACCGCGGCCCCAGCTCCTGGAAAACTGGAGCTACAGCCTCGCGGGCTCCTCTGGTGGCTCAGAACCCCGTGTGGACCTTCTCCCCTCTGACCTTCTGTAATGCTGTCCTCTTGCTCTTCTTTGCCACCCTTAAAATTTTTCGACTCTTCTGAAGATCACTGCAACACCATCACCTCAACAACACCTCCCCTGACTGTTACAAATATAACCAGAACCTTCCTTGATCCCGAACTGTCATTGGCACCTGTCCCCAGACACCTCCCTTACAGGGTGACCGGAGCTCCCAGACAGTGATTCTCCGCTGGCCTACATTACGAGCTCGCCACGCCTGACACTTACTACATACTGCACCCATGCTTTCTGAGTGAAAATAAGAGTCGGAGATAAGTCTCGCTTGGCTCACGCACACGTGTGCACACAGGCCCACATGTGCCCACACAGAGCCCTCTAAGGGATATTTGAATCCAACACCAAGCCAGAAAATAGAACTGTATCAGAAAATTCAATAAGCCAGGGCACCTGGGTGGCTCAGTCAGTTAAGCGTCTGACTTTTGGTTTCGGCTCAGGTCATGATCTCAGGGCCATGAGATCGAGTCCCACCATCAGCCTCCACACTGGGCACAAAGTCTGCTTGGGATTCTCTCTTCCCTTCTCCCTCTGCTTTGGTCACCTCCTAAAATGTTTAATACATGAAGGAACCTAATTTCAGAAAACAGTTTATCCTCTTACGCCAATGGTGAAAATCTTTGTGACACTTTGATTTGTACTCAATAGTTTACAAAGTGCTTAGAAATGGAGAGGTTCCCAGGATAGGAGACACCGTCACAGTGTCTGGCCTGATTCCTCTGGTGAGACAGGAATCCCTGATTCATAACCCCCACTCCAACCTCTCTTCTAAATACACCCCGCACCCAAGAGCATCCTGGCTTTTGAAACCATTGTTAATATTTTCAGAGGTTTCTGACCATTTAAAGGTCCCCTTCTTATGGTGAGTTAATATCTGCTTTCCAGGACTGTTATATATCAGTCCCAGAATATCTTGCAGGAACACACAAAACTTTCTCACGGCAGCCTGTCAAAATTCTACTAACAACAACAGTGTCCTTTCCAGTCTTTTATCCTTGAAGTGATCCATCCCAATACTCAGTACCCCCAACCCTGACTTGGATCTCAGTTCTCTCACCACTCTGGGAATGCCCCTCCCTGGAAGGACTGCATGCTGCCTGTCTATGAGAGATAGAAGAGGAGACTGCAGACAGCAGGTGCCTACCCAGGAGAACAGGTATTTCAGTCCTTGAGAATACAGCTCTGCACTGTCTCACTGATAGGGTCTGAACTGTGTCCCCCAAAATTCCTATGCAGAGGCTATAACTCCCAGGACCTCGGAATAGGACTGTATTTGGAGACAGTCACCTCTTTAAAGGTCCTAAGTTAAAAGAAGTCCATTACAATTGGGCCTAATCCATCTAACTGGTGTCCTTAGAAGACAAAAAAAAAAAAAAAAATCCGGGCATGAAGAGAGAAGTGGGCTGTGCGCACACAAAGGAAAGACCACATGAAGACACAGCAATAGGGTGGATGTTGGTCAGCCATGGAGTAGGCCCAGAAGAAACCAAACCTGCCCACACCTTGACCTTAGACTTCTATCCTCATCCTCCAGGATGGTGTAAGTCAGCCCACCTGCGGTATTTGGTCACGGCAGGCCAAGGAAACTGATGGGCTAACTACGGATGTGACTCGTCTATATCATCTACACAGTCCGATCATCTACACAGTCCGGGTGGCATGGAAGTCGCCATTTCGGGTCCAGAGAGAAGTGACAAGATACTTCCTAAAATAAATCTCAGAGCCAGTCTGCTCCTTCTCTGCACTTTCAAAGAACGTCACAGCCAGCCCCATCATCACTTCCTGCCCAAAAGTGCCCGTCTCAAAGAAACAGCAATTTCTCCATGAAAGGGACATTAAATGTCCCTTACATGATACAGGGCAGAATTGTCTGACTTAATATCTTTGTTTTTAATGAAACATGAAAGGGAAGCAAAAGCAGTCAATTCTAAAGTGCCAAGAGGCATAGCTTATGTCCTTCAACTGTCCTACCTGCGCCAGCAGCACCCATGAACCAGAGAACAGAGGTTACACCCCATGGTCACCACACACAGACTTAGGCTCCTTCCGATGCTGTAGAGCCCAGGCATTCCTTCTTGGATTTGTTGGCTTTCCCTGCTGCCCTTGCTTTGCCCACTAAACTTGATATGCAGCAATTATCTCCCCAGAAACAAAACTCACACCCAGACCTCTCTAACATGAAATACTTGCCTTATTCAATGTCATTCTGGAAGCCTCTACCATCTGGCATTATGATCACTCATGGTTTACCCCTCAGTCCTGAAAGAAGGAACTGAATGTTATAAAAATGGATCTCTTTTTAAAATGACTTTAATGCCCCCAGCCCCCAGAGGTCTGGTATCCCATGGGAGACACACTGCAGTCACAAAATAGCCCCAAGGATAAAATAGCCCCTGAGGCCACAAAAGGAGATGCTGAGTGTTACTTCCTGTGGCCTGAGCAGCCTCCAGACTAAGGAAAGGCACACAAGGCACACATGCCTTTAGGCAGAAGGCAAAGAGAATGACATGGGATCCAAATGCCTTTGGAGCAGCGATGCCAAATCTGAGAGCAAGAAGGGAACGGAAATCAGAAGCCAGGCCAAGGGCAATAAGGGCACTAGAACAAGAGAGGCAGTGGATGGGATGCGAGAATCCAGACGGGCCAGGAAGACACAGAGTCAGACTTCTCGCCAGCGTCTCCCTGGGCATCACATCACGCCTTTGATTCCTCCGCCCAGCGAAGCCATGCTTCTTCAGGTCAGAGCAGGAAAGAATGAGAGTGGGCCAGGCATCCATCAGCATCCCCTTTCCGCTGCCCGCAGAGAGGTGCAAGCTTTGGATTCATCTCCAAACCATGAGATCCGCCTTGCCACGATTCTCCGCTCCTTTCACAATTTATTCCATCCTGTGACTGATTGGAACAAGTCTTTAAAAGGGCGTTTTTTCAGAGCCATGATGGTACAGTGGCCATGTTGTCAGGCTCTGACAATTCCAAACAAGTCATGGGCCCAGAAATTACACGGAGCGGCCGTTCATCAGCTGTCGCCATGGTCCACTGGCTGCTTAGGAGGCAGAGTTCAGTGGTGCATACAGGCCACCAATGGGTCTGACTGGAAGGGCTTTGGCTTTCATCACTAGCATTAGCGGCGGAGACTTTGGCATCACACCCAAGAAAGACCGCTTCCAGAAACAAAGCAAATGTACCATGTAGAACTTCATTCTCATACCTTCGATGGCCACATGTTCTGTGAGCG
The DNA here is from genome assembly GCA_004023965.1 of Spilogale gracilis. Classification (NCBI taxonomy): domain Eukaryota; kingdom Metazoa; phylum Chordata; class Mammalia; order Carnivora; family Mephitidae; genus Spilogale; species Spilogale gracilis. The sequence continues at coordinate 230,730 of PITA01000284.1, forward strand.
GACTCCAAAAGACCCTTGGGCAGGTAGCTAGGGATATCACCTGTGTTCTCCACTGAGTTCTGAGATATTTTGCATTATTGTTCAAAGTCCTGGTACAGGTCTAATTCTTTCCCACCCCATGGACACCAGGCTTGGCCATGTGACTTGGCGTGCTTCTCCCTGGAGGAAGATTAGACCTCCCTGTCCTGGTGACAGGAAGCTTGAGTTCTGGCAGCCTGTTAGCTACAAGGGGTAGGTACACCTCCATCCTACCGAACTCAGGAATAGTTATGGGACTCGCTGTGTTCCCTTAAATGTGGACGGTCATGGGTCATCTCCAAGTGAAAGTTTAAGATCGAGCTCATGGTCTTCTCTGGTCCACCAACCACCCATTTCCCAGGTAAAGGCTGTTCCATCAGCTTACACAGCAGATTAAAAGCCATGGAGTGTAGCAGGGATGAAAACAAACCATGGTGGTTGCCGTTTACAGAGATCTGGGGCTCATTTATTATTGGAGATTGTTTACTCTAGCCTAGTAGAGCTTTAACTGAAATACCGTCTTCCCTTTTCTCTTTTTTTCCTCCACTCCCATTTATGAAGCCCCTATTATGAATTCAGGACTTCCTATGAATGGAGAACCTTCCATAAACTGCACACCTAGTATGTGGCAAGCACTAGCTTGAGCAGGAAGTACTGATAAGAGAGGCAGAATGGGAAGGTGGTGATGTTACATGGATACATTTTGATATACTGTGGCAAGTGTTGTAACAAGATGTAGGAGCTTGGAGGGGTGGTTTCTACCTCTACCTGTACGGAGGTGAGAGAGGACTATACAGACAACAAACACATACAGTGCACGATCCATAAATAAGATTGGCTGAGTGCCTCTGAATTTCAGGGGAATACTGGGTGAGTGGGGTGTAAAGGGGGTTCCCCATCAGGAAGAAAGGAAATGGCATTCTAGTAGCAGACCAGGGGAAAAGTACATCTCACCAGAGAAAAATGGCATATGCTAGGATATGAACACATACCTCTGGTGTTCTGTGAAGGTGGGACTGAGGATAGACAGAAAAAGAGTAACATAAAATGATGCCAGAAAGATGCACTGGAATCAGCTTAGAAAGAACCCAGAAGACCACATCAAGGAGGTGTGACTTAAACTGTGGGGGTTATAGAGCAACAAACAGAAGCTTTTAGGGAGGAAACTAACGTGGTCTTCCTGCCATGGGAGGCGGTGTGGCTAGGACATGGGACTAGGTTTTGGAGTCAGAAAGAACACACTTGACTCTGGGTAAAACAAAATTACAACAGCAAACCTCAAATGGAAGAAGGAAAAAGCACATTCTCAACCTCAGGTCAGCTTCCAAAGGAAACAAATCCCAAAGGAGATGAAATTTGCAAGCAAGATGTCTAATGTGGACAGTTCTTAAGTATATCACCTGTGAAGGAAGGAAGGGAGCAGGATGGGGCAGAGGGAAATGTTGAGCTACCGTGTAACCACAACAGAGGCCTCAGCCCATCATCCAGGGAGCTCTAAACCATAGATGGTCCATCTGAGTATCTGCAGTCGAGGCAAGGGCATCAGACCTTCATACTGGGACATCAAATAGTCAGTGGATACGAGCTGCCCCAGAAAAGGGGTGGTACCTCCCTTCCACAGAGGGCAATGATGGGGAAGGGCCTCAGCCTGCAGCATAAGCAGCAAACACTCTCAGCAGCTGGGGAATGAATGCCTGAGTTGTCAGGTGGGTATTGGGAGATTCCAGCAGAGGATATAGCCAGCATCTACGACAGGGGACCAACAAAATTTACTGAGCACCTACTGGGGGCCAGGAATTGTGCTAATTTATCTGTGTTCTATCTTTTAATGCATACACAACTCTGTTGTAGGTTCTATTATGACAGGCAAGAAAACTGAGGCTCGAAGAGATTAAGTTATCTGCTCAAGAGAAGGGGCCGACAGACAGAAATTCAACTCCAGCTGTTGAACTGGAGTCCACCTGCTTGCTGGGCAGTCTGGTGTCTACGTGGGGGAAACCTGAATGTCGTGGGGCAAAGGCAGGGCAGACCGACCAAAGGGACAACCCGCGGCTCTCTCTGGAGAAGGAAACCTCCGGTGCCTTCTCAGGGGTTCTCAAACACACCTGGCCCCCGGGGAGCAGGACACTGAGGTCAGTCTCTGCACCAGGCCACTCTGCTCTCCAGCTACTAAGGCCTTTCCTTCTGGATTCTCTTCCTCTGCTGGGGCCAAAGCACAGCTTGCCTTAGAGGGGAGCGAAGATTTGCCTCAGTGAATAGTGGCCAACAGGTGGCATTAGGCTGGGAGAGGATCGAAATTCATCATAGGTACCTCGCAGGACAACTATGTGCCAGCCCTGTGACTGGCTGACATCATTCTGACACTTATGAAAACGAAGGCTCGGAAAGTAGGAGTCCCCTGAGATCACACAACCTATATATGGTCACTCCAGGACTTTCTTCTTTCCTCCTGGACGCCCATCAAGGCAGAATTAATGAAAACCAGAAACCCAGTCCCTCAATTGCACTGCCCACATTTCAAGTACTCAAGGGCCCTGCATGCCTAGCAGCTACTGTGGCTCTTGCATGGGGTAGGTCAGGTATAGAACACTTGCAACATTGCAGAAGTTTCCACTAGTAGTGTTAAAACGGGGCTGCTTTGGAGTCCTGGAGGAAACAACACTGCCTTCATGACGATCCAAATTTTCTCCATGCCCCTCACCCACTGCCCCAAATATTTTTGCAGGAAAAAAAACAGTGGCAAATAAATCTAATGAGCCTGAGGGGAGCAGGCAATGTATATAATTAATCCAGAAGGGAGAAGCCAAACCATTTTTGTACCTGTTTATGTTCACTTGATAAACAGGGAAAAAGCTAATGATTCTGTAGTTCCTGGGAAGTCCACAGGGAAGCTGGAATCTCTAATCTGAGCACCCTGCAGAGAAGGAGGGCCTGCGCTCTGAAACGCAGCTGAGATCAAAGAGGATCTATGCATGTCATTACTGAATTTCCTCCCCTTCCCTCCTAGTAGGTTTCCAAGTCCCCACATTTCCAGAGACTGGCCTACATCAGCCTGCCAGTGAAGAGGGAGGCTTGTATGCCCCAACAATCCTAATAAATAAAAGCAAAAGGGCTGGAGCTAGATACCCACTCTCTCTCCAGGTACCTTCCCCCAAACACAAATACTGGACAGGTGGTATAAAAATCACCGGGGCCTTGGAGGTTCTCTAACTTCTCATCTACAAAATTCAGGCCAAGACACTGTCTTTAAACTTGAAATAACTGTAATGTTTCTGATGGCGGGGAGGAGGGTGGTCTGGCAGCAGATGAGACCACCTCCCAAGGAAGAAAGCTCTCTTTTCAGGTACCTCGAGAAATGTCATAACTGTGGGCACATTTCTCACCTTGTTTCCAAATTCGCCACTTTGTAACCACTGCCCGTTTCTCTTTGGTCACTCCTTGGGGACTCAGAGAACAAGTCCAGATTCACTAGACAGCTATTTTAAAGACAAGAGTTATGCCCCCTTGAGCCTTCCTTTTTCCACTTACAATGTCTCTAGATCTCTCTCCTGGTCGTCTCAAGGAATGGTTTCTGAATACTTCTCTGCCCAGGCTTCCTCCCCGTGCTGTGTACCAATCTCCTCCTGAGATCTCCACTCCTGCGACTCAGCCTGCAAGTGCCTGGAATGGGCCTCTTCACCACCAGAATCCAGAAACAAAAACACAGGCATCGGAGAGGACGCCCTCAGAAGCTGCCAGGGACGTTGGGGAACTGCTCCACCGGACACACAGAAGCCCACCTGCTGTGTATCCACTCCTAGATTCCTCCCTGGCTTCTTCTAATAAAGGCCAGGTTAGGAAGGAGCAACATTAATTAGTTATAAATTGAAAGCTATTACCATAATACTGAAAAGAAGAGTGAATGCAAAATCCCCCTCTTTCACAGTGCTATTTACAAAAGAAGGATTAATAAGGTAATTTTTCTCCCAAACCTACAAAGAGCTCAGTAGATGGAGCAAATAGAAGTAAGAGCAGAGGGAGGGCGTCTGGATTTGTCTCCTGGTCTCCAGTTGCCCCTGGTGGCTGAGGTCCACAGCCACCCTCTCACCTGCTGGGCCCTGGGCAGGCCCCTAGCCCCTCACACTCACTATCCCAGGGCGCAGCCACCCCCCCACACACACACTCCTACACTCCAGGGGCACATCCCTGTGGCTCTGCAGGGAAGATCAGGGACACCTGGCTCTGCGAAGGACTAACCTCTCTCAGTACCTGCACAGGACAGATATGACAGCTTTCACACTCTTCTCCCCATTTCACAAGGCATCTGTAAAGCAGGCTCACAGGAGGTGGCGAACACGCCACAATGTCACGGCTGGGAGAAGGAAGCGGAGAGTCAAGGCAAGGCTTGGTGAGCTCTGCCCCACACCATGGCAGAAAGCACACCCGCCGCACCACGGTGTGTGTTAGATCTGCTTCTGCTTTGCCAAAACTCTCTCAGAGTGCCAGAACTCTCTGGCCCGGGGACCTTGTCTTTCAACCCCAGCCCTCGGAGCTAGAAGAGCCTGAGAGGGCCCCACATCCGGCCCACTCATTAGGCCAACGTATATGCCTAGACAGGGTCCCGCAGCTCCCAAAGCTTCTCCCCACCCGCCAGACCTGTGCCACTCCACTCCAAAAATACCTCCACACCCACAATTTGGAGCATCTTGGAAAGGCGTTAATAGGAACTCAGAACCAAGGACCCTGAGTTCCTGCTATGTGTACAAGCCATTCAGCCTCTGCACCTCACATTCCTACCTGTAAAATGGGCTTATAGCAGGACAACCTCACAGACAGTGTTGGAGGATAAAGGAGAGCATGTCAGCCAGCAGCTAGTAAACTCACTTTCTCAAGGGCCTGACAGTAACCGCTTCGGACCTGGCAGACTCTGGTCTCTATCCCCGCTACATGACAGCAGCCAAGTGAACACACAGCTGGGCTCCAGCACAATGTTATACAAAAAATAGGCAACGGGCTGGATGTGGCCTGCAAGCCAATACCTGACACTGGCAAAGTAAGCAGCGCACCCTAAGTCTCAATGAATGAGAGCTACGTTGCTAATAATTATGCACAGTACTACCAGGACTATTGTTCAAGGTCAACCAGCTAGAAGAGACATCTGGACCGAATCGCACAGCTAGAGAAGCAGGTTAGGAGGAAGGGGAAGGACAGCTGGTCACTCACCATGTCACAGGCCCTCAACACCAGGGGAGGCTTACTTGGCTGACAAAGGGTGGTGTTTGCTCGAAGAAATCCCCTAAATCTAGGCAAGACAGGGGGCACTCAAAGCCAGCACTGGCCTCTAGCATGGCCTCCAGGGGCCTCAAAGGCTTTCACTTATTCGGTGTAGTTCTCTAAGGCACTGCTGTGAGCATTTTGTAGGTATAACAAAAGGCCTAGTTACCCAAATGCCAGCCTGGGTGGCTGGGCTTGGGCACCCAACACCAGCCCTGAGACCCCTGCAAAGTCAGACCAGGACCCTGCATGTCCCTACCCCTCTGCTGTGCAGACCGAAGACTGCTGTTTGAGTGTGTCACCCTGAGAGTAGAACCCAAAAGGCAACAAGACCACCACCTGCCGTGGTCAACACCATCCAGGAAAAGGGCCTAAGACTCACTTCGAGTTTCAAGGTACATTAGCATCTGCAAGTGCCCCGCACCTAGATCTTGCCTTTCTCCACCAGGGGTCAACAAACCGTTTCCAGAAAGGACCAGAGAAGAAGTATTTTTCAATTTGTGGGACTTATGGTCGGTACGGCAACTGTTTGCCTCGGCTGGTGCAGTCCAGAAGATAGAGACAATACACAGAAGAATGGATGTGTTCCAGAAAACAGGTGGTACGCTGCCACGGCCACCGGGCTGTCATCTTCAGGTCCAGGCTCCGGAGAGCAAGGGTTCTGTGGGATTCACTTTGTTTCTGCCCATCAACATCCATCATCTTTTGCCAGTGCTCAAAAACCAGATGACTACGGATAATTGCTTAAACTGATTAAAAGGTTTTGTTTTGTTTTTTTTACAAATTTCAACATGAATAACTGTTAGAATACCTGATATTCCTAGAATAGGCAGATTATGTAAGTGAGTGAATGAATGAATGAATGAATGAATAAAACTGCCTAGGCCCAGGCATCCGTAGGTGCCTGAATGCTGAACTCAAATGATGAAGGGCAAAGAAGCTCCTACCAATCTAAGAAAACTGAACTTAGAGTCCACTGAACAAATTTCACTGCCCTCCGAGGTCAAATCTCTCTTTTCTACACTCACAACAGGCCACCCAGTTGAGGGAAATTCCAGATAAGACATATTTATTGAAAATTTACAAGGCACCATGGTATTTTAAAAGAGTAGTATTCATGCTCATGACTAGAAGCTGATAATGGAAAAGGTCTGCTCAGAACCATCCGTGTGCAATGGGCACTGCTCCAAAGCAGCAACCACAAGCCAGCCACTCTCGGTCCTCTGGGTTCCACTGAGGGGATCCCTGAAAGTCTGGTAAGGCGCCTAACAGGAGGACAAGGGCAAATGGGGCTGGCAGGAGAAGCTCCTCCGAGGATTCTTCCTTCAGAGTCTACAAAGGAGAAATGACATTTTATGCTAAGACCTGTATCAGAAAACTGAATGAGCTGCTCAGGGGGGATCACCTGCTACTTTTATACTACACTGCCCCCCAAAAACACACACACACACACACACACACACACACACAAAAAAAAACAGGATCCAACACATAATTTAATAATCCATATTATTCCATTTTGGTGGAAGAATTACTCTTCTCAAATTTCTCATAAAATTGTGTGGGTGTGTGGTGGAGACCAAAAAGGAGGAAAAAGATTTAACTAATTCTGTTTTTAACAATTTACAAAAATGAAACCTCAATCGCAAAGATTAAATCATACAGGTCACAGGCTGTGATCACAATGAAATAAAATGTGAAATTCATTAGGAAAGAAATACTTAAAAACTCAACCACTGAAAAACTTTGGAAGAGTACGCTGATTACAGTAAAGACGTAAAATATAACGACAGACTAATCTAAATCACAGAAAAGAAGTAACTATCAGTTAAAACTTCCAGGGTAAAGCCAAAGCTGTATTCAAATGAAAAAGCATACCTTAAAATTTTTTCCTGTTAAGTTAGAATGAAAATAAAAGAACCAAGTAATCAACTTTGAAGTTTTTTCAAAAGAGAAGTGAATTAATAAGATAAAAGAAGTATTTAATGAATTAGACATTTTTTTAAATGACAGGATTGATAAATGTAATATTTAGTTCTTTTCAAAAGACCCTAAAATAGATAAACTTTTGGCAAAAGGGAAAAAGATAAATATGCAAAATTAGGAACTGAGAACGTGAACATACCACATTCACGGATTCTTTCATTCAGGAAATATTCAGTGAGTACTTTAAGTGTCTAGAATTGGTGACACGATAATGAGTTAGACAAAATCTTTAACTTAACTCACTTTAAAGGAGAAAAGATAAGTAATTCCATTTATGGTGTGTTATGAAAATATGCAAATTTTATGAACAACTACTCCATGAAACGATGCCAGAAAACTACACTGCAAGGAAAGGTGCTATTTTTCAGGAAAATATAAAGTCAAGAGCTAGTTTGACTAAATCAATAATGCCTATTTTAAAATTTAAGTGTCTGTCATTTGCCTCCGAAAATTGTGCCACAACAGGTGGCTTTTCAGGTGAGTTCTGAAAAACCTTCAGAAAACTGATAATTCAGGGGCACCTGGGTGGCTCAGTCATTAGGCGTCTGCCTTCGTCTCAGGTCATGATCCCGGAGACCTGGGATCGAGTCCCACATCGGGCTCCCTGCTTAGCAGGAAGCCTGCTTCTCCCTCTCTCACTCCCCCTGCTTGTGTTCCCTCTCTGGCTCTGTTTCTCTCTGTCCAATAAATAAAATCTTAAAAAAAAAAAAAAGAAAGAAAAGAAAACTGATAATTCTGTTGGCTTCTATCAACTGTTCCACAGCCGAGAGGGAGGGAGAAGGGTTTCCTGTGCATCTTAAGCAGTTAATAAGACCCTACGACCAAGCCTCACTGCGCTGTGACAAGGGAAACAACAGAACAGCATTTCCTGGGGGCTCCTGGAGGCTCAGTGGGTTAAGCGTCTGCCTTGGGCTTGGGTCGTGATCCCAAGGCTCCTGGGATGGAGTCCTGCTTCAGGCGCCCTACTCAGCCAGGTGTCTGCTTCTCCCTCTCCAACCTCCAACCCTCTCTCCTCCCACCCCCACTTCAGGTCTCTATCTCCCTCTCTTTCAATATTAAAAAAAAAAAACAAAAACAAACAAACAAAAAAAACAGCATTACTTGGAGATACTGAGGCCAAAACCAAAGTCCATGATCTCTTGTGCCAAATCTGAAAGTGAAAAAACTCTGAAAAACTCTGAAACCTGGGTTTAGCTCATGTGGTGGCGTTGGCCCATGCTGCCAAAGCTCCCTCCTTTCCTCATGACCCTGATCACTGGTGGGAACTCTAATGACTTTGGAACTCAGGGGCACAGACACTCCAGACCCCTTGTCCCCATGGGGGTGGCTTGAGAATCATGGTTTCCAGAACCCCTCTGAGGAATGGAGCCCAGGTCACCCTCCCTGGGACTCTGCTTTTCCTATTCGCCTCCTCCTTTTCCTATTCGCACCTGTCCAGCTGGTCTTCCTGGGAGCACTTTGTAATCAGTCATTCTCATATGAACCCTTATCTGGGAGTTCATGAACCTGTTGCTCTGGGACCCATCCTAAGGCAACAGAAAACCTGACCTTACCTTCAGCCACCACCCTGACCTGAGACTCTTTCTCGCATTCATCTATCTGACTTTGCTTTGCATTCCTATGTTTGGCTGCATAAATATTAATGTATTTGATTAAGGGATACTTCCCCAGACTCCACTGGGTTATCACACATCATTCACAGTGTATGTATCATACCACATTCCTAAAATCTAATAAAATACCAACTGCAAACACATTTCACCCAAAGGGTTTTAGATAAGGGATTATGGAGCTGTATAAAATACTAGTAAATCAAATCCGGTACTACATTAAAGGAATAATAAACCATAACCAATTAAAGTTAATTACAATAATGGTTTCAAATTTGAAAATTTAGTCATATAATTTTTTTAAATAATAGGTCAATGGGGTAAAAGCCACAGATGATCACATTTATTCTCTATATTAAAAAAAACTCTTATTAATAAGAATTGTGGTTTCTAACACAAGCAAAAAAAATTAAAAGAGCAATAAAGTATTAGAAGGGGAGAAGACAGAAGTACCATTATTTGTAGATGACGTCATTGTCTACCTGAAAATCCAAGGGCACAACTGCAAACTAGAAAAACTGGTACAAGAGCTTTGGTATGGGAGCTAGACAGAAAATACATGCCTAAAAACCACCTCTCTTTATACCAGTTGCATACCAGTATATACCAATTGACAATAGCCTATTAGAAAACCTAACAAAAACACGTATGACATATACAAAAGAAACAAGATGTAATAATAAACAAGACATGACCAAGACCTAAAAGAGAGAATGATGAAGCCCCACTGGGGCTTGTAATGCAAGAGAGCAAAATAAATGGGCAACTCATCTTGTGATCAGATAAGAGAACTGAATGTCATAAAAATGTCTGGGGTCTCTATATTAATCTATAATGCAGAGCCGACTAAAATCCAAACCGGGTATTTCAGAGATCATTTGACAAAACTAATCTAAAATTTGGTAGAATAAACACCTGGGAAACTTTTGAAATTTAAGGTTATTGGGGGGGGTTTATGATCGTCTCCGATGTTAAAACATATAGCTACAGCAATAAAGCAAGATAGTACCACCAAATAAGAAGACAAATAGAAGCTAATGAGACCCTTACACACATGGGAATATGTTATTTAGGCTGCACTGCCTGTAAGCAGGAAACATGGGGGTTATTCAATCAAAGAGACAAGTGGCTGTCATCTTGGAATAAAATAATAATAAAGCAAGTTATCTACCTTACCCTTACATCAAAATAAGTACCTGACACATTACAGATTTAAGAAAAGGAAGGATGGAGGGAAAAAGAAACCACTGGGGGGGGGGGGACAAAAAGGAAATTGTTTCATGCAGAGTGAGGGAAGTCTTTCTGATAGTGGCACAAAACCAAAAACCAACAAAACACTGATCCATTTCACCTCCTAAAAATTAAGACAACAAAAATCTTCACTGCAACAACAACAACAACAACAACAACAAAACCCAGATGATGGAAACCTGTACACAAGTCTTAGAAAATACCAATGCATCAGGTAGGACCGAGAAAGAACTACTATTGGCGATACCCACACAGCATTTCCAAAACAACGAAGAAGAAAGTCACCTGAAAGGGAAATATGCAAACGGTATGAAGCAAAGCATTGACAAACATTTGGAAGTATTTTTCTACCTCACTAATAACTAAATGAACGCTAATTAAAAGTGTTTCTTCATCTATGCAATACAAAGGTCAAAAAGACAGATGATGACCATGGTGGGGAAGGGAGGGTAAAAATGTGCACCCTTTCCGTTGGCGGGTTGTCATTATTTAGAAGTAGGAGTATCAGTAAAGAAAATGCCTAAAAGATATACCTCAAACACCCAATGTTGGTTACCACCAGAGAACAAGACTGGGGAGAAGGGAGAGAGGATCCTTCATGATCTAACACTTCTGAAACAGTAGTGGTTTTTTGTTTTTGTTTTTACAATACACAAAATAGGAATAGCTAACACTCCTTGTCTGCTCACCAAATGCCAACCACAGGGTATAAAGCACTTTCCCTGCCTTACTGGTATCCTCTCACAACCCCTGTGGCTAGGGTTGCAGACAGTAAAATGTTTCCATTACCATCTTAGAGGAAACCCCAGTCCCTCCTTCATTCTCTTACCCAACCCTTCCAGAAACGTCTCATGGAACCACTGAGAGCTGGACCTACCCCAGGGCCACCTCCAAGTATCCATGGACGGTTTTATGTTGCTTTAAAAGCTGGAAGTGTCTCAATGCCCTTAACTGTGTCTCCTGAGGATGTGGGGGGACTCCCTGTTTCCCATTCCACTCAGATTCTCATCCCACAATTTGTGTCTAATGGGAAATAGTCAGGACCTGGAACACTCAGTGTGCTCTTACCCTGTGGTTCTCAAAGTATATTCCCTGGGCCAGCTGCATCAGCATCACCAAGGAACTTAAGAGAAATGCAAACTCTTGGCTCTGCCCCAGAGCTTCTTAATCAGCACCTCTGGGCAGAAAGCCCACATACAGCCCAGACAGGGTACCATACCAAGCCCTCCAGGTGATCCTAATCTGCGGGAAAGGTTAAGAACCTCACTCTAACCACTAACCAGATGAGGAAATGCAGACTCATAGTTTCAGTGACCTCCTAGGATCACGCAGCTAGTGTGTTGCTGGGCTGGAATGTGAACCCAGGTCCTTCCCATTACAAAGCCATATCCTTAAACACTCGGCTCTGCTCTCCCCTTACATGTTGCCCGTGGTACTAATTCAGAGAATACAAGTTTTCCTTTAAAAATGTACTGTTCTTAAATGTGGTTACAATTAGCTTTAGAATTGACCTTTCAATATTTATGAAGGTGACAACGGAGCAGAGAATTATGCTTACCCTGTTCTCTCTGGTTTAACTCCATCCATACCACTGGCCTCCTGCTTAGAACCCAGGGGCAAGCCTCCTGTTTCCCCAGAGCAGCAGCATCTAGTTGCTGGAAAGAACCTAGAAGAATCTCATCAACTGGAGGGATGGCAGTAACATGCCACCTGCTTCCTTTGGCCCTTAGATCACTGCACAAGGTCTAGGAGAATCATTTCTGTTCTGGAAAGTAAACTTGATTGTCTCACGGTTAATTGGGCAAATGCGGTGCTCTGTCACAGTCCTTCTGGCTCTTTTCTAGAGCCAGGGTCAGCGAACTGCAGCCCATGGGCCAAACCTGGTCCACTAGCTGTTTTTGTAAATAAAGTTTTATTGGAACATGCCTAAGCATATTTATGTATTATCGATGGTGGCTTTCACGCTATGATGGCAAGGTGACAGAAACCGTATGTCCCACAAAGCCTAAAATGTTTACCATCTTGGCCCTTTACAGAAAACAACTGCCAATCCCCACTCCAAATATTTGTCACTCAGCAGAGAGAAGAGATTTTTGCAGTCAGTCATTCCCGAGGTTCAAAGTCTAGGTCTGTCATGTACCAGAGTCTTACCTCCAACAAGACCCTTAACCTCCCTGAGTCTCCCTTTCCTCATTTGTACAAGAATCACGCCACAGGACTGGGGAGAGGATTAAATGGAACATGGCATATTAAAGGCCTGACAGACAGTAAGTGCCCCATAACGGCTGGCTTCCTCCCTTCTCCTCTTTAGGCAGAGACATTCCTCAAGACCCATCGGGATCACAGCTCTGGCACACAGTAGGGACACCATACGTTCCTTCACAGCCAGTTCCCACTGCAAATTCAGAATGCAGAGACTCCACAAAGCCCATAGGCTCCTGTTTAAAATGCCTCAGTGTCCAGTGATCCAGGGGATAATTTACTAACCGGGCAGCACATCTAGATACCATACATCATCTCCGAAAGCCAAACCTGTCCTGCCCAGAGCCAACAGTTGGCTCTGCCCTGGAAATGAAAAATGGGCTCCCAGGGACAGTAGATTCTGGGCTGCAGGAAGAAAGGGAAAAGTAACCTCACTACAGAGCACTCACCCTCACAAATTTCTACTTCAGGAAGAGTCCCCTTCAGTGACCTTCGGTTTTAGAAACCCCTGGCTCCCTCTAAGGAGAACTAGTTCTGCCCCTCTTCTCAGTCAAGTACAAGAACAACCACACAAGGAGAGTTGCATTGGGGAGAGGTAGTGGGGAGGGTATTCTTTCACACTGCCCCCCGCAACCCATCTGCCTATACCTCCAACATGTCATGTCTCCCAAGCTCCAGGAGTCCAAGCCACTCTCTTCCTCCCTCCAGCTTGAACTTTTACCCTATCAGACCATCTCAGTGAGGTGTTTTGTGCCTAGTTTTGCTGGTCTCTGCCCCTATTTTGCCTATACCCCACTGGTGAGGAAGGCTCTAGTGTTGGCCCAGTTTTACAAGTGGGGAAAATGAGGTATAGCAAGCTTATAACTAGTTTGCCTGAGGCTGCAGAGCCTGCAGGCAGCCAGCCCCAGCTCTAGTCTCCCTGCCTCCAAAGTCCATGGTCTTAACCACACACCCTGGTTCACACACCGTGAGTGTGCATGCAAGTTCAAGGATAAACCCAAGAACTGCCACAAAGATCTCAAGCCACAGACCTGTGAAATGATCCAATCTAGTCTTCCCATTTACCAAATGGGTAAACTGAGGTCCAGGCAGGAACTTCACCTCCCCAAGGTCACCCAGGGAGAGAGTAGCCTGAATAATACAAGGAATGCGCTTTCTGTGAGCGTGCTTTCCTGTCAGGGGGCTGTGAGGCGGGTTCACAGGGTCTCGTGTTTTAGGACTGGTGCCACTTCTCCCTTCCTTCCTCCACTAATTCCACCATCAGGAACTACTCACGTGCCCGAGTCTAGCCAATTTTGGTGCCAGACTGAGGGGAATCTTAGGGACCTTTTCAACAAGTCCCAACAGGACAGCCAACAGGAATGCCTGAGATGGCACCCCCGTGGCTCCAGTGGCGCATGGGGGTTGCAGCAAGACCTTGCAGGGCAGCAGGAACCCGGCCGCCGGAGCCAGAGCAAGGGAAGACTGAGGCAGCCTCTGGGCCGGGCAGGGGACCCCCAAGCAAATCCACCCACGGAGCCCAGCATGAGGTGTGTCCACAGGCAGAAAGGGGCTAGGAGAGGGCAAAACCAATGGAAGGCAGCTGATCAGAGGAGACCACATGCAGACCCAGGGAGCAGGTGGTCCCCACAGGTGGGAGGGGACAGCACCTGCCAGTGAGACTGGCCTGGGACCCAGAAGAAGACATGAACGGTGCCACGAAGAGGGGTTACACGGCCACCAATCCTTTCCAGGGCGCTGCTCCTCCTACCATCCGTCCATCACAAACTCCCCTGCAGCACAGACCAACCAAATCGAACAACTCCCCCTGTTGAACAGTCGTTGGCGCCGGGACCAGAGACTGGGATTCGAGTTCTGCCTCGGCACCTGCTGGCCAGCGTGTGACCCCTTCCCTGAACCGGCCTGTGTGAGCATGCGCCTCGGCCCTCCGGGACTCAGATGCTGAGGGCGTGTACCCCACAGAGCTGTGGGGAGGGTGACATGCAGCACGGTGCGTAAAAAGACTCCGCACGATGCTCTTAACAGTTGCTCAAAGTGACGAGGAGTCTTTTCAACAGGACGCACCTCCCACCGCTTCGGAGCTGGGTTAGACAACTCAATAAAATGCTATAGAACAAATTAGAAAAACTCATAGAGAACTCACTTAACTTGTTAAATCAAGGAAATGAACAACTGTGGCATAGAGGCCCTTCGGCTTTTAACTACCCGAAATCACATTGTTATTCAGCTCTCCTATCTCAGCACTCGGTGCTAAGGTTATTGGGCATGTCTGGTGTGTGACTACTTAAGAGGGGGTAACAGCCTCTAATTAAGCCTGAAAACGTCAACCTGAGACAGGCAGGCAGTGAGCACCGTCTCTTCATGAAAACATTTCTGGGGCAGGCTTAGGCCAAAGAGCTGTCAATCAATAAATTGTACTGTCTCAGAGCTTTTACACTCAAAGAATTTTGAAAGGCAGGAGGGAGGATCCTTGAGCATAATTTCTTTTTATAGACAAGGCAACCCACGTCCCGAGGGGTCCAGGGACGTGGCCCCTGTCTCCTGAGTTAATGGTGCTCCTTCCATCACACCTCTTGTCCCCTAAAAGTCCCTCCTCCTTTCCTCAGGGCTATGCACTTCTGACTCCACTCCTGCGTGCAAAGGTCGGGCACAGTGTATGAAGAACCTACTGTGGACCAGGCACTGGGACAAATGAGAGAGAGGGAAAAACAGGACCTTGCCCTCTTGAGTTCACAATCTCATGACAGAAGAGTAAGAAAACAGATAATAATGAAAAACAGCAAGTACAGATGACACAGAGAGACTACAAGAAGGCAGCAGGCAGGAGAGGTGAATTTAGAGTCTGCAGCTAAGAAAGGTCTGAGCCAAAGCCCAGGATCTCAGGAGCACCACGCTGTGCGGAGTTGAGGGATGGCTATTATTCCAAAGAGAAGGAAGGCCAAGCACAAAGCCCAGAAATGGGAAGAACCGGGTGAAGAGGTCGGCAGGGGCCCAGTCATGCAGAGCTTCGTGGGCCAGGCTAAATGAGTTTGGATTTTATTTCAGGTGCAAATGAAACCAGGTGCAAGACAGCCAACAGGGTGACATGTTCTGTTTCATGATTTAAGAGGCTGTTACCCCCTCTTACGTAGTCACACGCCAGACATGCCCTAATACATTCTGCCTTGGCAACAAGGAAGGCCGGAAGAGCCGATGGTACAGAGAGAAGAACACGCGGGACCCACATGAGTCAGCCTGCCTCATCTTATCCTACCAGAACACCTAAAAAAGAAAAAAAAACAAAAAACAAAAAACCGCCACTGAAGTCCTCCCCTCAAGGCACTGGGCTGGGGTGGGGGCATAGCATTTTCACAAGTCATTTTCCAGTGTTTCCCCTCATCCCACAGGAACCCTCAGGTCCAAAGAACCATTCATCCCAACCATGGCATGTCCGATGGTTCTGATCCTGACCCTAGACACATCTCAGGTTTCAACAAATACTTGTTAAACCAAGATGAACTCAGCAGACAATCCCTGAGGAGATACAAGTTCTGCTATTGACAGAAGCTCACAGTGAGACAAGGATAATGGGCTCAAATCTTGTTAGCAAAGTCAGGGAACTGAGAAATTTCTGAACTCAAAACAATAATTTCCCTTCTGCTTTCAATATTTTTGCATAGCAAGGAATCATTTATAGGGCGGCCAGGAATAATTCTTGGGCAATTATTCAGCATGTCTTGGACCTGTTTTGCTTCTATTCATGGCTGAGGCTCCCTCCCTCAGTTCCCCCATGTCTCCACCTGGTCATCTAGTTGTCCTTGATTCTCCCTCCACCCTTCTCCTCCACTCTGGCTGCTTCTAGGATTTCATCTTTCTTGGGATCCCATGACTGTGCTTTAGCTCAGCAATTCCCAACTTTTTTATTTGACATGCAGTGTGTCTTGAGGCATCTCCAGGGGAGCTGTGAAATTCATTTTGATTCACTTTAATTTAAAAAAGAAATATAGCCTATTTAGTTCTTTTAAGAGAGGGGAAATGGGGTGTCACTCAATCAGCAGGGAGGTGATTCCTGACTCTGACTATTAGCTTACTGGGCAAAATGGCTCTCTTCCAAGGATTCTTGGGTCGCTTAAGCAAGTACAGTGTTTTGCTAACATTTAAGCAAATATTCGCTGTTGGGGGAAAGAAAAATAAAGTTCAGAGAGAAAAGAGACAAGAGAAAATTAATGTTCTTTTATTAACTCTGTTTCAGAGAGTCAGAATTCAACAAGATGATGATGTGTATCATTCAAGCACTTAGTCCTTCTATTTAACAAGAGCTTACCGAGAATCCAGGATTTTCCAGAACCAAGTAACAATAATAGCATTGAACATTTATTCAGCTCCTGTGTTCTGGGCCAGGTACAATCCTCCAAGAACTACCTAAATTGATCCCCACAGTAACTGTGTCAAAGAGCAGGTATTTTGTCTCTGTACAGAAATGCTGGGGACACTCGCACTACCCCAAGTCCCCCAGACACGAGTGGAACTGGAACCTGCAGCTATCTTGTCACTGCTGTCACTCGCTGCTCCCTCAGCCCAAGGCTATCAAGATGGGTGAGCGGTGGTCCCTTCTGCAAGGACTCACCATGGGTGGTGGGCAAAGCAGGCCAGAAATCAACTGTGCGTGAAAACAGGGAAGAGTCTAGGGATACGGAGGAGGGTCCTGGGCTCAGCCTGAAAGCAAACCATGCAAGAAGCCCTCCCAGAAAGAACTCAAGAGCTCACTGGAGGTGGCTGGGCAGATGGGGTGAGGTCAGAAGAGAAGAGGGTTACAGACAGAGGGAGGAGAGTGGGAAGGGCAACCTGAAAAAATGACCAGACTCGAAGAACAAGAGTAGACAGAAGAGGCAAGACCAGCAGCAGTAGGGCAGACGTCCAGGAACCCTGGCTGGAGGCAGGCAGGGGCCAGCTGGTAATGAAACCCTCTGCAGGCAGGCTAAGGATGGGTCAGGGAGCCAGGGCAGAGTGTGAACAGTAGGGTGGCACAGCCAGTCAGAGAGAAGCAGCCCCATGATGGCGGCACAGGGCTGGAAAGCAGAAAGGAGCCCACCTGGAAGGCAGTCGGTTGACTGGCAGGCCTGAGAGGGTGAAGGTTCCCACCTCAGGCAGTGGCCACGCGGAGGAAAAAAAGCAGACACTGAAGAGATGCTCGAGACGTAGAATGACAGGGGTGGTGATACCCACAGAGGTGTCTAGGAATATTAGACATTATTTTCCCAAATTCTCCCAGGAAAAAAAATGTTTCTACTTTCATTTTTCTGGTGATGGTAAATTCCTAATACATTCTGCCATCTGCTCTACATCGGAGAGGCAAATGTGATCAACAAAGTGACAACGTTGGTGACAAGTCGAGAAGGCCGATCACATCCCTGGTCCCAAGGAGGAAGAAAGGGTGCTGACCAATAGCAGCCTCTTAGCAGGTGACCTTTGCTAAGGCACCTGCTCACACATGCCTCAGCCACCACCCTCCCATCACAGGTAACACGGATACCCCACAAAACCCACATCTGAGTCCAAGACCAGCGGGACTGTCAGAGGCAGCCGCCCACACCAACACGGGAGAGCTCACCAAGAGAACGAAACAAGGCCTGAATATTCAGCGGCCAGCTCTGCCTCTGAGGGCCCCACCCTGTGCTTGTCCCCATGTCCTCCTCCAGCCCCAGCATATGGGAAAAGACAGTCGTCCCTCACACCCACCCTCCGAGATCAAGAACCCCAAGGTTACGGCACAGGTTGTGGGTCAACCTCCGAATTTCTGGGTCTCAACTTCCTGCTATTCATGTGCATTGAGGAAAGATTCAAATTCTTGGAAAAGGAAGAGTCCACTGATTCATCTAATTTACGATTCGTGAATCCATGAAAGGCCTGGTAAAAACTAGAGAAGCACATGCATACACTCCTACATACCTCAAAACAAATACACAAACCCATCTCTCTACTTCAAGGTCTTTAAAAAAAAAAAAAAAGTCAGTATATTTCCCAAGAGGCATTAGGTAAGTAAGAGGAGCATAAACAGTAGCATAAAGTTTGTAGCCTAATTATGATCTTGAACCCAAACATCTCAGACACAGGGAATCTTAACGCTTTAGAAAATATGTTCATGTGGAAGCAGGACCACAGGTCATCAAGGCCAGAATGGCTCTGTATTTAAACTCTGAAGTGTACCATTGACATGAGGCTTTCCATTCTCACATCCTATGGATTCCTGCCCAAGTGTTTCCTGGGAAAATATGACAAGGAAGCTTTGCTTTCCTGGATGCAAGGGGCACCTTCCTTCAGGTCTCAATAGGCTTTGGATGACAGCAGGCTCCAGCAGCTGTTAACTCCCACTCTGTAACAGCTCAGAGAGACAGGAGCTCTAAGACTTGGACATAAGGACCTGCTTTGCCACCATGTGATTCTGTGAACCTGTACCCATCATGAAATCTCCCTGGGCCAACGGCTATGGGTATCAGGAATCCCTAACATTTACTGCATTTCTGCTACACCACCGGCATTACAATGAGCATTTTACATGGGTTATTTCAGCCAATCCTCCCAATTTTTTGTGAATCTCACATTGCAGGTAAGGAGGGGGAGTCTCTAAGTGGGAGAGCTGGCCAGACTGATTAAGCCATTCACCTGCAGCCCCATTATCCTCCAGATTAAAGCAACCCCTGACATCACCCCACCATCACCATGACTGACACCCAGGGATCCAGCACTACCTACCTACGGCAGCCCCCAGGACCTTGCACTTTCATGCTTCTGCTCCTGCCTAGAATGCCTGCCTTGCTTTCTTGCCTAGAAGTATCACTCCCAACATCCAGACAATTCAAGCCCTTCGGCTCTTCCTCCAACACTGAACTGTCCAACACCTTGAAGACCTTCATGTCCCCATGGCATAAGACCATCCTCCACCCACTGCTGGGCAAACCTCTGAAAGACAGAACCTATATCTGCTCCCAGCTCTGTTCCCAGGCAGCAGCACTCAGTCTGCAATGAAAATGTGCTGTAAGAAGAGAATAAGAAAAGGACGTGGGAGAACACGAATGCACGTCTCCCAAGAATCTAGGTACCTACTTTAGGAGTCAACAAATTACTACTGTCTATGATCCTGGAAGCTTCTGCCATTCTAGGTTTTTCTCCCACATTCCCCCAGTATGAGCAGCAATAACAGACCGGATAACAGACCAGAGTGGAAAACAGTAGCTACCGGGAAACCCTCCTGAAGCCTCAGCTCAAGTCTCAACCAGGTTTATAATGGGAAGTTCTGCCTTCCTGGAATCGTGGAGAAGGATTCACAGAAGAGGCAAACCTGGAGATATTGCAGAGGTCTTAGGATCTTGATTTTAAAACCTTGGTCCCAAATGCGTACCTCCCAAATCTGTGAGCTCTCAGTGTTTTGCCGTCACTTGTATTTTCTGGGTTGGTGAGCTCCACGTGGATGCATCTTGTTCTCATCTCCCATTCGGAGAAGCCCATGTGGACTCCAATCTCTGACAGCCCTCTCTTCAAATAAACACCCTAAAGACAGAAGTTATAAATATCCCATCTGCCTCTCAGGGGCAACAGGATAGTTTACAAGTAATTTTAAAGACCCAGCTAGCTCGAGCTCTGATACTCTGTAGGGAACAAAATAACATGAAATAATAGCAATATGCATGAGCCCAATCAAAGACTTTCCTTTCAAAGATAAAAATTCCAAGGTGTAGTTCACAATGATTGAAAGCAAAAAATAATAAGTAGTGACATCTGAGACTGGTTTTGATCACTCCTAACTGATTTCTAAAATCTCTCCATCACCCAAGCATTATAATTTCCTGCTAATTACTACAAGCAATTTTATTAATATATTTTTCAGCCTCATTAAATATTACCTTGGGCCTAACATTAAAAATGATAAGGCTCAGTAATCTTAATGAGCACCCAAGTTTCATCGACCCTGGAAAACCCAGACAACAGAGAACTAAACGTACTGCCGGGCAGCTCTGTTCCCTGAGCATGTAGAAAAGCAACTTCAACTACCTGATGAAACCTTTTTCTTTGCACCAAATCCTTATGTTTCCTTTTGATCCTATGGCTTGGGCTCTTTTCAACCTAGCATGTACAACAGAACGGCAGCCAGTGAAAGTGGCATAGAGCAGGCAGTTTTATGATTCGGGGAAAGCAAAAGATAGAGAATCACCTTCTCCAATAAAAAGAGCCTTAACCACTGGCTAGAGAAAATCCTCCCCTTGCCATAGTCACTCTGAGAGCTAAGGGTTTCTGCCTCATGAGCACTTAACCTAGTGAGGGGATCCTGGAGCAGAGTCCTTGTCTAGCAAGTTTGGATTTGCATTTTGGTTGGGAAATTACTGGGCCATGCCGGTTTTAGGCAACCCCACTCCCCCGCTGCATGGGGCAGCAAGTGTTATAAAGAGGTCCTCTGCTGCAGGACTACCATACTCTTGGCACTCGAGTCCTGATCTATTTTGGAGAATTTGGTGAGTCTGATTTCTTGAGTTCATCTGTTTTTTTCTGCTTTCACATATTGAAATTAATCTGTGGCCAGCAAGTTCAGTGGATCCAAGGTTGTGATCATGGGTTTGATGCTCTTTAGGTGACAGAAACTTGATATTTGGACACAATGATCCACTGTTTTTATTTGTTTTTTGTAAATGATTTGACATCTTTTATGGAAAAAGAAATCAATAGAAAAGCTTTGCTAAGAGGAAAGAACAAAATACTTTTCTATATATTTTTGGTGTCCTTCCTGCTGTGATTTCAAAGGTTTATGTCTCATGAGACCATTGCATTTTTCTAAGTGGTCCTTTGTTCTGTACCTACGTCAACCTATTGGGATCTCAAGAGAGATAATGATGACACAGATTGCTTGTGAGGGTGCCCAGAATTTCTCCTACCTGGGCCATTGTCACTTTTCTTTCATTTCCTGAATAAAGTACATTTTTGTTGTGAAAAAAAAAAAAAAAAAGAAAAGAAAAGCAACTTCAGAGACATGAAAGATACGAAATGTAAATCCCAGAATGAAACCAGACTTGGAAACACACAGGTCTGGCCGGGCCTCCTTCAGTTCCTGTCTGGTAATGGGGAGGGGCATTACTGAGGCAGCATTTTTGGCTCTCTCCCTTCCCGGTCACCAAGATACGAACAATATTAATCGTCACATTTTCACTAACATCAGTGCCTCCTGCGACCCCCTCGGACAGCATTATGGATGATCGTGGGCTGTGGGGAGACAGGCCAACTGGAAACGCGAAGCATTCACTGCTCCAGCCGACAGAAATCTGTGGCTTTCT
Organism: Spilogale gracilis; assembly: GCA_004023965.1. Lineage (NCBI taxonomy): Eukaryota > Metazoa > Chordata > Mammalia > Carnivora > Mephitidae > Spilogale > Spilogale gracilis. The sequence goes on from PITA01000284.1 coordinate 252,349, forward strand.
CTGAAATGGTGGCAAAAGAACAGAGGACAGGCAGTCAAGGACTAAAAAAGATAAATTTTATTTTTCTCTCCTTCCTGGCATGACCAGAATTGTCTGTATTTCTCAAGCAGCAAGCTGGACAAGAACAGTGAGACCAGCTTCCCAGTCCTCCAAGTAAATTATTTATCAGAAGCTGACTTTACTGCTCCCATGACTAAATTGTCAAGACATTCCTATTTCCAACAGTTGTGTTATATGGTCCCAAGATTTCTTGTGTTTTCCTCAGCTACTAGGTTAAAGATGAGTGGTTAGCAGTCAGTGTGCAGTTGGCTTAACCGACTAGCCCAGATTTACTGAACCTACCTTCAGCCACCATCTCAGATTTTTCAATGTGTCTGAGAATAATACATTGAGCATAACATAAAACCACTAAATGTTAGGTAGGAACCTTTGGTGTTACCTAATTTAACTCACTCTTTGTACACAACAAAACATGCAGAAAGGGGAAATGACCTGCCTTGATCGCACAAGACGTGTCTACTCTAGACAATGAACTCTTGGCTCCCCACCCATTATGCTGCCGTTGATACTATTAACCTGCGATGGAGTCTAACTGGAAATGGAGCCAGAGACAGCCGTCCAACAAAGTATGGTTTCCCTCTTCAGTGGCATACTGCTGCTTCTGGGATAGGGCGACCACCAGAAACTATATCTTTCTATATTTCCAACCATTCACACTCCAGTACCTTGAAGCTGTGTCCAGCTCCAAGAATGTATTCTAGCCAACAAAATGGGAATGGAGTGATGTACTGATGCACAATGCCCCTTCCGGATGTGACTCCCACAAGCCTGCAATCTGGTGTTCTGTGTGCTGCACAAGGTTATTGTGAAGGTTCAATGAGTACTCACTCCGAATGTGGCCAGCACAGTGCCCGCCATGCTTATTAACAGTTAAGGGCTTCCATGTTCTCCCCAGAAGCTAGACACAAAATAGTACACAATGTCTGATTCCATTCATACAATGCTCCAGAATAAACAAAATGTAGCTGAAAGAAATCAGATTACTGATTGCCTAAGCAGAGGTGGACTAGGAGGAAAACCGTACAACGGAACTTTCAGGGGCAATGGAAACATTTTGTATCTTGGTAAAGTTGTGGGTTTTACACGAGTGTATGTGTTTCACAAAACTCAAAGTATGTAAATTATATGTCAGAAAAAAATTTAATTATGAAGTAAGCTCTAAATATCTATATCCTAGATAGCTAGGTAGCTTAGTAGTTAGATGGCTAGGAAAGAGGGGGAGGGGAGAAAGAGAGAGAGAGAAGGTAGTCCACGGAAGCACTCGAGGTAGCATGTGATTCTCACCAACGGCTCCATGTACGTCTCTGGGATGCGTGACTCAAAATAAACATTCCTACTCTTCCTCTTTTGTAAACAACCCATTCTACTTTGAGGTGGCACCAACAGTTCTGAAAGTGCCTCCTCTGTCCCTGAATCTTGGTCCCTGACACCCCCTTTCAAGGGACAGGGGAATGACATCTGCTCACATCCTCATGACAGAGGTCAGAGGTCTTGACCATCAAACTTGTTCCTGCCTCCCTCTATGCTACCTCCGAGACCTTCATGGTAATGAAGACCTTCAAGGTAAGACCTTCATCGTCCCACTCAACTCCTCAAAAATCTTCTCGGACCTTGAGCCCAGGGGAGCCACCAGATGTCATCTGTCGAGGAGGTGTCGGGGAGGTATCAAGGATGCTCCATTCTCCGTTCAACAAATGGGCTCCAGGCAGCTCTGCTCCTAGGAAGTGGTGTCCACCATTTCGAGGCTTCAGTTTGGAATACCGTAACTGCTCCTACCTACTGAGCACTTACAGCGGGCCCCGCACCATTAACAGAGGCAACTATTTTCATTCCTTTAGTCCTCACAATAAATGTGTGAGGTCTGCCATCGGCACCATTTCACGGATGAGCTTGTAGAATACAAGGGCTGGGCTTCACCCAGCCTTTTCAGACCCATGAAACCCCATCTGCAAATCTGATCTCCGCCTCTGCGTCCTACCCTTCACCATAAAGGAACTGGCAGGACTCGGGAAGAACAAGTCTTGCCCAATATATACAGAACAAGAGCTCAATTTAAAGCTTGACACTGCAGTCCTGGATGAACAAACAACGGATACACAGAACAACAGGGGTAAAGCTTAAAAAACATTATATTGAACAAAAGGATGTAAACCCAAAGAGCAAACACTGTGAGATTCTGTTTCTATGAAGCTCTGGAAGAGACCAATCTTATCTACAGTGACCCTAATGAGGTCATTGCTTGCCTGGGGCTGTGGATGAGAGGCAGGATTCCCAAGGCGCAGGAGGGAAATTTCTAAGTGATGAAAACGTTCTACACTTTGACCCAAGTGGTGGTTACATGGGTGTACACCTTTGTCAAAATTCAAACTGTACACAAAGTGTGCATTTCATTGGATGTGACTAAAGCTGATATTTTTATGCAAAAACAAAAAAAAGCCTTCAGAAGCAACAGCCCTTGCTTTGAATCTCGCTTCCTCTCTTCCTAGCTGGTGACCTGGGGCAAGCCACTTAACACAACTGAGCCTCGGTTACAGGGGCTGGAAATAATACATGCCAAACACCTGGGGAAAGAGTAGGCCTTCAATGAACAGCAGCTTCTATTATTACTGTTAATTAATAATAATGAGAAATAATAATCTGAATAATACCTTCAATTCTCTACCTCACTTTGCTGGGTAGATCTCAAGCAGCTGAATGTTCCTTGTTATTAGCTCTCACTGGAAACCAGTACACACTCTTGTGTGGCAAGCAATCATTTTAATGTTATGCTAGAAGAGATAATCAAGGATGAATACCAAATGTATGTAGATTAAAGAATTCATGCTTATATATGAATATGGGCCATGGAATCTTGGACTAATTCAAACCTGAGCAATGCTGACAGTTACCATTTTCTTTCCAAAAAAAAAATCAGATCTTCAGTCTAAGTAACTCCACGGGGAGCTTTCTACTATATTGTTATCCAGGGTATAATTTCTCTAATAAGGTCATTAGGTGGGGGAAAGAATTCTGGACTCTGCAATCCCTTTGTATTAGTTTTCTTCTAAGAGTATCTTTCTCTAGGGGTAAGACATAGGTCTTCATGGCAAATTTCACATCAATAGCAATCTGGTTTTGATAGTTTTTAAAACTATACTCTGTGAGCTCATCTCTGGTTTTTGGTCCCCTCCTTCCATATTCAGAAAACTGCAGCAAATGGTTCAGTTCTATGTAGGCTTACAAATAATTTCTTGGAGCTGGAGCAAAGGTGACTGAGAAAGTTTACAGGTTCTTGGTAGAATTGAGACTCTCGGTGGGAGGTTGCCGAAGACTCAGCAATAATGGGGATTCCAGGTGGAACAAATGAAAGGAGGCACAAAGTGCTGGGCTCGAAGCTGCAGAGGTGTTAGTCAACCCCTCTTTCAGTAAACGTCTCTAACCACCTTCACTGGGGAGCATCCCTATCCCATTTTTAGCCAGCCAAAGAGCAATTTCTACAGCTCAGTGCTATGCTGGTTTCCTCCTGGTGTGGTCTTAGTCTTAGGACAGATCAACCCAATGCCAGGAGTGGTCGTCTTTTTGGCCGAAGTGCCTCAGAGCTGTTATTCCATAATGACAGCTGGGGAATCCAGGACCTTCTAACGACCTACGGAAGGCTCCAGAGAAATAACACAAAGGCAGGGCCACTGAAACACGACTCTTCAACCCAAGAGGGAGCTTTGCAAGTTCCCAGGTGTTATACTCCATCCCCAGCCGAACTCAGGTCCTAAAAGTCCAGATGGATGGGATGGGAGTAAGGGCTCACCAGCGCAGAGTCCCACTTGGACTCCTTAGGAGATAAATTCTGCAAATGGCAGTATAGTTTTGTTTCATGATTTGCTTTTCCCTGTATCTTACTCATGAATAACAGCTTTTTAAGAGGCCCAAACAACTCTTCTTAAAAATGAGTTCCCTTCTATGGCAGAGATGCTCTCCATTCATCCTACATCATTTCCTCCCTTCTCCTGGGCACTCTATGAGACCATGCTTCCTAGGACTCCTTACAGTTGGGCAGTGAGGCACAGCTATGTACCTGAATGACTGTGTGGAACACAGCTCCTCTGTACCCACACTAGGTGTTGTGAAGGGAACAAACTGTTACTGTATTCAGACTCCCAGATGTTGACAGTGTTTGTTACAAGAGTTCACCTGTCCTAACTGACCTTCCTCTGTATAGTTATCCCCTCAAAACCTCCATTAAATGATGCCAGATAGAAAAAACACCAAAGGATGCTAACATCTAGCTTATGCAGGATAAATATTTCTCAATCAAACCCACCACATGTCAGCCTGAGAGCCCCTGCTTTAAGCTGTGAGCTGTTGACAGGTGTCCTCATCCCTTCCTTCTCACAACCATTAAGTTCAAGTAAGTCTTCCAGAAGTTAAGAGCTGACAGGAACCGGCTAGTGTCAAACAGGAAGCCCACACATCTCTAGCTGCTGCGGGTAACACTTCAATTACCCACCACTTGCTTATCATGAGGTTCTCAGGACAGCTTTTTCCACTGCCTCCCAAAGAAAAGGTTAATGGTAAGTGTCAAGGTCCAATAGGCAGGAAAATCCCAGCATTCAGTGGAGGAAAAAAAGGTTATTTCTAGACTCAGTCATGGTTCTGTAAGCTAGCATATATCATCCTGATACCTCTAATCTCCAGATTTGCCCTTTCCTCTCCTGCTGACATGGCTTGTACCCACTGTTGAAGAAGATCCTTCCGCCCATGGCCAGAACTTCCTCTCCTCTACACCATGCTTCTGAAGAGCTAGACTAGAAGCATCTCCAAAGGAAGAGACCATCTCCTTCTCTTCTGTATCTAGACTAGCTCTAGACTAGAAGCATCTCCAAAGGAAGAGACCATCTCCTTCTCTTCTGTATCACAGAGTAGGCACACAAGGCAGCACAGGCTAGCTGCTATACTAAATAATCTCAACACTCTGGTGGCTTTAATCCATGAACATTGTCTATGCATTCATGCAATAGTCCAACACAGACTAACAGACCCAGGTTCCTGTAGTTCCACCAAACCCTACAGCCCCAGAGTCTTCCAGAGTCAAGAGAAGAGAATAAAACCATGTGTGATAGGGACTTACAGGCCAGGCCTTAAAGTGTGTATATACATACACACACACACACACACACACCCATCACCATAGTCACCCACATTCCACTGACCAGAAATCAACATATATCTACATCTGACAAGAGAGTCTAGGATTGTGTTCTCACCATGGCTCAGAAGGAAAAGAGAAACGGATTTTGGTGATTACACAGTTGGATATGTCCCCTAGTGGAGACAGAGAATGTCAAAAAATGAACCCCCTAGAACTATACAGAAGAGACATGCTGACCTTGGCACAGTAAACCAGGATAATGTATACCAGCCTAAGGCCAAGGTGAGCGGGGACCCCCCCACCAACAAGTCGGCAGCAAATCATATGAGATGGGAGATGTGTGTGTCCAAGGGATAGGCCAGGAGGATCCTAAGAATAGGAAAAGCTTGTGTTTCTCCTAGACTCATACTGCTTGGGACAAGCAGACTCAGATTTCCACAGGTAGCTAAAGGGCTCAAAGCAGGAGACCTCTCACTTGACAGATGGGGCAGCAGAGCTGTCAACAGGTACAACAATTCGCAAGTTGTGCACGTAGCCAGCAGGAAAGCCAGGACTAGAGCCCTGCTCCCTGACTCTATTGCTCCCACTCCAACATGTCACTTGGATATCCCTCTATCTGCCCAAGTGTGGGCCTTAAAACAGCTACAGGCTTGGGGTGCCTGGGTGGCTCAGTTGGTTAAGCGACTGCCTTCGGCTCAGGTCATGATCCCGGAGACCTGGGATCAAGCCCCACATCGGGCTCCCTGCTCGGCAGGAAGCCTGCTTCTCCCTCTCTCACTCCCCCGCTTGTGTTCCCTCTGTAGCTGTGTTTCTCTCTGTCAAATAAATAAATAAAATCTTAAAAAAAAAAAATCTACAGGCCAGAGTATTCTCTCAGACAAAAGATTTCTGGAAGCCATGTTTCCCATTCTGGCGTTTTGTTCTTATCAAGTCTCTCCTTCCAAAATTACATAAATGTGCAAATGACAGGTGCATGTGTGAGGCACAAGGACGAAGACACTGACATACCGACCACAGTCTGTGTCACCCAGATGGTTTCCTGCTCATGCAAGAAGGACTCAGCTCAGTTTTCATCCATAACTGTTTCTTTATTTGTCCCTAGAGGCCTTCCTGTCACCTACAGGAGCACTTCTCCGCAAGCTCTGTGAATTACAACTCTTTTAGAGGGTATGTTCCAGACAATGAACTTCTCTCCTTCCACCTAAAAACGAGATTAACCCAAGAACACTGCAGAGGCTCCGTGCAAGGCTTTCAGGGGTAAGTGTTCCCCTAACAATGATGTGGGAATATCTCCACATTGTTCCCTAAATCTGGAAAGTTTGGAAGCCCAAGATTTGCCTGAAAAGGATGGCAGATGGGCACAATGCACAAGAATTTATCAACCTTGCATTCAAGCACACAGGGGCTGTGAGATCAGAGTTTGCCGCCCAGGGTTATTTTTGGCTTCTCTCCTTCCTACTCCAACCAAATCCCACTTCCCTCTTTCTTCTCCACTCCCTACCTTTGGTTTCTTCCCGCCTTTGGTTACCTCTACCTCATGTCATCTGTGGAACACGGTGAATAGTGGGGGCAAGTCAGGAAGAGTGGCACAATCCAGGATGCTTAATTCTAGGGAGAGGGCTTCATTTTGTTCTACAGCAGAGGTTAGGAAACTGTGACCCGTGGGCCAAATATGACCCATCACATCTTTTTTATAAAGTTTTCCTGGAACACAGCCAAGCCCATTTGTTTCCACGGCTTCTATGGCTACACTTGGGCTACAGTGACAGGGTTCAGAGTTGGAACAGAGACCCTATGGTCTGAAAAACCTGAAATATTGACTATCCAGGTCCTGGAGCTGTACAGAAATAATCAATCTCTACTCAAATACATGTACGCACATGTTCACAGTAGTATTAATTGTAATAGCCAAAAGGTGGAGGCAACCCAATGTCCATCAAAGGATGCACGGATATACACATCGTATTATTCCGCCATAAAAGGAAATCAGGTTCCAACTGACACATGCTACAATATGGGTGAACTGCAAACATATTATGCTAAATAAAAGCAGGCAGGGCGTGTGGGTGGCTCAGTTGGCTAAGCCACTGCCCTGGGCTCAGGTCATGATCCCAGTGTCCCAGGATAGAGTTCTACATCGGGCTCCCAGCTCCTTGGGGACTCTGCTTCTCCCTCTGACCTCTCGGAGACAACAGAGAATGGTGGTTGCCAGGGGCTGGCATCATCCTTTCAGTGTGATGAAAACGTTTTGGAGCGAGACAGAGGTGGTCTGATCTCACAGCCCCTGTGGGCTTGAATGCAAGGTTGATAAATTCTTGTGCATTGTGCCGGTCTGCCATCCTTTTGTAGAACCCTGTGACTCTACTAAATACCGCTTGATGGCTCCCTTTAGTATGGTTATTTTAGGTTGTGTGAATTTCCCCTCAACAAAATTTTTTTTTAAAGATTTTATTTATTTGACAGAGAGAAACACAGCCAGAGAGGGAGCACAAGCAGGGGGAGTGAGAGAGGGAGAAGCAGGCTTCCCACCAAGCAGGAAGCCGGATACGGGGCTCGATGTGGGGCTGGATCCCGGGTCTCCAGGATCATGACCTGAGCTGAAGGCAGTTGCTTAACCAACTGAGCCACCCAGGTGCCCCTCAACAAATTTTTTTATAACCCAAAAATCATATAATTTTTTAAGGAGTCAGTCTCTGGGGATTTGGGAACAGGGGAGTGACCGAGTTACACCTTCAGGCTAGAATCTAGCACTCCTTACAGAAAGGGAAGTCCCTGCATTACTCCTGGGTATCTGCGGGAGGATGCCACCATGATCAAAAATTAAAAATAAAGGAGAAAAATCAAATTAGGAAAGGGGGCACTCAGTTTTTCTCCTGTTCAGTTTGTCTGCCTGTGGGACAACTAGGGGAAATAATAACAAGTTTTTGGTGCTGAACTGGGATTTCAGAGCAAGATCAAGGCCACAGAAAGAGATGCAGGGTTCATCCTTAAGGCGGTGGTACTGCCATGAGAGACAAGAGGAGAAAGAGTTGGCACAAACAATGGGGAATCCCTAGTTTTACAGGGCAGGGAGATTAAGCACAGCCAAAAAGAACATCAAAGAAGAGATGGACAGAGGATCAGGAAGAAGACAGGAGAGAAGGAATTAGGAAGGGACTAGTGCAAAGTCACTGGAGTTGTAGGTAGCAGCAAAATCTACCTCCAGGTTCTTGACTTGTCCTCTGAGAATCTGAGGTTGCTAGGTAAGTGGGGCCATGCATAGGATAAATGGGAACAAAGTAGCTTAGCACCCAAAGGAAATAAGACTCCAAAGCTGGGAGCTCTGTCCTCCCTGGCCCTCTGTCACTCCCATGTTGAAAGGATGGCACAAGCAGCCTCCAACACAGACTTGCCCCCAACCATGGCCCCAGGTCCAAAGCTGAGCCCACTCCCAAAGCAGAGTCACACTTGATGAGCCCTGGGCCCCCTCTACAAACTCGTCAATGCACTTAATATACGGAACAGCCATGGCTTGATGGAACCACTCCCCAGAGCCTTCAGTGGCTACCACTGGTCAGTGCTCTATTTCTATTTGCTGCAATAAATCCTCTGCAATATTACATTAATTTCAAAATGATGACATTTGGCATATAATAACATACCGATGCCTTAGAATCAGCATGAATTTGACTTGCCATTATTACCATAAGTGGGAATCCAAAAAGGCTATAATAAATAATATAGCCACATTCTATTTATTCAACCTTGATCTCTCCTTTACAATACCAACTAAAGAGGTAAGCACCATGGAGGAGCAAGAATTATTTCTGGTATGACAAGGAAGGGACTTTGCTGGGGGAGGGGAGGGAGATGCTTAACAAAAAGTTGTATGATGTCTTTTACCAAAGGCAAGTTTGTAATGAGTATCGGGCTGACTTTTTAAAATAAGAGCTATTCAGGTGTGAAATGGGCTCCCCTAGAAATGAGGTGGGAGTCCCTCGGCTTTTCTGGGGCCATAATAATGGGTTAGTCGTGTATGACAGCTCTCATAATGGTTACTCCAGATTGGGAGACTCTGGACAGCCTCCCTGTGATTTATACAGTATCAGTCGGAAAATGCATCCGATATCGCCATGGAAAATGTTCTGGACGACGAAGCTCACCGTGGACTTGTGGGATCCTAAGACGAACACACCGAGTGAATGTCAGGTAGCTATTCGGAAGAAATCCACCAACCCCTGCATATGCCTTCTTAGAAAAGGTTTTAGCGCAGCCTGTAGCCCAGAAGTGACAAACAGGCAGCCTCTGAGTCAAATTCGCCCACAGGTGTGTTTTAATGGCCCTGCTTAGCTCCTTTGTGGTTTTTGTTCTTGTTCTTAGTATGTGAACCTGTTGCCAACCCTTCAAACTTCAAAGACATCGCAACTGCAGCCAGTGGACAGCCCCAGGAGGCGACCACTGCCCAAATATGAATCACTTGCAGCTGCCCTCTCTAAAGAATTGCCCTCCACCAACCCGCCAATCCAGGGCCACCTGTCTCCACCACAGAGCAGTGGCCAGTGACTAATGAACACAAAGGAGTACGGGAGACAGATCTCCTCACTGTTTTGCCTCAAGGTGAGGCCAAGATGGTACAGTTCATGCTACAGAGCCCCTGGGTTCAGGATGAACCTGGACCCCAGCCAAGGCCACATCCTTGCTTAGCTCCTTCCCCCACCGGTCCTACTTCCTTTCCCTCCCTCCTCCTCAGAGCACTGCCTCTCAAAGACGGGTCCCCTGACCACAGATGACATGGGCTCCTCTGGGAAACCTAGTTCAATATGCCGATCTCCAGCCCACTGCAGACTTTCTGAATCAGAAATGCTGGGAATAGAGCCCAGTAAGTTGTGTTTCAACAAGCCAGCCACCAGAGTAATTATTATGTGTGGTTCAGTTTGAGAACCACCACCTAAGTCCTCCCACGGTAGAATGACACACTTTCACACAGGCTCCCAATTCCAGTTCTGCCTCCAGAAAACCCGCCCATAACAAAACAAGAAAGTTCACATTAATTAAAAAAAACACAAACAAACACCTCTCTTTCTAGCTTCTCTTGGAAATTGCTTCTTTCCCATAGGGAAACAACCAGCTTGGCCCAGAAGGACTGACTGCTGCCCCACTGAAACCGTTTCCATGGGTTCCACTGGTTTACACCCAGCCTAGCTCATGCATCCTGGCCTGGTCTGCATGGACTGTCTGGACATTTGCTCTAGCTCCCCAGACTGTAAGCTCCCCAAGATCAGGGCTTGCCTTTCTCAACTCTGTGTCCTCACGGCCTCGCACATAGCTGACGCTCATCTATTTCAATAGAGTTAGATGAACCGAACCAACTGTTGAAATTGACCAGTGTTCCTGAGGTTCAGAAGCAAAAGTCACACAATGAAGAGCCGAAGAAACAATCCCTGCAACAAATTAATGTAATGACCTCACAGACATTATAGTTATGCATTGGCTATAATTCTACGAGGATGTAATATGCTGGAGAAATTAGTTGCTGATTCACCTGGTCGTCATCCTCAACCCTGAAGCCTGCAGATTAGTAACCCCTGTAATTTGATCCCAGTCTACCTAAGCTCAGGTGCCATCTCTACTCATTTAATATCTAATTCCTCCAAGTAGGTTTGCAGGCCTCTAATACATGGTCCAAATATTCACCTGATCTCCTTAGCCTAAGAGGTTTTTTTAATTACAGAATCAAGGTGCACGTGAAATAAAACAAACACAAAATAAAATCCAGCTGCAAACCTGAGCTCTGGAAATAAAAAAGAAGTCACTTCCAACCCAGCACTAGCTGGCTGCTCCCAAATTATCCATGTAGAAAATTGTCCAAACTTTTCTACCCAAACTGATTTTAAACTAAGTTCCGTTCCTAATTTTTCTCCCTTTCTCCAAAGCTTCTATCTTTAGGAAATATGGAGCCCAAGTTCTATAATTTGCACTTCATTTGAACACTAATGAAAAGAAATGCTCTTCCCCCTCAAACTATTTCCTCAGTCAATTACACAAATCCTCTAAGTGGAGTGTGTGAAGTGATTTGTGTCCAAGAACTTAATTAGTACTTAATTCTGGAATTTGTATCTTCTTAAGCCCACATCCTTTTAAGTTTCCACCAAGCTCAAAAAATGGTCCAGGTGCGGCCCGCTACCATGAGATCAAGGCAGAAGCAGATTTGAAGAAGTCAAGAGGAATAAAAGACCATCTGTGTGTTCAAAAAGGCAATAGCCCAGTGCCCTATGTTCTGGGCAGCCTTTCTACCACCGAGGATGGCCGTTTAAGTCCACGGAGAGGGCAGGAGCAAACAGCACTTGCTTACTTCCCAAATAGTAGCCGTCTTGTTGTAAAGAGAAACCATTCCCATTGTAGAAAAACTGGGGGGAAATGCAGGATAATATAAAGGGAAAAAATAAAATCAACTACCTAGTGACAGTAAACACTTTCATTTGTAACAAAGACTTCGATTTTTGTGTTGATTATACAATAGATAATTATACTGTAGATCAGACTTTGTGTCCATTTTTCTCATTTCCTCCACTTAGTGTAACATTTCCCTGTATCATCCAAAACTGTTTGTATGGGTCTCTTATCACAGGGAGAATAAGAACTTGGTGAAGCTGCATGCACGTCCCGCTAGGCTCTCTTCCCTCCACATCAAACACTTTCAGATCTTGGGGACGGGCAGGGGTGTGGTATCTTCCTCTTTTTATGTATAAAGCACCGATGTATGAACATTCAGCATATCTGGGTATTAAAATTTTATGGAGGAATGGCAATTAGGGGGGAAATGTCCAAAAGACTCCTTGAGGGAGCAAATATTAAAAAGGGGGGGGCCTGAGAAACTTTATAGATGACTGTAATATAATTGACTCAACCAATCCCTTTAATAAAAACCTGCCAACACACACTTAAGCTATTGTTGGATATTAGACTGTTAAATAAAAGCAAAAACCAAACAAACTTTTCTAATGTCTCTTAATGACCATATGTTCTTTTTCAGAGGAAAAGATAGGCTTCCCTATGGTTTGGATCTCCAACAATCTGAGTCATTAAAAGCACAGAAAATGAAGCCAGCCTGCTCACTGGCAGTCTGCTCATCGGCTTTCCCAAGTCCCATATGCCCATCATTCAACTTGACTCGGGAGGAAGGAAAAGAACATCGAACAAGCCCTCACACATCACCCTCAGCAGAACACCATGAAGCCTGTGCATTTGTTCAAGCTTTTTTTTTTTTTTTAAAGATTTTTTATTTATTTGACAGAGAGAAACACAGCCAGAGAGGGAACGCAAGCAGGGGGAGTGAGAGAGGGAGAAGTAGGCTTCCCGCCGAGCAGGGAGCCCGATGTGGGACTTGATCCCGGGTCTCCAGGATCATGACCTGAGCCGAAGGCAGTCGCTTAACCAACTGAGCCACCCAGGCGCCCCTCATTTGTTCAAACTTTTATTCAGGTTCTTGCTCAGAGTCACACATCTGTTCAGAGGTAGAGCGCAGATCTGGTCCTAAAGTCAGTCCTCTTTCCCTCCTCTCCCAGAACAGCAGTGAAGTCACTCTTGGACCTTTCCAGAACTTAGTTCCTCACCTGTAAAATGAGAGGGTTGGACTAGATTTCTAATTGGAGCTTGAAATTCTAGCCTTCCATATAATCACATCATCAAGTAGCTAAGTTTGTGGGTCCACCGGTCAGACCGCAGGTTGTCAAAGCTTCTAGAAAATTGAAGAACAGCATCCTTTCTTCTGCTCTCCTGCCATATTTTGGAAGCAATATGCCCTCACTGCCAAGGCGCTGTCCAGAGCCGAGGCTCTCCAGAGAGCATGTGTGACTTCAACTCTGAAATCACACATCCCACTCCGCCCCTTCCCAGAGCTTTATCTCAGGCCCATTCCCAGAGCTGAGCCTCTGGGGAGAGCCTGGCATGGCTGCAAAAGATAAACACCCAGCCCTTAATGAATAGTGTTTTTTTCTCCAGGCCGTTGTCCTGCCTTTTTAGCACTAAACTACAGAAATGTATCAGCATCATAAGAGTACTATCTAATTAAAAGTTTTAAGAAGTAGAAGCCCTCGTGGGATTCCCCACCAAAGTGTGAGCATCTCTAAGCTGAGAGAATACACACTCTTTAGAAGGTATCCTTGGAGGGCATCACTCCACATGCAGACAGCTCCCTCAGTCTCTCCTGATCTATCTGGCACCAGGAAGAGGGCTCTCCTCCAGAGACGCACAGCCAGATGTTGGGAAGGCAACGCACTCGTGCAGAGGCTGGGCAGCCGGTCACATTTCTTCTGAGATTCATCACGAGGCCAGGCTACGCTCTGATAACTATTTGTCGGGTTCTTGCGTCTGTGATGGAGCTGGGATCCCTGTGTGGCGGTGCCCTGCAGCCTCCCAAGTAAAATGGGCTGCCCAACTGGAAATTATTCTGATTTCCGCGGATGCCTCAATTCAGAGAGAAATGCAGATCGATCCTCGCTGACTGTGGTCAGGCACCCAGCACCATTCCCGACTCCTCTACAGTCACAGCGTGGGCCAAATCGGCCTGGACCCAAGGAAGACCCAGGAGCAAGTAAAAACTGCAGTGGAAAGCATGTCTTTGAATGTGGAAGAAAAATAAATGTGCAAAACCGAAACTTCCAACGCAAGAGCTGTGCACACAGTTCGAATTCTGCAAGCCTTTGTTTGCATAAAGCAGTACTGAGAGTTTTATGCTCACTTTCAAAGCAGGAAATGTGAGTCCCCAGGTCTCTAAGATCTCTGATAACCCCTTTATCAGTCACCAAAGCTGCAGAATCCCATCTATGACACAGCTGAAGAACCTCTGACCAGAGGCTAAACTTCATCCATCCTTCAGCAAATTTCCTAAACATTCTGGTCTGTCAGGGACTTAAATCCCCTACTGAAAAATAATTTTCGCTATTTGAATTGGAAAAAGACAATAATTGGGGTTTTATTAAGCTAATAATAACCACAGTATAACTAAATTCTTTCTCCTGTTGGGTGGGCAGATTAATAAATGTCTTTTTATTCCGCACACATCTTTCCCTCCTGTTTTTCCAAGAAAAATCCCTACCTTCCAATTTCCTCATGATTCCTAGGGTCCAGTGCCAGAAGTCCAGAGTCCAGCACTACATTCCCTGATTCATCTGGGATACCGTAAGTCTCCTGAACGATGCACAACATGAAATTAAAATTAAAATGTTACCATATGATACATTTAATAGAATTTTATCTCATTTTGCTTGATTTTAAATACAAAACAAATTAAACAAAAGCAAAAACACTCTCAGAAATGAATGCTAACGAGCCTGCTTTTTACTCTGGTGTGGTCATCAGCTGACCTTTTACTATAGATATGGGGTCCTTAATTGGAGAGGAGAAAAAATATTCTCAAAAGTCTTCTCAGGTCTATTCCACACACACACCCACAAAAAGAAGGATCCCAAGGAATACATTCCCAGTCCCAGAATTCCTGAGCAACTTGCCCAGGAGATGAAAAGGAGACAAAATACACAATACTCATCACCACCACCTCAACCCACTGTCCTCCCTTCACTCCATGGTGGAGTCCCCTCAGGCTGGTCGCACAAGACACAGTTCCTGGGGATAGCTCTAACTTCTCCTTTCCTGCACCTCCCGTAACATCACTTGAGTCTCCATGACCGTACCTCCTAAGCATTTATAAACACCACCCTTTCCTCTCTCCTCCTCTTCAAGCCACGGCCCTCCCTCAGGCCCTCTGTACCTCTCTGCTGGATTTCCAACCAACCTCCTAATGGGACTTCGGATCCTCCCAAGTGATACCAAAGTGCTGGTTTTAATTCATTTTTTTAAAGATTTTATGTATTTATTTGACAGAGAGAAACACAGAGAGGGAACACAAGCACGAGGAGTGAGAGAGGGAGAAGCAGGCTTCCTGCTGAGCAGGGAGCCCAATGCAAGGCTCGATCCCGGGACTCCGGGATCATGACCTGAGCCACAGGCAGATGCTTAATGACTGAGCCACCCAGGCACCCCCAGAGTGCTGGTTTTAAACCACAACTGAGATCACATCAGCCCCTGCTTAGAAAATACAGGCTAGAGCCCTACTGCCGAATGCTGAGATTCAGAATGCCAAACGAAACTCTGAGGGCCAACGTGAGCCAGCCCCAGCCCACTTTTGATTTCATAGCTACTCAATTAATGGTGAGGTTCAGTGCGACTTGATCAAAAAGACTTAGGTAATGAAGAAAAGGAGAAATAATGACAGCAAGCACATCCAACAGTACAAAATGCTTACTCTGAGAAGCAGTACCAAATGCTATATATGCATTATCTCAGTCTTCTCAACAACAAGGCAGGCATTCTATTTGCCCCACTTGTCAATCAGGAAAGCAGGTGCACAGCCCACTAAGTGGCACAGGCTGAAGCTCAATCCAAGGAGCGAAGAGTGAGCCCAGGTCCTTGCTCACTATGCCACACACTTCCCCCATATGCTGTCAACATGGATGTTTTAGGTCAATTGGACCTGGTAGAGTGGATCAAGAGATCATTGCAGATACTGCTTACGATACCCACTTCAGCTAAACCCCTTAAATGTGCAAGATCCCTTTGCTCAAGCTAAGAGAGGGTCTAAAAGACATCAGGAAGTCTGAGTACCAACTCTAGAAGAAGAAGCCAGGCTCAGCCCACACATGCCACCTACAACACACCTGCTCCAATGGCCTCTCCTGATCATTCCTGAGTATGTGCCTGGGGCCAAGTAGACAGAAGGATTTCACGTCCCACTGACTCTGTGGATGGATCCATGCTCCTCCCAGGCCGAGAAACCTCCCCAGTTGAGAAAACGCAGGAGACAGGAGACCTCTGCACCCAGGTCCTCACTGTGCTCTCTTCCCGCACTGCTCAACACTCCCCCACCACCACGACCGGCATAATTGCATGGCTACGCCACCTTTCTAGCTTACTTGCTCAATAATTCTTTCTGGGAAAAAAAATGGGTGAATGGATAAAAACTTTAGAAAACTTGAGTTTTATCTGTTTTTATGAATTAGTAAGAGCAGCACCTGGTTTTAGTGCCAGGGTCTCCGGGACATGTCGAGGGAGCCAGTCTCTGGAAGGCCCTGAGTAAATGAGCCTGGGGACCCATGAACACGGAGGACAGGCCTGAGGCCTAGCTTGACCATGTAGGCAGCCCTGATCGTTCATATTCCGTTCTCATTTCTATCCCCCAGAAAACTATGCTGCCGTTATTTCCGGACACTGCTACCCACAAAATTTGGTATGATGGCGCCTGGCCCTATGCACATGCACTCTCCAAAATCAAACAATAACTACAAGGCAGGTGAACAAAAAAACACGTGTGAAAAAGGAATAAAACTCTACCTTCAACAGGCCTCGTCCACTTAGGGATGATAAACGTGACACATCACGGTGCCATAAACCGTAAGCAGGCTGCCCCTTTAAAAACATAACCATCAATCTGTTGTTAAGCCCACAACCAGCTGCAGTATTAATCACACTCTTTTGGCAAGAGAATCCATTTCCCAATAAAGTTTGAGTGGCAGAGAAAAGGCAGAGCCAACAATCAGGAAATAAACTATGCTTCCAAATGATCGAAGGAAAGCTGCTCTTCTCGCTGGCTGCTCTCCTGCCATCCTGCTGCTCACACCAGACACACATAAATACACATGCCACTTGGCTTCCCCCACGTCGTATTTCCATCATTGCAGAATGCTGTGCGGTTCCGTTCTGGGCCCATTTTTCACTTTGTGCCATTTTTGTATGCTTTCACACAGACCTCCCCTAGAAATTAAGAGTCCCTTCTTTTATTTTTATTTAATTTTTATTTATTTTCAGTGTTCCAAGATTCATTGTTTATGCCCCACACCCAGGGCTCCATTCAATATGTGCCCTCAATACCCACCACCATGTTCGCCCATCCCACCACCCTCTCCCCTCCAAGACCCTTAGTTTGTTTCTGAGTCCAAAGTCTCTCATGTTTCGTTTCTCTCCTCAAATTACCCTACTCCCCATTTCCTTTCCTTCTCCTGCTTTCCTCTATATTACCCCTTATGCACCACAAGTAAGTGAAACCGTGTGATACTTAACTTTTTCTACTTGGCTTATTTCACTCAGCATAATCTCTTCCAATCTGGTCCATGTTGCTACAAAAGTTGGATATTCATCCTTTCTGATGGAGGCATAGTATTCCATTGTATATATGTAACAAATCTTCTTTATCCATCTGTCTGTTGAAGGGCACCTTGGCTCTTTCCACAGTTTGGCGATTGTGGCCATTGCTGCAATGAACATTGGAGTACGTATGGCCCTTCTTTTCACTACATCTGTATCTTTGGTGTAAATACCCAGTAGTGAAATTGCAGGGTCACATGGTAGCTCTATTTTTAGTTTTTTAAGGAATCTCAACACTGTTTTCCAAAGTGGCTGCGCCAGTTTACATTCCCACCAACAGTGTAAGAGGGTTCCTCTTTCTCCACAGCCTCTCCAACACTGAGATACCACTTTACACCAGTCAGAATGGCCAAAATTAAGAGTCCCTTGTTAAGCACAACTGCCATCTCTGGTTTCTTTCAGCTCTTCTCCCCTCCCCCTCTCCTCTGCAAGGAGTCTAGAACCACTCCTGCTAAAGCTGCATGGCCATTTGTATGTCCTCTTTGGAGCAAAGTCTGTTCATGTCTTCTGCCTCATGCCTTGAACTGAGAGCCCCTAGAAATCAGCACCCACACCTTATGCTGACACAAAGTAAACATTCAATTACTGCAGAGAGAGTATGGTTTTATTCATGCTAGGGGAAGTTTCTAATGAACGAAGCAGACTTGGGAAGCCATGAACTGTGCCATTCACTAGCATGTCCAAGCAACCAATGCTCACAATACAGAGATGAGGACAAATCCCACATCTTCTGTTCTTTTCCATTAAAGAGATACTAATGAGTGGCTTTCCTTCCATGCAAATGGTGAGATGTTTTTGACCCATCACCTTTGGAAATGTTGGGATACAGTTACTGTATCTACATTAAGTTCATAGGTTAATACAGAGCAACAGACAAGTGGGGCTCAATCCCAAGATGCTGGGATCATGACCTGAGCTGAAGGCAGATGCTTAACTGACTGAGTCACCCAGGTACCCCACTTCTTTCTAACCTTGGAAAAGAATACTTCTAAAATGTATCTATTAAACAATGTTTGCCGCAGGATTTTTGAGGAAAGCCTTTATCAGATTTAAGGCATTCCTTCTTATAAAGACTGTATTGTTGTTTCCAATTATTTGCTGCCCTTCTCTACCAAGCCCATCTACACTGGGCCTCTTCCTTTCGGCAAACTATAGACCCTACCACATGACATCGAGCTTGACCATAAGACTTTCTTTGGTCAATGGATTATGAAAAGGAGCGACATACACCACACCCCAGGTGACATGCGCAACCTCCCAGGCTTCTAGAGCTCTTTCTCCTCTGCTCCTGGATCACCACCTCCCAGAAAGGGGCTGTTCCTCCAGCCTGCATTCTGGAGCGAAGACTACAGAGAGCAGACCCACAGCCCGCTTACAGCTTACATGTAACATGAATAGGAAATCAACCTTTGTTATAAACCACTGACATTTGGGGGTTGTCACTGTAGTGTAACTCAGCAAGAGGTGATTGATATGCCATCTATCCCTATTTGTCTCTGGGCTTTTGTCATAAACAGGTACTGTTTCCACATGCTTTCAGATCAATCAGACAGTTATTTTCCTTTAATGTGTTAATATAATGATTTCTACGGACAGGTTTTCTCAGATTAAAACTGCCACACACCACTGGGAAAGGACTTCCCAGATAAAGTGCTCTATCCAAAATCTGAAGAACATCCAAAAAAAAAAAAAATGCAGTCAAGAAGTGGGCAGAAGACATGAACAGACTTTGCTCCAAAGAGGACATACAAATGGCCAACAGACACATGAAAAAATGCTCAACATCACTCAGCATCGGGGAAATACAAACCAAAACCACAAAGAGATACCACCTCACATGGGTCAGAATGGCTAAAATTAACGAATCAGGAAACAACAACTGTTGGCAAGGATGCAGAGAAAGGGGAACCCTGTTACACCATTCGTGAGAATGCAAAATTGGTGCCGTCACTCTGGAGAAGAGTATGGAGGTTCCTCAAAAAGTTAAAAATAGAGCTACCCTTTGACCCAGCAATGGCACTACTAGGTATTTACCCAAAGGATACAAACAGTCATCCAAAGGGACATCTGAACCCTAATATTTATAGCAGCAATGTCCAAAATAGTCAAACTATGGAAAGAGCGCAGATGTGGTGTACGTATATATGTACTTATGTGTTTGTGTGTGTATACATATATACAGATATATATATATATATGGTGTATATATAGATAAAATGGAATGTTACTCTGCCATCAAAAAGGATAAAATCTTGCCATTTGCCAAGACATGGATGGGGATAGAGGATATTATGCTTTCTCTGGAATAAGTCAGAGAAAGACAAATATGAGATGATTTCACTGATATGTGGAATTTAAGAAACAAAACAGATGAACAGAGGAGAAGGGAAGAAAAAACAAGATAAAAATTGAGAGGGAGGCAAACCATAAGAGATTCCTAACTCTAGGAAACAAAATGGGGGTTGGTGGGGAGAAGGTGGATGGGAGAATGGGGTAAATGGGTGATGTGCATTAAGGAGGGCTCATGATGTAATGAGCACTGGGTATAACACTGAATTGATGAATCACTAAACTCTACCCCTGAAATTAATACTACACTATGTTAACTAAACTGATTTTTAAAAGTCAAAAAAGAAATCTATAGCAAACTACTGGGGAATATCATTAAAAAAAAGAAATAACCACCAACTGACCTATGAGCTATATCTGGGCACCCATTCTCCCCATCCCTTCCCTGTCTTTACAATGTGGATTCTACTTACCTTTCTCACTCCCAGAGACTGCTCCAAGGACACAGCCTTGAGATGGAGATGTGGGGTGAAAACACACACACACACAGTGTATGTGACTGGGCCCAAGTAGGGTCTATTTATAAACTCTTTTCAGATCTGGTGGGCAGGTGCAGGGGTCCATTTGTCTTTCTGCTGCCCAATATGAGCCTCATAGATATGTTCCTTTAGCTATTATCAAAACTGCTGCTTTCAAACCCGGAGTGGCCGCCTCTTTCTTTGGTCTCTCCCTGCCCTCTGAATACAGGGTCTGGTTTTACATTATACCTGGGAAGCCCCCGAGAGGGTTGTGAACCAACACAGATGTTAGTTTCCATCAATAAACTTAGTGCTCTTCCTTCTATAGTACAGCACTGTCACTGGAAGGTGGCTGCCCCACCCAGAACTATACTTAGCAGCATCAGGTATGGCCATGCAACTAGCTCTCATGAATAGAAATGCTCTATCACTTCCAGGCCCAACACAGGCATAAAGCAGGCAGAGATTCTCCAAATGCTCTCTTGGGATTCCGGGGCCTTAGTAGTGGTTGAATCACAAGATGGAGGGCGCCTGGGTCCATGAACCACCCACCCATGGCCACCTGCCAACCACTGTACCAAATTGTGAGCAAGAAATAAACCCCTGTTGCATAAGGAAGCTTATTAGAGCAACTACTCTTACCCCACTGTACTATCTTGTCCTCCAGAAATAAATCCAACCACATTATTTTTTTTAAAGGATGTTAGATTTAGAATAGAATGTTAACATTATATTTTAAAGTTTAACTGAAACAGACTTGTAAGTTCCCTTCTCCGGTAACATCTTTAGTTTTGATACCGGTATTGAGCTTCAGAAAAAAAAAGAGCAGCTTTCCCATTGTCTCTGGAACAACATATACAACTAGGGACTATCTATTCATATTAAATTGGGTAGGCCTTACGATTTGGGGAAAGGGAAAGTTTCCACAGCTGTTCCAGTTTCTTCAACGGCCATTGTTCCAGTTAGGTTTTTTGATTTTCACCCCACTAATCAGGTGGTCAACTCTGACATTTCTTTCTCCATCAATCTATTCATTTCATAAGGGATTTCAGATTTGTATACAGTTGTACATCCAATTAACTTACCACTGCTAAGTTGCTTCAGTATCTCTATTTTATTTATTTATTTATTTATTTTTAAAGATTTTATTTATTTGACAGAGAGATCACAAATAGGCAGAGAAGCAGGCAGAGAAAGAAGGGGAAACAGGCTCCCACCGAGGGAGAGCCCGATGTGGGACTCGATCCCAGGACCCTGAGATCATGACCTGATCGGAATGTAGAGGCTCAACCCTCTGAGCCACCCAGGCACCCCTGGTGTCTGTATTTTATATGCAACTTCCTCTTTCTATCCTTGATGAGTCTCACCAGAGACTTGCCCCTTTTCCTAATTCTTTAAAAAAAGTATTTCACTTTGCGATTTGTTGTTACTTTCTCCAGCCCTCCTTTATTGATTTCTACACTATCTTATTATTTCAATCCTTCTGATTTCATTGGGTCAGAGAATGTGATTGGAATGTCATCAATTGTTAGAACCTAAGGACTTTCTGGTCTATAATGTGATCCACTTTTGTGAAAATTCCATGTATGCCCCAAAATAGGCATTTTGTGTTTTCTGGGTACGAGCTTATTAATCACGTTATCCAAATCTTGCTTATTTTTGTCTGATCTGTTTCCAAGAAGAGTACACTTAAATCTCTACCAAAAATTGTAGATTTATCTATGTATTCCTATAAATCTGACAATTATTTCTTTATATAGCTTAAAGCTGCACTATTGGTTATATTTGTTCATGACTATTACATTTTCTTGGAATATTGTGGCAGAGAATAAATCATTTTTTCATCTCTTTTCATGTTGTTCACCTTAAATTCTAGTTCATCTGATCCTGAAACCATGAGCCAGGTGTTATTTTTGATTATTTTCCTGGAATGCCATTTTTCTCTTTTTATTTTCAACCTTGCCTTGTGCTTTTATGTGACTCTCTTAAAACCACAGATTGCTTTTTGTAACTCCATCTAGGAGTCCCCATGTCTTAATCAGTGAGATTAACCTCTTTATACTGTAATCAATGATACTGCAGGATTGATTTCTTTGTCCCTTTTTGTGTTTTCAATTTACAGAGATTTTTCTATTTTCTTATCTCTTGTTAAATCAATCTAATTTTTCCTTACTTTTCCTACTGCCACTTGGATATATTATTCTTGATTGTCCCTAACTTAAAAAACCCATATTCATACTTTCTTCTTCTTCATAGACACAGATCATCCATGACCATGTCCTCCTCAGAGTTAAGACACATGTACTACTGCCTTCCTGCCCCTACCTCTGATCTTCCACACATACTCATGCACACTACATTTCTCATGTTGGCATCATCTGGAAATTTAGTTCCACACTGGTTATGGCACCCCTGCCACTGCTGTTCCCGACATATCCAAAACCCTGAGCAAAGAAAGAAACCAGCAGACCATACTCTGTTTACCAAGTTGATTAAAACCAGAATTCTTCTGTTCACTTCTTATTTTTTGGTAGGATGATTCAGAATCGTACTTCTATGAATATTCTTGTTTTAACAGCTTTATCTAAGGTATAATTTACATACCAGAAAATTCACCAATTTTAAGTGTGATTCGCTGATGAGGGTTATGTTTGCAGCTGTACCCCGGTCACCACATTCCACTTTCAAACATTTCCATCACCCCAAGAGCCTCCTCATGCCTCTTTGCAGTCAACCCTTGTTCTCACACCTCCAGCCCAGAGAGCCACTGATCTACAGGCTGTACTCACTAATTTGCTGTTTTCTGAACATTTCACATACATGTAATCATCAAAAAAGTGATCTTTTCTGCTGGCTTCTTCCCGTTAGCATCAGATCCTTGAGGTCCATCCCTCCTGCGGCATCTCTCAATACTTCATTTTACTGCTCAGGGCAACTGTAGGATAAGGACTGGCCATAGTTTTGTTTATCCATATCCCAGTTTCTGGACATTCAGCTGGTTTCCATTTTTTTACTATTCTGAATCATGTCCCTGTGAACATTTTCATCTAAGTCTTTCCGTGAACACAGGTCTCCTTTCTCTTGGGGAGGTACTTAGGAGTGGAATTGTTGAGTCACAGGACAAATTTATGTTGAACTTCCACAAGAAACCATCAGGCTTCTTCTTCCAAAGTGGCTGAACCATTTCAGATGCCCACCAGCCATGTAGGAGGGTTCTCGGTTCTCCACATCCCTGCCAACACTTGCTATATTTTCTTTATTACACTCATTCGACGGGTACATTTATTATTTGTATACTCAGAAAAAACAGGCAGTTAAAGTATATGAAAATCAGGTCTACATCCTGTGATCTCCCTATGAGGTGAAGGGGTGGGGGGAAGCAAAAATAAATAGAAGGAAATAAACCAAAATAATAAACATTCTCTGGAAGACAGGGTTAGGGATTTTTTTTCTAGCCACCTTCCTGTAACTTTCTTCTTGATAAGGAATAGGTAGTTACTTTTATAATTAAAAAAATTAACTTTAATATAACCTCATTTTTCCTACATTCACATTCTCCAACAGTGGCGATAAGACAGCAAAGTTTCCCTCCAGCCTCCAGATTAACTTGCAGAGTAGCTGTTAGTTTTATTAGCGCCCAGAGAACTGTAGGGCTTCCAAGGCCCTCTCTCCAGTCAGCTAAGAGGCCTGGGTGCACAGCTGCCACTGCCATCCCCTCACAATGCTTTCTGTGCCCACATGGAAACACTTGGCTACTCAGAGACACCTTATTCTGTTACAAGCACCCTGCGACTGTCCAGGCTCTCCCATCCCACACTGGGCCTGTACACTGATCTCCACAAGATGCACGGTCTTCAAGTAGCTCTGTTAGCTAGAGATCACAAAGGCTGCCTCATCACACACACAGCGTAAATGCTACATCTCTGCCCATCAACCAGAAATCTTGAATTCATCCATCAAGTATTAACCAAGCACCAACTCCACGTAAACCTCCTTCCTCCATGCCCTTGCGTTTACAATCTAATAATAAACCATGCACCTTTGAGCATATGGGGCACTGAGGATCCTAAGGAACAAACAGAGAATTAATGGGAGTTTAGAAAAGAAATCTCTCCTTCTTAGCCGCCAGATGAAAGGGGTTTCCAGGAAAAGTCACCAGTGAGTTTGGGGTGTCAGTTGAGTATAGAACTCAGAGGTCCAGGAATTACACGATGGCCCCAGACAAGCATTTAAGCAAGGCCAAAGGGAAAACTCCTCTTCCTTGCACCCAGTTTCCCTCTCAAATACTTCTTCCCTGTTCTTCATTCCCCATCACCACCAACTGCCTTGTCTCCTTGCAAGCACCCATACCCAGTCCGTCCTGCCATAAATGAATGCCTTCGGCGACTCCAAGTCCAAATGCAGCCAGACAAGGGCGCTCTAATTCAACCTGTCCGAAAGGCAAGCCCAGAAGTACCCCCAGAGTTGTATTGTTCTACATTATGACAAGGCACTTGTAAGCTCTACAACCTTTTAAGAATGTAACATGTGACAAAAGAATGACTTAACATCATATGCTACCATTTTATGCTAAAGACCATACCTTGCTGTAGAATTCTTTAACGTCAAGTGTCGGAGCAAAACCTTCAACTAGAGGGGATTGTGCTTTTTGGCCTGATGAATAATTTGCACTCAGTAATAGGGAGTCTGCCAAGCCACCAAGCGTGAATTACTAATTTCCAAAAGACCAAAAAAATAATAAAGTACATTCAACCTTAAAACTATTCTGAATATAATCTTCCTTTGAGGATTCAGTATGCCTGGAAACACTTAAATTTGTGAATAAGGACCATGACTTTAGGTTGTCACATCCATACAAAGTTATTCAATAAAACCCAGCAGGCTTAGAGATTACTAATCCTTCCGGTTGCAAGGCAAAAAGAATTGCCCTTCTAATAGTAAATGTAGGTATACAGCAGAACTGAGTATAGGAGATGTGCCCATTAAAGAATGTCACAGATTTTGCTTTAATTTATTCCAGGTTTATAGCATACAGCAAAATTCACCCTTTATCAGTACACAGTGCTCTAAATTTTGACTTTACATAATCCACATAATCACCACCACAATCAAGATAGAGAAGAGGTTCATCATCCCCTCCGCCCCCCCAGCCAGATTCTTTCATTCCCCTTCCCCTAGACCCAAGCAACCCAAAATCTAACTTCTGTTCGTATCATCTCACCTTTTCCAGAATGTCCCGTAGGTGGGTACTTACTGTCCCGTAAGACAGTACTTAGCTTTTGAGTCTGGCTTTTTCACCTAGTATCATCTTTTCAGAGTTCTCTGTGTTGTGGCATTGATTCTGTTTCTCAGCTGAAGTTGAACTGGAACATGCACATGGGTTTAGATGGCCTCACCCCAAGTTCTTTGTCACTGTTCCTAAAGTGTGAAACTCATTTTCAGGGGACCCTCTGCACATCATCCTACCTTCTCTGAATATTAAAAGGGGGACATATCGACAGCAGGGCAATATTTTCAAAGAGCAAAGCTCTAAGCCCTGAGCTTTTGTTCAAGGACACAAATTCTGACCTATGGACCTCAGGAACTCCAACACCGCAGGGACCCAGAATGCACTGGGTAAACTCACCTGAACGGCAACATGACCAACTGGTCAACTTGGATAATGTTATTTTAGTTCCAAAATAAAACACTCCTACTGGACAAACTTCTTTAAAAAAAAAAACAAAAACAAAAAAAAAACTTTTTTTTTTTTAGATTTATTGTGTGCAGGGGTAGTAGGGTGGTGATCGGTGTTTAAAACTGGTACCGAAACATTTCCAAAAGTGTAACTTCCAAAGAACTTGGAGCAGAGGCAGTACTTTCTTGAATGTGTGATGAGGAACCTCAAGTAACTCTTGAAGGGCAACAAGTATTCTGGTAAGTGAGGCAGAAATAGGAGAAGCCTGGTCAGATTGTTCCTCGTGTCCCCTTCCCAGGTTACCAGAAAGAGGGGGGCTGAGACTCCCAGCAAAGATAGCCAGGTGCTTCCCCTCACCACCCACCACCACTAGATCTCATTCTGGAGTCCTCGTTTCCATCACTGTGCACATACTCTTATACCTGCATGGGCTACAAGCATTTACTGAGCACTGCCCCCCACACACAGTGACTACACCAAGCTCATCAGGAGGCATGACTCACTTCCTTCGCAACTAGCCAGAAAATACAGAATCTGAGTGGAGAGGGTGCTGAGTTCAAATCTCTCCTCTTGGCCCTTTAACTCAGTCCTTTCCACCGCCCACTGACTCCCTAGCAAGGTCACCCAGACAAAGCCTGATGACCAAGGTGTTCAAGCCAGGCATTCGCTCTGCCCAACCCGTTCAGGCCAATGTTGCTATGCTCAACCCCATGGGCCAAGTCATAGCTTCCTACCAGTGAGTCGGTTGCGGGGGGAAGGGGCAGGGTGCCAGGAGGGCCTTTCAAACAGCTCTCCTAACAAAATTTTCACCTCTGAATAACAACTTGGTTCTGGAACTCCCATTACCTAGGAAAAGAACACCTCATTCTAAAACAGTCTGGATTCTAGAACCACTACAGCTCTCGCTCATACGAAAGAAGAGAACAACAGTAGCTTGGGAAAGTGACAAATTCTCTAAATCTGGTTTTACTCATCCACAGAGTTAATAATCCCTCCCTGCTGCCAGAATTAAATAATGAATAAGAGCAGATATTAATTGAAAGCATATACCATGAATATGCATTACTTTCATTATTGACTTTAATCCCTTCAACCAATCCTAGGGGTTAGAATATCCTTATGCCTAACGAATAGAGAAGGAAAATAAAGATCAGAGATACTGAGCAACTTGCTCAAAACCACTAGCAGCTAAGTGGTACAGTGAGGATGTCAACTTTTCTCTTGCCAACTACATTTATCCTTATTCCACTCCTGACCATCAGTCCCAGAGAAGTCATAGTGAATGGTTTAAAAGTTTCATAAGGATATTCCTCATGTGTTTGAGAGGAGAAAAAGAAAAAGAAAATTAAACATACAACAACCAGATATTGCTAACATAAATCTGCAGGGTTTTGAATCATTACAATGAGTGGTTTATGAAGGCCTGATGAAGAGAGTTGTTCAGCCCCTCCCCTTCACAAAGCCCACTGATATTACAGTAAATGAGTACAAACAGGGCAATGTTATCCAAGTACTGAGAACCTTTGGTGAACTGATCAAAACCGGGGAACAGGTGCACTAGTACTAGCAGCAGAACCAGGACACATGGAGAAGAGGAGGAGGAGCCCAGACAATCAGGAAGAAGAGGGTGCCTCATCTTGGAAGCTCCAGTATGAGCAAATATGGATACTGGGAATGGGTAGAAGAGTAGGAATGAGAGAAAAATATCTGTAAGAAGGTTACCTGTGTCAGCCTCCCCCACCCCCACGCCGATCAATTCCACCATCATCCCTTACCTCTTTCTCCAAAAGCAACCGATGACTTTTCCCAGGCCAACGCAGGAGATATCATTTTTAAAGATACGTAATCTCCCAATGGGGCTGCTTAAGATTCCAGAGTGAGGATCATCAACCCAGAAAATATTCCTTTTCACCTAAGCATGAGGGGAGGGAAGTGGCACAGCTCATCTGCTTTGGCTCCATCCATGTACAAGGGAAGCCTGCCAATCTGCTCAGCTGCCCGTGGACTTGGTGGTGGACAGGCAAAGTCACTCCAGCTATCTGTAGTGGCCACCTTCATCTTATATTGCTATAATGAGTAAACTACAACCATCAAACACTTGGAGGAAAAAATAGCACAGAGAAGAAAGCCAAACTACCAGAATGGACTCCAAAGAAAACAGGCATAACTCCAGAAACACAAGAACTTTCAAAGTATCTTTAATATTTTCCAAGATATTGAAAATTATACACACACACACACACACACACACACACACACACAACACACACACACACGTGACCACTTAAAAAAGAAAAAAGCAAGGGTGCCTGGGTGGCTCAGTCCATTAAGCATCCAAATCTTGATTTTTTTTGGCTCAGGTCATGATCCCAGGGTTATGAGATCAACCCCCACATCGGGCTCTGTACTGAGTTGGAATCTGCTTAAGATTCTCTCTCTCCCTCTACCTGTCCCTCTCCCCCATCTAAAAAAAAATAAAAAGAAAAAAGTAAAGAAGCAAAAAAAAAAATGAGTTTATGGAAATTAAGAACATGCCTACTAACACAAACCAAAAAAAACCAAAAAACAAAAAAACAAAACTGGGAGACAAATTTAAGGAAATCTCTCAGAATACAGAGCAAAAACAGAAATATCTGAAAAATGGAAGGGCAAAAAGATAAAGAATGCCAGTCCATAAAGTAAGTATCTATGAGGCACTCCTAGAACATAAGTGGAGAAAAAGAAATTATTACAGAAATTTTTAAATTTCACAGAATTGAAGAAAAGTAGTAAGATTGAGATGGCCCACCAAGTACCAAATAGGATAAATGGAAAATACCATATAGAAAAATCCTAAAATCTTCCAGGGGAAAGTATGTTAGAGGCATCAGGTGGGCAAGACAAAACAGATTACCCATAGAAGAATCAGAATTCTAAGTGTCCAGCTAACTAGCTGAATTACTAATTCCTAATTCTATGGAATATTAGAGGAAACTGAACAAGTTTTGAAATGTCAAGGGCAGAATTATTTTGACTCCAAGTTGTTTTTTTTTTTTTCAATTCTCCAGAACATGAACTCTTCTATGTATCTATTTATTTATAAAATGTTCATCAGGAATATGGTTCAAACAAAATGAAAAGGAACAAAGAAGATCGAGAATTCCAGACGGAGAAGCATTCTGCGAGAGTAAGAAGCAGATCCCCTGGGAAGAACGTAGGAAAGCCCATCACAGAAAGTGTGACTCAACAGTCAAGAGGCAGTAGGGATGCAATGAGGGAGGTATCGGCTTCCTCCACCACCAAGAAAAATGAAAGAAGATTAGAAAGCAAAAAGCTGCGCAAGAAAGTCAGATGCCAACACAGTTGGAATGTGACACACCGTGATTCCAGCCACTGGTAGAATGGTAAAGAAAGCACCTTGGTACTCAAGGGACACAGTTCTAATGGCAGAGGCATCTGCGCCTCTCTTGCCCAAAACACAAAGCATAAAAAAGGGGCATGTGAGTTTTATTTGGTGGCAATGGTCCCAGGGGGCAGGAGTGGAGGACTGGGCAAAGTGGGACGGGGAAGGACGGAAAGCCAACGGAGGCAGATGCTTCAGAGTTCATCTCCACTGGGAGCAGCCCAGAGTCCACCCCACTAGGAACCCTCCGCACATTATCTGCCTAGGGAAAGAAGTGGGAATATTACCCATGGGCTTCCTACCCCGTTGAACAGAAGCTGCCCTGGGGTTCTGACATTTCCAGAGGTGTCTATACATCAGAATGCTCAGGAGGAGTCTTTCCCAGACTCCTGCAGCAGTGAAGTCCCAGGACAGAAAGTGAGAAACACAGTGTGCAATCTAGAATTGTATTTTCAATGTGCATGTAATACTTTGTGATAATGACTATGTAAATGAGAGTCACAAATAGTATGTAGACATTAGCACTGCTCCCTAAATATTTTTGGCTCTCAGCTTTCACAGCATATGATGGAATCACACTCTGTGGCCCCTTGTGGTTGAGTGGGACCACGTGATTAGTTCTGGCCAATGCACTGAAGTGAGAGTGATAGCCCACTTCCATTCAGGACATTTAAATACTGATGTAAGACACTCCGAAGCTCTCTTTCCATCTGCTGTAGTGAACAGCATTGCAGATAATAGTTATTCCACTTCCACCAGTTGTCAAGGAAAAAGCACCCAACACAGAGGCTCCAAGCCATCCTCATGGACCTGAAAGTGTAAGAGAAATAACCTTTCGTTTCAGGCCACTGAAACCTGGAGGTCATTTGTTACTGCAGCCTAACCTAGCCCATCCTGACTGATTCAAGTAAATGCCTTATGATGTTCTGAGGGGAAACTAAGAAAAGAGATGATAACACACCAAGTGCTAATAATGTTTCTGCTCAGTTGAGAGAATTCCAAGAAAAGTTCTTACAGTTTCTCTTTTTAAATTTCACAAAATAAGCATGTATTATATACAGAAGACAAACAAGAAAAACTCAAGGGAAAGGGCTGTTGTCTAGGAAGAGAGTCTCTGGGTGGGGGGGACAAGGGGGCAGGCCATTTCTACTATGTCCTTACTAGAAAAACTCCTGTAGCTTTTCCATCTCATAAAATACACAAATCTCTTAGTGGCGCCTGGGTGGCTCAGTTGGTTAAGCGACTGCCTTCGGCTCAGGTCATGATCCCGGAGACCCGGGATCAAGTCCCACATCAGGCTCCCTGCTCAGCGGGAAGCCTGCTTCTCCTCTCTCACTCCCCCTGCTTGTGTTCCCTCTCTGGCTGTGTTTCTCTCTGTCAAATAAATAAAATCTTGAAAAAAAAATACACAAATCTCTTCAAATAAAAGAACAAGTGAGTCCTAAATGCTCATTTACTTCAGCTTATCTTGAAACATGCCTATCTTGAAAGTCTTCCAAACATTCAGTAGTGTTTTCAGGTACCATGGGCTGCTTCTACTCCCTACTTCCAAATCTACCAAGAACTTGTACAGGTTTTGCTAATAGGGATTCTTTTCCTCCCAAGAGAAAAGGCTCTTAGAAAATCCAGTTTCCAAAACTCATCAACCGGAGGACTTGCACTGTACTTGTACACACACACACACACACACACACACACACACACACGACAGGTCAGTATCTTCAAGCAGATCTGGGATCCATCATCCAATTTCTCTCATAATCCTCTGTTTTCCAAACAGCAGCCAGAACAATACTCAGAAAGTTCATCAGTCCACATAACTTCCCTAGCTCCAGTGGCCTCCCACTATACTTAGGGAATAAAATTGAAGCTCCTGACCATGGCATTCAAGGTTCTCTGTTCCACGCCAACCATGATCTTTCCCTTGGTCCCTAAACAAACCAAACTGTTCGCCTACCTCAGGGCCCCCGTACTTGCTGTTCCCTCTTCCCACCCTACTACTCTCAGGGTTCTTGGCAAGGCCTCCTCCTTTGTCAATCTTCAGCCTACCTCCTGTTTCTTCTGGAGAAGCTTTCCCCAAACACCACCATCCAGAATGAGCCCCGTGTCCTTGTCATTCTCCCATTGTTCCATTCCTTCCCTTCTGAGAATCCACTGCAATCCTAGCTCTCTTGCACAGTTACCTGTTTGGGTGCATGTTGCCAGAGGTCTTCACCTGGTACGTGGCTGCACTGCCAGAGTTTAGAACTGTGCCCGTATGACAAAGTGTCGATTACCTGTTGTCTAATGAATATGGTGGCAGGCAGCATACCCGACCTTGAGAGGGCAAAGGGAAGTACGCATCAAGTACAGAGGAAGAAGCAACCAGGTCAGCCCTGGAGTAGACTTCTAGAAGACAGTGCTGCAGCCAAGCCTTGAGGGACGGTGAGGAGTTAGGTACCCACAGGCAAGGGAAACAGGGGTGCAGAGGCCCAGCAGCCTCAAAGAGGCTGCCTGTGGAAGCAGGGCTAGTGCCTGGGGAGATGGGGTACCCAGAGGCCCAAAAATACCCTCACCCTCTCATGCTCTGTATCCCTCTCTGGTGCGTTTTAGAGATTAAGCCCCACTCCCACTCGGGAGCTGAGAAGAGCATTGACACGAGCCACCTCTACCTTGAGAGGGACAAAGCCCATTTCACAAAGGGGGCTAGGCCCGTGGGCCTGAGGCTCAGGTTCCAGGCCCACAGACTAGCCTGTTAACAAGCAGTTTTATGCCCAGTAATATCTTACATTCTGCTGCCACCTGCCATTAGTCATCTCTCCCACCAGCTCTGAGAAGCAAATCATGGTTATTATATTTTTTGGCTTTACAGCTAAGAACTGAAGACAAGAGGTTAAGTGACAGAGTCAGCAGCTGGACAAGATTAGAATGCAGAACCCATGGTAACAAGCAAGGCCCACAGCCCTCACATTTCTGGGCACTCCGACCAGAAGGACTTGTGGAGTCTGGATGTGTCTGTGTGGCTCCCCTACCCACAGACCCCCAAAATGTCCCAGCTGTCACTCCTTTCCTCTCCCCCCACTTCCCCTTCCCTCCTGCCCCTCCCTTCCATGCTCTGCAAAGCTTTGGGCCTCTTTAGATTAATAACCTCCCTCCACTGGCTTCTCTTCTCGACAGCGTCCGAACTGCGAGGTTTGTCAGCCCCCTGGGTGAACAGGGGCTGGACGCCCTAGAATCACACACAAAGAACCCCAAGGAACTGGCTCACTAGAAAGAGCCTCATGATAACTGAGGCCTAATCCTCATGCAGGAGTGTGCTCCCATCCTCCTCCCAGGAGCTTGGACACTCTTGGCCAGCTCCTGGCCTGGCAGATTCCCCATCCATGGCTCTGCCTGCCTGGAATACTAACAAGGGCCCTTCCAGATGCACAGAGAAAGCCAGACAATCCCTCACAGCCCCTAGGAGCTGGCTGGGCAGGGCTGGAATCCAGGGCATCAATGGGGCAGGCCAGCTCATCATGGTTCGGCTGGTATGCAGGGACAAGAGGAGGCCACTGCTCCCATGGGGACAGGGAATGAGGGCGAAAAGCTGCTGGCAGAGGCGGCTGGAGGCCCAGGGCTGCCCTTCCAGATGGCATAAATCAGCTGGTCTGGCTTCACAGTTCCCTGCCACCCAGTACACAGCAGGCAACTGGCAGCATGAAGACCCAAGGTAAGTTTAGAGGAGATTAAATTAGAGAGCCGAAGCTTCCAAGCACCAGGAGGCCTAGCAACCATAAATCTACCTGCAAAGGAGCACAGAGAACACCAGGCAAACCAGCTTTCTCTAGGTTACTGATGAGCACTGGCCTCTGCAAGGGCATCCCAGCAAGGGCCGGTAAGGGAGTCAGAAATGGGCATCTCTACAAAGAAAGCCTGCGGCAGTGAAGAGGAGCCGTCTGGGGCTATGGGGTTAGACAAAGGCCACCACAAATCCCAGTGCTGTGGCTTCTGGGTTGTGTCACTTCGGGCAGGTCACCCGGGCTCTCCTTCCTAACTCTGAAAATGGGGTCAAATCAAAAGGACCTTGCAGAGTCATGGCAAGCACCTGCGCCCCACAAGCACCACTCAAAAATGGTAGCCATGGCAACCAAACTGATGAAGACGTAGGAAAGTAAAAGTCATGGACAGAGAACATTAATGACAGCAAACAGGGCACCCACTTCATGCCAGGCACCATTCATTCTTCCAGTCCTTAAAATTCTATGATGAGATGCCATCAGAGTAGGGTTGGTGATGTGGAGGCACAGAGAGGCTGAGTCATTTGTCCACAGTCACACAGCTGGTCATGGATGGCACTGGGATTCAAACCCAGGTAGCCAGACTCCTCTGGGATGGGAAATAGAGCACTCCCCTGACTTTTGGAATTTAAAAGCCAGAAAGAAAACGAGGATAATTTTTCCCACATTCATTTCAAAGAGAAAGACACCTGAGCCCTGAAAGCAAAAGACTAGTTTAGGCACACCGCCAGACAGTGACAGACAGCCGAATCTGCCCACAGCTCCTGAGAGCAAAAATCATGGGACTCCATAACCCTCAGTGTCTTCTGTGTGGCTTAGACAGCCCCCCAAATCTCTCTTCCTACATGAGAATCAGCGCACACTCATCTACACGCTAGATGCAGTGTGGCCACGGGGATCTGCCAAGTAAGGCTTCTGAAGAGGACCCCGGGCTGTCCTCCACAGACGGCCCCTCTCCGGCCCACCAGCCACACAAGGAGGTCAAGACAGTAGGGTCCCCTCCAGGGTTCTGGGGCAGGGGACACAGCCAGCCAGCCCACCCACCCCCAGTGACAGAAAGCAGCCCCAAAGAGCCTGATGAGAAACAGAGCTTGCCCAACTTTACCACAGACCCGTGATTACCAAAATCAACCATTCAACTCACAGTTCAAGACTCCCTTTGCTAAAAGCCGCCGAGAGTCAGCATGGCACCATGGTTAGAAACACTGACCTGGAGACAGAGCTCCTGGGCTCCACGCTTGGTCAGAAACCTCTGGGCCCCCCAGTCAGCCTCAGTTTCATCTGCCAAGTGAAGAAAGCTGCACCTACTTCTGAGGATCCCTTTGAAGCCGACACGGCTTGCTATGAACAGGGACACAGAATACTGCCCGCTTGCCCCCCACCCCAGTAAATACTGCCTAGGCAATCACCGAAGAGAAAGCTCTCCGTGATCTGTCAGCCCGGTCAGAATAAGTGACTTTTTTTTTTTTTTCCGAGGGCTCCCTTACCTAAGGGGTGTGCTCTTCAAAGACTGCATGGAAACCTCAGCATTCGCCCCAAACCTGATGAAGTACGTCCTTACAAGGATGAAAAGCGGACTCAGAACTGCTGGAAGCTGACCCCATAGTTTGAAACAAACCAAATTACACATTTAAGAAAAAAAAAAATTCTCCCTCTTTCAGTCCCTCTGCTTGTGTTCCCTCTCTAGCTGTGTTTCCCTATGTCAAATAAATAAAATCTTTAAAAAACAAAACAAAACAAAACACAAAAAAAGGGGGGTGCCTGGGTGGTTCAGTTGGTTGAGCGACTGCCTTCGGCTCAGGCCATGATCCTGGAGACCTGGGATCGAGCCCCACATCGGGCTCCCTGCTCGGCAGGAAGCCTGCTTCTCCCTCTCTCATTCCCCCTGCTTGTGTTCCCTCTCTAGCTGTGTTTCTCTCTGTCAAATAAATAAATAAAATCTTAAAAAAAAAAAAAATGACTTCGAGCATAAACGCCACAGCACAGCAACATCTACGAGGGCTATGTCTAGTACTCACGCTCCGGGTGTCGGGTCTGGCTGCACAGCAGACGCTCTGGAATCTCACAGCCGGCTTGCAGAGACTTTTCAATGGTTTTGTGGGTTCTACTTCCCTCACCTACCCAGTGGCCAGTCTGTAGGATGAAGTGGCTTCATCCATTCTGACGTGTATTTCTGCTGCCACCCCCTTCCGAGCTGCCCCCCTGTGGGCGCCCTCGCCCGGCCGGGCTCTGGCAAAAGCAGTACTTATGCCAGCCTTGCACAAGGCCCCTGGATCAGTGCACACCTCTTCTTCATGCCATGTGCATCCTGCATGCAGGCAGCCTGATGGCTTTGTCACCCCCTCCACACACACACACACACACGCACGCACGCACGCACGCACGCACACACCCCCGGGCATCTCTCCATAACAGTAATGACAGGTCTTTACATCATGATCAAGGGCATGTGACTAAATCTATCCACCCTCCATACTCCCAAGACTCCCCTGCAAAAAAAAAAAAAAAAAAAAAAACCAATAATGATTCCCAGATGTATGCAAAATCTAACAGTTCACAAAATAATTTCAGACCTACCAATGTCCTTTGAATGCCAGGACATCCAGTGTGATCGGTAGGTCAGGAATGAAGTTCTGTTAGCCACAGGTGAAAGAAGTATGGATCAGAGAGGGAAAAAAATTTTGTGAGGGACACACAGCTAATTGGGCAGAAGAAGGGACCCTGCACATTAATTGTCCTACCCTAATCTGATGCTCCTCATGGTCTTCTTCCCCTCCTTGCTCTGGGCTTATTTCCTCATGGCACCTGGGGCACCCACTGATAAGACAACTTGTCTCCCCACCCCACCAAAGCTATCCAATCTGCCCAAGTATCCCATCCCTACCTCTCAACCTTGCCCTCTACAAGTAGTGTTTCTCAACCTCACGTGCCCCCAGCACCTCTGGGGCTCTGCCTCGGTCTAAAAGTTTCATTCCCATTGTTGCAAATAGAATCCTACAAGGCCAACACACGGCTCCTCGTCGAGGGCATGCTAGGACTGCCCCCAACCAGCCAGCGCAGCTCTCCATGCCCCTCACAGTACTGCATTCTCCCTCACTGGGTCATTACTTCTGGTCTTGGCCGCAGGCACCTAGAGGGCAGGAAGCACAGTGTGCTGGCCCTGCAAGTTCCCGCAGCCTCACAGGGCACCTGGTGCTTAGCAGGGATTCAATCGGTCTGTGCATTAACTTCCTGAAAGGAAGGTCTGAAGGTAGAGAGGTTTCCCTTTGCAAGAATAGCCCCCTTGAGAAATTCAAGAATATGGACAGACTGTACAATTGCTGCCCTGGGTCACTGAAGAGTCACCTTACCCTCAGGTAAACTCCATATCTGTCTGTGAATGAAAAACGCCACAGAGGAGGAATCTTGTGCATTAAGACATTAGGCCCTGAAATAAAGCCTGAAGCCCCCATTGCCCACCCCAGGCCTCAGGGCGGATTCCACATGGTTTTCATTCCAAAACCATCACAAAAGTTCTCTTTTGTTCCCAACTTAGGGTCAGGGACAGAAGGGGCTCTTGTCCCAGGCACTGCCACAACAGAGCTCCACAGCCTGGTGGGGAAAAGAAACAGACAACCAGACGATGACAAAACAACAGGAAAACACTCTACTCTAGGCAGTCTTAGGAGCATAAAACAAGCATTAAGTAGTAGAACACTAAAACTCCTAAGCCAAAAAGATTCAACCGATTATCTAATTTTACCCCAAGTTCAGATAATATGTATGGTCAAAGGGGCCAGAGAGACAAAACAGGTGGCTAACTTTGCCTTTTAATCAGAACATTTTGATACCACACTCATTACCAAATTTAAGTTAATTTCCAGGCAGTATTCTGAAGGATACAAAGATGAAAACACTTATGTTCTCAGGGCGCCTGGGTGGCTCAGTCGGTTAAGCATCTGCCTTCAGCTTAGGTCATGATCTCTGGGTCCTGGTATCTAGCCCCACATCTGGCCCCCTGCTCAGTAGGGAGCCTACTTCTCACTCTCCCTCTGTCCCTTTCAACCTGTTTTGTGCTCACTTGCTCTCTCTCAAATAAATAAATCTTTTAAAAAAAATTTAAGTTCTCTGAACCTGTTTTATCACTACCAGGATAAAATGCAGACCTTATAGGACTTACGGGGGAGGGATTCCATGAGATAAAGGTACACAAAACGCTCTCTGCAATGAAAATCACAAAGCAGGTTGGTTGTTTTTTTTTTTTTTTAAGATTTTATTTATTAGACAGAGAAACACAGCTAGAGAGGGAACACAAGCAGGAGGAGTGAGAGAGGGAGGGGCAGGCTTCAAACCGAACAGGCAGCCCGACACGGGGCTCGATCCCAGGTCTCCAGGATCATGACCTGAGCTGAAGGCAGAGGCTTAACGATTGAGCCACCCAGGTGCCCCCATAAAGCAGGTTCTTGCTTTCTTTTAGCTTTCATGCTGGCCACCAACCAGCAATATTATGGGGAAGCACCCAGACAAGAGTCTGCAAATGTGGGTTCAAATCCCAGCTCCACCTCTTTCTAATGATAAAATAAGGAAACATTTACCACAATACAGGTAGTAAATGCTCAATAAAGCATTACTAGTAGTATTTTTTTGTCAAGTATTTTGCCTATTTCAAAGGTGGCTGAGAAAATGGGCATTCACAATCTGCATATCCATGGATACCCAGGTGTTGGAAGCAGGGGGAGGGCATGATAGAAGAAAGTTTAAAAATTTGGATGATTATTCAACATGACTGCCTACATGGGTCTAACCTGTGACTACTATCCCTCACAGCCTGGCACGGACAGGAGAGTAGGGACAATTCTCAGGAGAGATTGAAAAAAAGAAAAAGAAAAGAAAGAAAAACAAAGTTGTGTTCAATATCTCAGATTATATATCTAATGGACTTACATTTGGAAGAAAACTAGATTTTCACTGGAGGTCGCAGATAAACACACACACCCATATGAGACCCCAGATAAATTTTTTTAATATGTTTAACTAGTGTTGCTAAATGAAATATTCAACTGACCTAATTTTTACATTGGGAATAAGAGACAGAAATGTGTTTCCAGCAAATCCAATAATTTACTCCATTTCAACACAAAGTTACAGAGTCAGAGAGAAGCAGAGTAGGGCAGACCATGTCAATCAGTTGCCCCCATCCCTTTGCTGCTTCCCAAAGGTCCCTGCTTGCAGGACTCTCCTGCCTACACCACAGACAACCTGCATCTCAATGTGAGCACATTTGCTGGCCATGGGGGCGCAGCAGACCAGAAGTGACCCTTCCTTGTCCCTTGGTGGGTGATTACAGTGTGTATGACACAGACCTGGGCACTTCCCCAGCAAGACTGCTCAGTAACCTAGTCTCTGTGGGCTTTCCTCACTTCCCTGTCCCATGACCCACCTAATAGGCACTTCCTGGGAATAAACCTCTAAAATAAACTGCTTACACGGATATCCTTGTCTCAAGGTGTGTTGGGGTAGAGGGGAGAGGAGAAGAATCAAAATGAAGACACAACAAGAAAAACAGGAAAATAGTGAAAGAGAAAATGAAAGCAAGAAGAAAATAACTACTGGGAGGTAAACCTGAAAGGAAAGGGGAGATGTGATTAGGACTGAGGAAGAAAGGGAAAGACCAGACATGAAATGTCCGCTTCTTCAACCAAGTGGCCTGGCCCCTCATTACAACCACCCCACCTCACCTGACCCCATCCCAGTCTGGCCAGCAGCTCATTCATCCTTCCCAAGGCTCACACATCCCCTGGTCTACTGGTGGTGGTCAACACTGGCCTCTTGTCACTGGGTCCACCCTCCTCCAGAACCACAGGTGGAGACTTGGGTCAGACCACTGACCCCGTGAGGTTAGGCACCTTTCCGGAATGCAGAGGCAACTGCAACCTATGCTCTTTTTTTTTTTTTTTCAAATTAACATATAAGGTGTTATCTGTTTCAGGGGTACAGGTCTGTGATTCAGCAGTCTTACACAGTTCACAGCACTCACCATAGCGCACACACACACCCCCAATGTCCATCACCCAGCCACCTCATCCCTGCCCCCCCCAACCCCAGCAACCCCCTGTTTCCATTTCTGGAGATTATGAGTCTCCCATGGCAACCTAGGCTCTTGATGAAGACCCCCTGGTGGAGACAAATCTCCTTCGAAAACACGTGCTGTCTGCTGTCATACTGTCGCAAGGGAAGCAAGAGGCAAATTTGAGAAACCTTGCTGAGAGCCTTTTAGGATGAAACCAAAGGAAAGGAAGTTCCTAAGACCCCAACTTGGACACCATTATCTGACTTTATAGAGTTTTTTTTAATGAATCCCGTGTCCTCAACTGGGGAGTAAAGCCCTCAAAGGGGAAAAAGACTGTTCAGGAAATGGGGACAAAATAATCTTACATATTGCAAGAGTTTGTGGCTCCATCCAAACTGGCAAAATCTTAATCTTACTCCTCTTAATCTCGTGGAGAGGAGGAGTTAGTAAAAAAAAAAATTTTTATATATATAAAATACGTAAGAAGGCACCTCAGGAGAGTGATAATGGGAAAGGGAAAAAAGCTTAAAGAACACTGATGTATTGATGAAAAGCCTATTCTGGACTCACTTTCAACTCCTAAGAAATAAGGCCACCCCAATAAGCACATAACTTCTACCTCTCATCTAATATCCTATGAAAAACAAACATCACAGAAAAACACGTGGTGAGCAGGCACTTTTAAATGGTGCATGTACTCAACACACCTAATCCTACATTGTAACTTTTATAGAGCTTTTCTCAGATTCCAGAGATTATCTTCTTCTCTACCGCTCTGTAGGGAGGCAACATAAAGCAAGAAAATTATGGTCATCTTGAAGTCAGTTCTAACACCCACTGCATCGAAGGCTCATTCTGGGTCACAGAACAAAGCTTTGAAAATGCCAACACCGGGAGTCTTACCCTTTCCCACCATACCCCTCAACCGCAGCTCCTAACACAGGCCATGCGGGGCCTCTGACAAGGTTTTGATACATTTCCTTAAACTCAGCATGTCCAAATGGGACCCATCTCTACCCCAAGTTTACTGTTTCCCCAAACCCCAACAGCTAGATCAACCATTTCCTAAGGCCACAGGCAAAAATCTTGGGGTATGTGTCATCCAGCCAGTCATCAGAGCAGCCCAGGGTCCAGGCTCTGAAATCTGCTACACCCAAGTTCAAAGCCCAGCTCTGCCACTTACCAACTTGGGCAAGCTCTTTAACCTCTCTCAGTTACCATATCTACCATAGCCACCTTCCTTGCATAATATGGCCACGGTGTAAAAACAGTAACTTAGGTAAAATGCTTAGTGTTATCCCAGCATCAATCCACAGAGCAGACATTCAATCTGTTGGGTGCCCATTGTTGTTGTTTTAAAAAAAAAATTTATATATATATATTTGGTGGTGGGGAGGAGCAAAGGGAGAGAACCTCAAGCACGCCCCATGCTCAGTGCGGAGCCCTCAGGGCTTGATCTCAAGACCCTGAGATCATGAGCTGAGCCAAAACCAAGAGTCAGGTGCTTAACTGACTGAGCCACCCAGACGCCCCTAGACTTGCTATTATAGCTGACATCATGGACACTGGGGAGGGATTTACTCTCTTCTCAAGCAGTAGCGTAGTGTCACTGAAAAGCATGACACAGCAGACAAAGTCTCATTCCAGCCCCATCACTGATGAAGGCAGATTCTTTGCAGAATCCGTTTTCCTCTTCCATAAAACATAGGTAACATACATCTACCTTGCGAGGCTGTTGCATTAAACAGATAATGCCTGTAACATACCCAGCTGGTGCCCGATACCAAGTGTGGTGGCTGCCCTGGGCTTAATTACATGCTATTTCCAAATGTCCTCTAAATTGTTCCTCACAGACCAGTTTTCAAGTACCTGGCTATTCAGGGGTGCAAAATAACAAAAGGGCCCCTAGTTACCAAGGGGAGAAGAAGAAAATCAGGCATAATGAGAAAAACTTGGCTCTTACCCAGGCCTCCAAGGCCTGAGCACAGGGCCAGAAGACCAGAGGAAGGCAGAACACAGTCAAGGCCACCGGTAAGGGGCTTTAAGGCAAGGCTACAGGAGAAGCAGGATAGAAATGCACCTTTTCAGGCCCCACCTCAAGCCCAGCAGGCCCAGGTGCTTTCACAAACCTTCCAAATGTTTCCACGGCCTACTAAGTTCGTGCCACTGGACTGTTCAAATGGAATCCGAAGCTTCCAGCTTCACTTCTCTCCCCAGCTACCTGCTACAATAGGGCCAACAGCTTAACCAACTACCATCATTCATGCTCTGCCTTTTCATGTGGACTCCCAGGACACCAAATTCTCCACATCTGCATCCTAAGTAATGCAAAGGGGCCAAATGAAAATATTAAATGACAGCATATTAACCATGGCTCATGGCAGGGTTTCGATTTCAGTGGTTCCTTTCCCTTTGACCCTCGGTGGAAAGCACGTCATTCTTGGGTGGCTGGGAAAGTTGAACAAACGCTTCCT
Source organism: Spilogale gracilis (assembly GCA_004023965.1). NCBI lineage: Eukaryota > Metazoa > Chordata > Mammalia > Carnivora > Mephitidae > Spilogale > Spilogale gracilis. Next base: position 293,858 of record PITA01000284.1, read on the forward strand.
AAAACATACGAGGTACTAGCTTCCAACATGGACAGCATGGCCGCCACCAAGGCTCTTCACCAATGGAGGCAACAGGCTCGGGGGAGACTGCTCCAGGCAGTGTGGGGCAGGATCAGCTGAAGTTGCCCCAAACAGGACACAAGGCAACAGTCAACAGCAGCCTTGTGTAGTCGCTACACCACGTGGCTGCCCTGAGCGAACCACCTGCTCTCTCTGGGCCTCCTCAATGAAAATCAAGGTTTAGACTGGTTCCCCCTAGATCCCACTCAGCTCCATGCACCTGAGTCCAAACGTTCAGTAAAACATGAAAAAGAAGGCAAAGGGTTAATGTTCCTCTCCCCACAGGACTTTCAGTGTGGAAAGAGACAGATGGGTGGAGAAAGTGAAAATTAAAGATAAATAAGTATTTTTAAGTTTTCTATTTCTGTTACCATGTAAGGGCGGGAAAGGGATACAGATTGCTTTAAAGAGTTTTTGGGTAAAAGGAAGATGCCCAAAAGGACTCAGGATCCTCCAGGAGAGCCGAGAGTAGGGAAGAGGGGAGAAAGGAGGTCTCAGACTGAGAAGCAGCGAGGGATGTGCAGGAGACAGCTAGTTTATGGAGGTTGGGCATTTTATCTTCCCAGCCATTCATCACCTTTAGAAAAGTTTGCTCTAAGAAAAGGCAGCAAAAGGAAGTGAAGAAAAACATGCATTTACCAATGTGCGTGACTAATCTCCCCCAAAAACTAACAGGGCAATACAGTTTGAAGAATTTTATGTCGTCTGGTTAAAAGAAAATACAAGACAGCACCTTCCATTATTTAAGCTGGAATAAATGATGTCACAGAAAAAACTTAAAAACGACAGTCATTTTAATACCAAGTTCAGGCTTCCTGGTTAATATTTCAACAGGCAGATGGAATCAACTGCATTAACAGGCACTTTGTTCTCAACCTGGAGGATCAATATTACAATTACACAGTGCCTGCAGAGATTAAAACACGTTTTCTCATGAGGGTTATCTAAACACAAGAAAGGAGGGGAAGTATCTCAAGGAACTCAGTTCTTATATGGTGGTTACAATACGCCAGACAGCATGGAAAGAAATGGCATCTTTGACACCTTGTGTATTCATATAAATACCTTAGTATCAGAAGTCGTTAGTGAATTCATGTTGAGCCATTGCTTTATATAGCAAATCATTCCCAAAGCACACTGGTTTTGGGAGTAACAGCAGACAGGGAAAGCTGAAAGAAATGGGAGAAAAAAAACGTGGCTGATTGTACTTTCCAAAGATGGTGGCCACGGTCTCTCCCACAAAGATGGCGGCCACGGTCTATCCCACACCACTTGTTCTGTGGTAATGTGATCTTGACCCTCTCCAGTCAAGACAGAGTCCATGGACGCCTGGGTGGCTCAATGGGTTAAAGCCTCTGCCTTCGGCTCAGGTCATGATCTCAAGGTTCTGGGATCGAGGCCCGCATTGCTTCCTCCTCTCCATCTCTGCCTGCCTCTCTGCCTGCGTGTTATCTCTCTCTCTGTGTCAAATAAATAAATAAAATCTTAAAAAAAAAAAAAAAGACAGAGTCTATAATGCCACTCCCTTGAGTCCAGGTGGGCCCTCTGAGAACTCTGACTGAGAGAACACGACAGAAATAACATTGCACTGGATCCGAATACAGCTCTTAACTAGCGGGGCATCTGTTTCCTGCTTCCTGGAATGCGGGTCTTCTCAAGCCCCACCGAGAAGGTGCCGGTGGGCACTCTGGTTGACCCAAGACAGACATCCAGTGTCAGTTGCCACTGATGTGAGGAAACCATACAGCAGTCCCAACACCTCCTGTCCACAATCTCCTAACACACCAGAGGAAGGGAATGCCCAGCCGAGTCCACTCAACTCACAGCACCATGAGAGACAGTAATACACTGACTGAAGTCAATAAATTTGGGGGTCATTGTTAAATAGCAAGAGATGACCAAAACATGTGATGAGAGACAGAGCTGGAGTGGGAGCCTGGGGCGGATAAAGAACCTGCTCTCTCAAGGCTCTTCTATCAGAGTTGCGCTCATCTGCTTTGAGGACCTATTCGAAAAATAGCACACCAAATCCCCAACATCCCAGCAGGGGAGAGGAGTTCTTGAAGCCAGCAACATACTTTTATACAAAATAAACATCTTACCAACACACCGGTTTAAGGGTGCTAAAGTCACTGCTCTCCGCTACGCAGTGGGACAAGCAAAACTGAAATTTTTAAGGTCTGAAATCCAAAAAGGTTTTTAAAAATGCAAATAACCTTTTCCCTCTTTAAGTCTCTGTTTTAAAGTAATAAGAAACGCATTAGCCAAATGCATTGCCTCTGGCACCAATCTAGAATAAAGTCACTTAAATTGCAAGGCCAGACCCCAGGACCCCACAGTAATTGGATGGCCATACCTGAGGAGCAGGCTAAGGAGGTCAAGCCCTTAATGAATTGTCCTATTTTGTTCCCCTCCTCCTTCCTCAGCTGTTTTCCTTACTCTCTGGTACACAATAAAACAATGGGTAGGAAGCAAGTGTCACTAGGTTGGTGCTGTGGTAGTGTAAATGGTAGTGTCAGCGCAGTATGGGAAGGGGACAGCATTCATCAGTGACAGGAAGAGGATGCACACAGCAGACAGTAGCCTGATGAACCTCCCAAACAAGGTCCAGGCCTCCACATGGCTTGGTTGGAAAGTAGTAGCCCAGGTTATTCAGAACTCGCCAGACCCAGAGGTTTCAAGTGTCTCCAGAGCTCCTCCACCAGGGCAGGAGATCAGCCTGGTTCTCAGCCCTGAGCTCTCAGCTCTGGGACCTGACTTCACTCCCTGCCTTTGGTCCCTGAAGATTTCACATTTAAAGTCAGCACACTTCGTGTTCAATTTTTCATTCCAAATGTATTTAGCACCAATGTGCTGGGAGCAGAGGACATGGCAATGAGTAAGTCAGACATGATCCCTCTCTTCACTTAGACATGAGAGTGGAAAAGACAAGTAACAAGCCAAACAAAAGACAGTAACTCAATACAGGAAAAAAAAACAGGTGATGTGACAGAGTAGGCCTAGATGAGAAAGACCTCCCTGATATGGTGGCATGTAAGCTAACGCCTGAAAGAAGGGATTTAGAGAAACAGCATTCCAGGCAGCAAGATCAGCAATGTGCAAAGGTCCTGAGGCCAAAAAGGAACTTGGCCTGTCCTAGGAAGTTAAAGGAGGGCCAAAGGCTGGGTGAGAGAGGAGGAGGGAAGTGAGAGGTGGGAAAGGAGGGGACAATAAAGGCAAAGTTTGGAAAGAGAATGATGAAAAGCTTCACTGTTACCTCAGGCACAGTAGGGAAGTTATTAGAGGATTTTAAGCGGGAAAATGACTAAATCAGGTTGATGACTTTGAAATCTGTCCCACAGTTAGGACAGTGGTCACGTCTAGAGGGGATATTGACTGGGAACACAGAGCAGAACTTCTTGAGTGTTGACGACATCCTATTTCCTCATCAGGGCACTATTCATGTGGCTGCCTTCAGTTTGTGAAAACCCATCAAGTTGTATGTACGCTTAAGGTGCATGTCCCTTTGTATATATGTGGTATTTTTCAATAAAAGGTATATTAAACATCACTCAGTCTTCTCCTGGGACATGGATTCTAGAACATCAAGGGAAGATGTAGGGAGTCAGTTGGGAAACCCTTGTACATGCCTGAGGGAGAGAAGGGGGTGGTTTGGGTGGGCCTGGGACCATCAAAGAAGATAAACAGAGACACTGGCCTTCAGATGGGGCAGGCCTCTCTTCTGACCTCACATCTCAGCATCTGGGAAAGTCATTCCAATCCTGTACTGGCCCCAGGGACTAGAGCCCCAGCTCTGGGGACAAGGTGGTACCACCCAGATCAAGTCCACAGTGGGAGGGAAGGGAGAAAGTCAGGTAACACCAGAGACACAGATGTTTATCCAACAATAATAAACCTGTCAAATATGTAGGAAGCATCTACTAGGTCTCAGTTGTTGGGAATGGCTGAAAGAGAAAAGACAGCGGGCTGGGAAGGACAGGGGAGCACGAGTTATAGTGTGGATGGGGTGAGTCAGGAGTAAAGGGCAGAGAAGCATCCCAACACTAGCAGGCAGCTGAGGCCCTCCATGCAGTCTGGGCACAAAAATTCCCCACACAAGCCCCACGAGAAAGTCCTTGTTCACATTATTCAAATAGGACCTCAGGAAGAGTCCCGCAATAGGACTTCTTTAGCTCTTTGCCAAAGATTTATATATTCTTTTTTTTTTTTTTTTTTTGCTGAAGATCTAGGTTCTGTGTTCTGTTTCAAAAAAAAAAAAAAAATGTTTCATGAAAAAGGAGTAATCTGAGGAGAAGTGAGACCTCAAAAGCAGAGAGCTAGAGAGCCCAAGTCCTCATTTGGAAAGGGAAGGAACAAACTGATCTTGAAAGAAATTTGTATAATGGATTATTACTCTGAGAATTAATCACCTTCTGAGAAACAGGTCATGCTAATTATTCCTGGAGTGGGCAAACAGCTCTTCAAATGAGCTGCTAGTTATCAGACTTTCATGCTTAGCTGAGTCAGCCACAGCATCTGTTTAAAAAATAAAAACTCATTTGCATGTCACTGTTCAGTGCCAGCGGGGATATCATCTCATCACCAGGCAGGACATTCAATATTTCCCTGAAGAAGACATGCTCTTCTGACCTCCCTCCTAACCCAGGTGGGAAACCTCTAATCCCCTTGAATGGAAATAGGTCCTCATATGCAGATGACAATACAACCAAGGAACCCAAATGACATCCATCGATCTAGCAGAAATTACACCCACATGCTGGTAAGAGAAGGCCAGTCCGTGCACTCCGGTGGCATACATAGGATCAGACGACATCTACCATCTACAGGGGGGGGGGAAGGGGGGGACATTATTTTTATTTGATTGGCTGGAAAGCAAAATGGCAGAATACCCACAAGCCACAATTCAACGAACATGTACCGATCCTAAAAGACAAATAAATTCACTCTATCCAACATCAAAGGGTGCCAAGAATCCGCTCTCACTAGGAGACGCAGAGTAGGAATGGGGCTTCTCCAGGCTAGCCAACAGGAGAATTTACATACGGGGTAACGAGAGTGTACTTGCCTTAAAAATCCAAAATTGTTCATTTCTTCTGATGCCACTCTGTTCTGTGTTATGTAATATAAAGTGCATGCAAGACTCAGGAAACTAGATAAATGATGAAATGTGAGGCTGTATGGTAAAGACAAGACTGAGGCAGGAAAATGGAGAACAGCATTCAAGGTAAAATCCTAGTGTGTCTGGAATGAAAAAGGATGAAAATAAAATCCGTTATGGATTACTAGTAAGTTCCACTAGTTTGGATGAACCTATGTGCTTCAAAAAGGACTATTTCATAAGGGAGCTGAAACTCAAAGGTTGAATTAAGGAAATTCATGCACATCTCTTATTAACCCCATATGGCCCAAATATGCAGAATAAGGATAGATGCTGCTTTCTTCACCTCTGAGCATTGGGTTCTAGATGCAACGCACTCATGAGACAAGTAGGTCTCCTGCTTTAATTAAACTCCTTCTCTCATCAAGGGAAGGAGAAATAATCCCAATCTAACATCTCATCCATGATGAACTTTGCCGTCTTTCTTCTGTTTCCAAATGAATTTGGCTTATTAAAAAAGTAATGAGCTATTAATTAACTCTACACTCATACAAAGCTGTTTAATTCTCAATCCAATTAGCAGCAATCTGTTGAAGGATTCTAACGATTATTTTAAATTTGCTAACAGAAACATCTTTTCACTTTTCATAAGTTATTTATAGTACAGCTCACATTGGATCCTGTTTGGTTTTTAATTTGATAATACTTTTAAGTGCTCTCACCCTTCTCCCATCTCTGCGTGACTGGGTTTAGAACTATCACCACTGAAAAGCCCGGAAATAGCATCCTCGGTCGGCCGCCTGGCCAGGACAGAGCGCCCTCCTGTCTCAGAAAGACTCTCCAAAAGATGAGCTCTATGGGGCAGGGGAACTCTGCCCTCCCCGTGGCATTTTCAAACAAGAGACAAAACTCAAGTATAAACCAGGGCAGACGTAACACTTCCAGTGGAAAGACGGAAGGTCTGGGGCTACTGGTGGGGTTGGATGGGGGCGGGACGGAAGCAGGAATGTCATTTTCCTAACTGATGCAACAGAGCATTCCTGAGCCTCAGGATCTCACACACAATGAATCATACTGCATCCCTGTGTAGAATTGTTACTATAACCACTATGCTAAAATGCAAAAATATTACGTGATCTTTTTACATGGGTGCACTTTATGACCGGCATTTCTGTACTCATTAGTCTAGATGGACAGACACGGGCTATATACTCCCCACTACGGATCAAGTAAAGACACAGACACAACCTCCACGTAAAATGTGTTTACACACAGGCTTTACCCTTCCCTATCAACTGTACAAGATCAGACTGTCCGCATGCCTCTCTCTTTGCTTCTCCAAGATTGGATGAGAGAGAAACCGATTTCATAGGTATGGCTATTGAGAAGTATCTGGAGAAACAGCTGAGGGAGGAAGGAAGCAGCAGATTCACTAGCTTTCTCCTAACATCTGAGGAGGCACAGGAGATGGGTTGAGGGTTCCTCTACTATCTCCCACATTCCTCTTTGGTACATGAAGACACAATACGCATCAAGTTTAAGACAACAGAATCTAGGGGCACCTGGGTGGCTCAGCTGGTAGAGCAGCTGACTCTTGATTTCAACTCAGGTCATGATCTCAGCGTTGTCAGACTGAGCCCTACCGCAGGCTTATGTGCAGCCTGCTTGTCCCTCTCCCTCTGCTCCTCCCCTGTGCTCTCTAAAATAAATGAGTAAATGCTTTAAAAAACACGATACTTCCCCCCTTCAAAATAATGTTTTAAAAAAAGAATTTATGGGACGCCTGGGTGGCTCAGTTGGTTAAGCGACTGCCTTCGGCTCAGGTCATGATCCTGGAGACCCGGGATGGAGTCCCACATCGAGCTCCCTGCTCGGCGGGAAGCCTGCTTCTCCCTCTCTCACTCCCCCGGCTTGTGTTCCCTCTCTGGCTGTGTTTCTCTCTGTCAAATAAATAAAATCTTTAAAAAAAAAAAAAAAAAGAATTTAGAGCCAAACTTCCCTGAACCTTCTGGCTGTGTGCCTTTGGGCAAGTCTGTGAACCTGTGTGCCTCAGTTTACTCATCAAAACAAATAGGAACAATAGAAGAACCTACCTCACAGGGTTGTTAGGATTAAATGAGTACCTCTAAAGCTCCACAACAAGGTGCCTGGTACAAAGCATACACACTGCTATTTCTAAATAAGATTAACTCCAGCTAAGCACTTCTCCTTATAAAATATATAGTTAGGAATGCTGCAAGGCCATTATCTCACTGGAAACAGCAATAAATTAAAAAAAAGGAAAAGGAAAAGGTCAGAAGCTCAAATTACAGAGACCATTCGGTCATAGTGTAGAATTTCTTACAGGAATTTTTTTTTTCTGTTTTAAGAACACATAGGTAGGATGCTAAATGGTTTACATTATGAGCCCTCACTCATGTTACTAAATGTCCTTATTCATTAAAATGCTAATAATGAAAAAATAAAAAAATAAAATGCTAATAATTCACTAGGTTTTTTAAAAATTAAACACAGGACCTTGAAAAAAATTAAATTTAAATAAGTAAGTTGAATATTAATGGAACAGGAGGCCTGGGGAAGTGTGTTCCAGAAACTAGTTATTTATTTTACAAAAAAAGATTCATAGTTATAAATAGTATTAATAATAACAGTAATAATAGCCAGCATTTATTAAGCATCACCCACAGGCCAGGCACTGCGCTGATCAGATTACAGGTACCATCTAACTCAAGTGAAGATGGGTACAGAGACAAGATGCAGGTCATTCTCTTCTCTCTGGGTTACCTCTCTCTCCCTCTCATATCTCCTTTGCCCAATTACTCACCCCCTTTAGCCAGTGCCCTGAGAAGACTATTTGGGAGGAGATGCCCAATTCCAGTATCCCTGCCCTAGAAAGACAAGCAGGAGCTGAGAACATTCCCAGGAGACAAAGGGTACCAGGTAGATGAATGAAGCCTGGTTTAGCCCTTAAGCTGGAGGCCAGCCACAGTCTTCCCATGGACCGGAATACCCAACATGTCAAATCGGAGAACACACGAGGATTCAAATCCAATGCCTCAGCACTGAATGCTACCTGAGGGTTTCTGACTTTGTCCAGGTTTCCCAAAAAGAAATCCTGGTTTCCCCTGATTATTCCATCATGGATACATAGAGTGTGGTTCTCACTCAGAGGTGATTTTTGTCCCTCGGGGAACTCTCTGTAATGTCCAGAGACAGTTTTCAATGTCACAGCTGGGTAATGAAAAGCTCCTCCTAGCATCTAGTGGGGGAGTGGTCAGGAATCCTGCTAAGCATCTCACAAGGCAGAGGACTGCTCCACAACAAAGGGCTGCTCAGCTGAAAATGGCAATTCAATTTCTAAATTGGAGCCAAGGATGAGAACAAGTCACCCCACACACACCCAGACGTGGCTTAGAAACAGCACAGCCTTTAGATCCAGTCAGGCCAGGCCACGGCCTGGTCACAAGCAGTGGGACAGCCTTGGGCAAGGGACAGTCCCTGAGCCGCCTCTTGCCCATCCACACAACAGTACCTTGATAAAGTCATTTGAAAATAGCCCAGCATGGCACTGCACACTCAACATGGATTTGTCCTCAAAGAACTCATTGTCTGCTCTTCTGTGGCAGTACCAGCTCTAGGTATTCGTTGGAAACCTTACATTTGGGTAATGAGTTCCAAACGGTAATTCTAATTGATCCCTGCAGGGGACTGAGCTCTCGACATTGGCCCCACTAGCACCACGTAAGAGTCTATAGAGTTGGCCAAAGCTACAAGGAATAGCTGTTCCATTTAATAACAGCTCAGCACTGGAAACAACACAATCCGAGGACGTCAACCATAGGACCCACCCTCTGCAATCAGGAATCTCAACTTCCACACTGAACCCGGGACTCCCAAATATTCCCACTGGACCAGCAGGTCTTCGTGGGGATCAAAAACCAGGACACACAGGTGGTAGGGGTTAAAGGAGACAAGGCTAACAAAACACTAAAGGCCTTGCCTTAGTGTTCGTTAGCTCGTGTTAATATTCTATGTTATTATATGTTATATTAGTATCAAATTAATAACCTAACAGGAGGCAACCAAAGCCTCACAGACTTTACCAGACTTATGTGCTAATGAGAATGGCAATGTGCTCCCACCTGCCTTATTTACTCAAGTGATGCCTCCCCATGCTTCTTAGTTTATACATGATCTCCTCCAGGAAGTTCTGCTTGATGGCCCCCACCCCAGGTCCAGCTGCCCCTCCGTGTTCTGGTATTCACTGGGCTCACCACCACGATTGCCTTCCTGCTCTACTCTAACGGTCTCTTTTTCCACCACGCATTTGTGGACTCTCGATGTCAGAGAATACATTTTTGTGGGGGTTTATGTTTGCGACATGGGGCACAGGACTCCTCCGTGCCACGGCTGAAGACCCATCAATTGTGGGCTGCATGTGGGCCAAAAGACAGCTATATCAGATAGCTCTTGCCACAGAAACACCAGCCCCAAGATCAGTGGTAGAAGGCAAAAATCCTGAGTCTGTGCTCACATATACATAAGTTTTCTGGGGAACAAGGGAGCTGGCATGGGTCAGCTGGGATACAGGTCTGTTCCACAGGACTCTCCTCCTCCTTGGACCCATAGACCAGACACCCATGTTCTTCACATGGAAATGACCAAACACAAAAGAGGCAAACAGAAACGTGGGGCTTCTTGAGGCTTCAGCATAGACACGTCCACCTGTATTCTGCTGGCTGAAGCAAGTCCTATGGATAATGCCAACCCTATTGGGTCACGATATGGGCTACATCTCTGCTAGCACGAATGGCAAAAATCATGTGGATAGAGGATAGGATGTAAACCTGGAGAAAAATAGTCTAGCCGGAGAACTCTTGCATGGAAAGGAGGGGGCTGTTTTTACATATTTTGGGAGTCCATGTGCATTTATTGAATATTTATCCCAGACCCCTTCATCAGGTCCAGGTTCTCCCATTAACAGTACCCAGCATTGTGCTGCTCCTGGTTTTCAACCAGCCCAAAGTCACACAACCAGAAGGGAGTAGGGATTTCCATGAACCAGGTTCTGACACCAAAGTCCACCACACCCTGCTGCTGTTCCCCAGCAAAAGCCCAGCTAGGAGATACCCTTTGCTAATGCCCAGCTCCCAGCATGTTTTTCCCATCCCAAACTTCACTTTGGAGGTATTTTGGAAGCCGTGTGATGAACAGGAGGTGGAAGAAAGAGCCAAGAGCCAGCCTTAGGAACTTAGCCACATCACTAACCTCAATCTCCAACCACACGGCAAAGGGACAGGGTTACAGAAACTGTCGGACATTCTGTGAGCTTAGTCCAAGGCATTCTGACCCAGAATCTATTTCAGAAAAATAGGTCATTTTTGTGGCAAGAGCAGAGAGCCTGTCCTGCCCTCTTAGGACAAATGCTTCCAAAATATTCCAGATGGGGCTTCAAGTTGGGTAAAACCAGGTTTTGCCCTAAAATACAGATATTGGAGATAAAAGGTACCTACTGTCAAATAAGGTCAACCTGGTTTTTTCCCCCCAGGGAAAGCTAAAAAGATCTGTGTCAATTAGAGGCCCACAACTCCTCATTCCTTTTATAACTAAATAGCATCCATATTCAATAGAGCTAGCCTGGCCATTCATAGCTTGGGTCTATGCTCTATCAAAGAAAAATGCTGATTTTTCTAAGTACCTTCCCGTACTTATCATAACTTCAGAAATAAACATTTTGTGGCTGGTCAGAAGTCAGCAAAAGTTTTTCTGTAAAAGGCCAGATAATATTTTCATCCCTACTGCTGTAGCATGAAAGCCACAGACTATCCATATAGGAATAAGCATGGTTGTGTTCCAGTAAAACCTTATTCACAAAAACAGGAGGTGAAAAGACTGCAGTACATATTCTGTTGATCTAAAAGGATGAGAATACACGGCTAAAATTCCAGAAAATTGGTATCTCCAAGAAGACAATAAAATTGCATAAAATTTAGGTCGTTTCTTGGTAGAGTCTGATTTAAGCAATGCCTCCTAAAACCCTAGGTATTCATTCAATCCTCATAGATTGAGCTGATGAAAAACTGTATTCCCATTTTACAGATGAAGATACCATGGCTCACTGAGCTTAGCGATCCAGTCAAGATCACACAACTAGTATGTGGTAAGGCCAGGACTCCAGCTAAAGTCTATGTCAGTTCTGGGTCAGTGATTTCCCAGTATCATAAGTGTTGCCATTATGCATCCTGAGTCTAAAAGGGCTATAAAGAATGATCAGAAAATGCCAGTTTTAGTCTAGGAAAGTCATCAGTGATGAACTCAAATTTATGAGTAAGAGGTCCATTAAAGACCTTTTTATAGTATTACAGAATTGGAAGCAATCTAAATGTCCAATATTAAAGGATAAGTTGAACAAATTATGATGTAGCTATTGAAAATAATGTTCACAAGAATGTGCAATATTGGAAAATGTTCACAATAAGTGGGAAAAAAAAACAGAAAGCAGCACAGTGGCTAAACCACGACCCACTTGCTTTAGTAAGCATATTATACATATTAAAAGCTCTGAAAACAAACCAATTGTTTTTGATCATTTGGCTCTCCCTGGTAGGAGGATGGCAGATAATTTTATTTTATTCTTCAAACTTTCTGGGGTTTGCCAAACTTGATGCAGTATACATATTTGGCTTTTATAATCAGTTTTAAAAGTGATTTGCCCCTAATTATTTCCTACTCTCCCTTTTATTTCTTTTCTTATGAGTAAGTTGCTCATAAACAAAAGTTTAAAAAGGAACCACTCCACTGTCTGAGTTCAAGGAAGAATCCTAGGCAGAACCTTTAACAGCAAGCACCAACATCAAGCTAGGTTTATTGCTCTAGTCTTTAAAAGGCTGAAGCAAGGGGTGCCTGGGTGGCTCAGTTGGTTAAGCGACTGCCTTCAGCTCAGGTTATGATCCTGGAGATACGGGATCAAGCCCCACATCGGGCTCCCTGCTTCGGCGGGAATCCTGCTTCTCCCTCTCTCACTCCCCCTGCTTGTGTTCCCTCTCTAGCTGTGTTTCTCTCTGTCAAATAAATAAATAAAATCTTTAAAAATAAATAAATAAAAATAAAAGGCTGAAGCAAGAGTCCCTGGAATGTTCCAAACCCCTCTTCCCCACTGAGAGAGCCTAGATGTACATGAATCCATTCCCATGCACAAGCCCCACTGAGGAAAAAGAAAACATGGTCAACATTTATTCTTTCTGTGGTTCTTAGTTAAAACAATGACGAAACACAACACCAACCACAGAAACTGGCAGACGCCGACTCATGGATGATCACCACATGATTCCTATTTCTACACGGCCATGCCACACTTCTCAGGCTACTACAGACTAATGTGAGTGAACCCCACAACCCCTCTGACCTGGTGAGGGCCAAGAGAAGGGGGCCAAGATGCTATGTGCCAGAAATGCCTGTCGTCAAACGTTTAGAGAGGAAGGGATTCACAGATTTCCTCATCTCCTTTTAATCAACAGAGATAAATCAACATGAGAAGAATAAAATTGTTACCTGGACTACACACAGTTCCCAGGCACTAAAGCCATTGGGTATTCAGTGCCTCTAGTACCCAGGAGGGTGCCGATAACTGGAGACAGTCCTAATTGACTATATTCAAGCAAGCACACCCACCCTACCGCTTGGGGCACATTCTACATACACTTCTCCACCAGGTCTTCTGGAATATGTGTTGTGGTAGAACTTGTCAGTTGCCCCCACAAATCTATTCTTCCCTTCCTCACTAGGTAACAGCATCCCAATTTTTAGCCATGCACCATGTTTCCCAGATAAAAGACTGTTTTTTGGGGCACCTGGGTGGCTCAGTTGGTTAAGCGACTGCTTTCGGTTCAGGTCATGATCCTGGAGACCTGGGATCGAGTCCCACACTGGGCTCCCTGCTCGGCAGGAATCCTGTTTCTCCCTCTCTCACTCCCCCTGCTTGTATTTGTTCCCTCTCTGGCTGTGTTTCTCTCTGTCAAATAAATAAAATCTTTAAAAAAAAAAAAAAAGACTGTTTTTCTTTGATATACTGACATGGCTAAGTTCTGAACAATAAAATACAAGTAGATGTTGACCTTCCAAGGAGTCTTCTCAAAGTGAGGGAATAGGTTCTTCTCAATCTCTTCCTCTATCTTGCTATGCAATGGCTGGAACTCAGGCAGCCACCTTAGACCATGAGGTTCAGGTGAACGGTAGAGGGGTGAAACAGAAGCTTAGGACCCTTTCAATTTTGTGGTATCACTAGCCAGCTGGGTTGCCTCCTTTGTAAGTTTTACAAGAGGTAGAAATCTACTTTCATCTTGCTGAAGCCACAGTTATTTTGAAGTTTCTTTTCTATGCAGCTGAACTTAATCCTAACTAGTACACAGATGTGTTAGTAGGGCCTGAGGAGCCAGCTGAAGTAACACTAGACCCAATTTAGCTTCTCTCTCTCATATTATGTTCTAAGCAAGTCACTTCAGTTCTCTGTAGTCACCTCAGTTTCCCCCATCTGTTAAATAGGAAGAAAACGCTGTGCTGTACTTGCTTCAAAAGGCTTTTTGTGCGGCTTGATTACCTAGTTCAGATAGGCTTTATGAAACACAAAGCCCTACAAATACGTAAAGGACTTTTATTTCCTCCAAACAAGATCATTTTAAGGAGAAAATGAAATAGGAAAAAGCCATGTATAAGAAGTCTCTTCTAATTAAAAAGGAACTTATTAATCAGACCAACGGGTTCTCTGCTCATCTCTGCCAGGTCATCTCTCCCGATCCCATTCAGGTGATTCTTTATTTTCCAAATGAGAATTTAATCTTTTTCCTACACCATTATTACATCTAAATTAAATATTTATTGGGCTGAATATCAATTGACTTTTAGAACTAAAGATTTGAAATTTACGAGCTAACCGAGTAATTCAATAATTGTAAATTTCACAACTGAGCTTTGTAATCAATTACTGTTTAGTAATGATATAAGTGCACGTTGTTCTCAAGAGACCCTGGACAACTATAAATTAGATTCTGCACACACAACAATCTGGCAACATCTCCACACATGCTTTGCTTCTTCCAAGGAGTAACCGAGGCCAGGGATAAATCCCAAGCTGGCCTCCCTGGGCCACATGCCTGGACCCCAGTTCACCCATCAGTCAGGCTGTGCTGAGACAAGACTTAATGAGTGCTCACACAAAACATAATTCAGAAGATAAATCACCTGGAAGAAAAACCTCACAACTCAGATACTGAACAAGTGGGTAACAGAGACAATCATTCATGCATTCACCCATCCAACAGTTATTGAGCGCCTACTATGTGCCAGGCACATCAGTGTAGGAAACAAAGACACCTGCCCTTCTGGGAGGTGAAAAGAAGAAGCAATGAACAATAAATAATTACGTAAATAAGCAAATCAAACTGGGCTGAATATCGACAGACTTTTAGAAATAAGGATGTGGGGTGCCTGGGTGGCTCAGTTGGTTGAGCAACTGCCTTCGTCTCGGGTCATGATCCCGGAAACCCGGGATCAAGTCCCACAGCGGGCTCCCTACTCGGCGGGAGGCCTGCTTCTCCCTCTCTCTCTCCCCCAGCTTGTGTTCCCTCTCTGGCTGTGTTTCTCTCTGTCAAATAAATAAAATCTTAAAAAAAAAAAAAAAAAGAAAGAAGGATGTGAAGTCCCCAAGCTGAGAGTATGAAAAGGCCATAAATATTATAAAAATTTACAAGCTAAGTGTTATCCTAATTTTGTAAATAAGGAAATTATATGTGAGTTCAAAGAGAAGTAACTTGCGCAAACTCAGAGACTAACAGATTTGGGATTTGAATACAGATTCAAATCTCTTCCTGCCACCAACATGAAATGATTGGGTAAATGGCCAAACTTACACAAGCAACTGACCTCATTGCTCACTGACAAATAGAACAAATCCCTGTGAGTAAGCACCCTCCCCCCTAGAGATGCTGGGGTAAAGGGGTGGGGTGGGGGGCCGCGGGGGGGGGGTAGGGGAATAAGGCTGAGATGAAAGGAACTCCCTGGAGTAGAGCAGACCCTAGCCCCTCTCAGCATCCACCACACTTAAATCTAGACTCGGCTTGGACAAAATTTCCATTTTAATTTCTATGTGATAAATGTTGGCATTATTTCCACTCTAAAAGAATCGTAAAGCAATTGTGTGCATCATTGTTCATTTAAAACCCATTCTTCGCCTCCATTGGGCTGGCCAACTACAAGAGAATGCATTATGAATTTGGCTTCTATTGGAACGAAGCTTGGCAAAGAGGGGATTTTGGAACCCCCAGGGAGACCCCGTCACAAACCCACAGATTCTGGTAATTGATGAGAGAACTTTCAAGTGAGCTCAGTGATTACATTTTGAATTCTTTTATATTAATTATTAAAGGTAAATTATGTTGTTGAAAATGAAAGCCATAGAAAGATGGTAATTTAAGGAAATAGGTTAGGAAGGCATTCTGGATAAGGTACTTGATTTAAAAATTGAAAGGCACTTAGGAGAAGGTCTGTCAAAAATGGATTTAAACAACTGAAAATGGCATCCCTGTTATTTATATGCCATGGGAAAGAGGAAAAAAAAGTAGCTGAAGATTCAACAGAACCTGACCGAATATGATGGAAGTTTTGTTGTTTTGTAAAAGTGGGCTTGCCGGCTGAGGACAGCCCCCACATCATCCTTCTCTTTCTAATGTTCCCTGGAGGAATTCAGGAAAAGATTTCACCTAAGTGATGTCATTTTCTTGCACTACCCCCTTTCAAGAGAGATGCCAATAGCCGCCAACAGTATGGAAAGATGTTCCAAAAGTCAGAGCACAGATTGTAGAACCACTGTATTATTTATAAACACCCCCAAACTCTTGTTCTAAGAGTGATGCCAACTGCTCCATCCTTCCAAATCTCCCTTCCACTCTCGGTAGGAGAGGGGGCATCCTAGAAGACTTACAGTGCAGCAGGAAGCGCAGAAATACAACACACAGGGACGCCTGGGTGGCTCAGTTGGTTGGGCGACTGCCTTCGACTCAGGTCATGATCCTGGAGACACGGGAACGAGGCCCACATTGGGCTCCCTGCTCGGCAGGAGGCCTGCTTCTCCCTCTCTCACTCCCCCCTGCTTGTGTTCCCTCTCTCAGCTGTGTTTCTCTCTGCCAAATAAATAAAATCTTTAAAAAAAAAAAAAAAAGAAATACAACACACAGCAGCGGTGCTTACTAGCAGTAGTAAACACCACAGATGACGACAGCTTTGGAGCGTGGGTCCCAGCCTCATCACCTGGAGGGCTGCCCAGGAGAGAGGAGTTTGCATGAACAAGAAAGGGACCTATGATGGTAATTCTCATTCCTTCTTCCCAATGCCATGGGAAATGAGACATGGCAAGGGTGACCTGGGGGACAGAATTACTTATGGTTACCAACTACTTCTCCCTCCTCTGGATTCCTCCCAAACCCTAGCAGAAAAAAGACTGCAATCACAGAAGAGCTTCATCACAAAACACAGGACACATCAATATCCTAAAACATCGGCATGAGTAAAAGCCAAAGAAGCCCAGAGGACTGGTCACTCCTAGCATTCCCATTAGGTGTCTGCTAGCCATGTTAGCGCAGCCATAAACATGAGCCAGGGAGGCGGAAGGCCAGGCAACTGCACTAAGATGCAATTCAGTGCAGATGTGGCTTCCTGGGACCAACCTGGGCCAGACAGAGGTCATAGAGTCCAAGACGGAGGGTCACGGACTTGTCCTCTAGCTGGGCATTCAGAAAGGCATTTCCCCATGGGAGGGTGTAGCGTCTGAACTGACAGGACCTACTGCTCTGTTTCTGAGGACACGGGAAGCCCCTTCTCTGCAAGGGAAGTTTGCACTAACCTCCACCTCTCGGTTTTTGAGGAGACTCACCACCTTGACTGCTCTTCCCCACTCTCTTCCCATAGCCATAAATCTGGGTATTCAAAATACTGCTGGCCCTTCCATGCTGACGATGGCCACGGAATATGAGCTTAGGAAGGGTTTTACCCTTTCACAAAAGTGGTGATGGCCTTGCTGAGAATTATACTGTTTTCAAGCTCTGAACACAGGAAGCCAATGTATGAAGGAGACAAAGGTGCCTACTGCCAGATCATGAGAAGCAGAGCAAGTCATTGTCCGATAAGCACGTCAGAGGCAGATGAGGACAGCCTGAGCTCCTCCACTGGGCCAGTGAGGTGTT
>PITA01000285.1:0-253477 GCA_004023965.1 Spilogale gracilis
GGCAACCAGACTATCAGGCTGCAATTCTCTGGTAGCGGAGCGTTGTTCTTTTGCGTCTTTTTTCAGCAGTTGAGGAAGTCAAGTCGGAGCAGGATGTCTGTGCCCAGACCTGCCTCCCAGAGGGAGCCGCTACACAGGGAGGGGCTCTTTCCAGCCTCCCGGTTGGCAGTCTGTCACAGCCTTGCCTTTAGTTTCTAAAGAACACAGATACTTAAATGTACCAAGCATCCTTTCCATATAAATTGTTTACGTAGAGGCTAAGCAAACAAGCTTCAGAATCGAGCTGTCTCACCCTGAATTCCCCATCAACTTTTTAGCTGTTTGACAGTGGACAGATCCCTTAGCCCATCCGTATATAAATCTCTTCATCTCAATATAAAAGTTTTATAAATCCTAATTCAGGGAAGTATTTGGAGCATTTGACAAGATAATAAATGTAAATCAATAAACAGAATTAAAAGCAAACCTCAATAGATGATTATCATGGTAATTTTTTGAAACATTAGTAATAAAAAGAACGGGTACCAAGGATTAGACCTCTACCAATTTGACTCTCAAAGCTTTCTCCTGCTGATTTTCTTCAAGTTACTTCAGACTGAAGAGGCATTGCAGGTGAAGAGGCAATGCTGATCAGCTAGGTTCATCTCTAGCTTCTTGAAGATTCAGTACAAATTGGAATTAACAAGAGTTTTTTTCTTTCTACAGAACATGATAATGACAAGAATAAGTGAAATCATGAGTAAGTAGGATCTGCTCAGTGTAAACCTCCTGGAAGAGAGTAGCAGAATCTGCAAATGCATCTCTGCAATGGTTTTGATTGGAACACTATACTGTCACCCACTTCTGGAATCAAAAGATGCCATTTTTCATATTTTGAAAGGAGCACCACAAGAGGTCAATGCAGAAACAACTTCCCCTCATAAATCTTTGCTCTCTTATGAAGTTACTCAAAAGAAGCCTGGAGAACAGGCAGATTATCTGTGCATGGTTTACTCCATGGGTTATAAGGTTTGTGAGGAAAAAAAAAATTACCTGCTCACAAACTGCAGGTTATCTAACAGTTCACTGTCATGTTCTTCTGAAGATGTAAGCATATTTGTCATTGCATAGGATCCCTGCTAAGTGTGCCTTTATAAGCAAGAATTTTAAAACTATTTATATTCTCTTGCAAGATTTAACTGAAGAATGTTTCTAATACCTTGATTTTCTGATTACTTGATTTTGCAATACAATCCAATATTGTAAGATAATTAATATTTCCACAGATCTGCTTTATCTAATGGAGGCCTGCTTTGATAAGGTTTCAAAATAACTCTTATTCTTATTAACCTAAGCCTAAATGTTCAGAAGAGAAAATACAAGATAACTGCAATGATTTGTCCTTCTTGTGGTGTTTGGATCCCCCATATCAACATCATAGCACCAACAGATTTTCAGGAAAGCATAACATCTTACTTGGTTTCCTCAATAATATCCTGTAAACAGGCACCTTTGGCTTTCAAAATTGTTTATTTTATATCTTAGACTAGTTAAAAAATTAATGTATCATTTTTTTAGGGTTGCCATAAGCTGGGTGGCTTAAACAACAGAAACTTAAAACACATCTGGAGACTAGGAATCAGAGATCAATGGGTCTACAAACTTGTTCCTTCTAACACTTCTCTCCTTGACTTGCAGATGGTCATCTTCTCTGTCTTCACATGGTCTTCCCTCTGAGTGTGAGTGTGTCCTACTCTCCTCTTTTTAGAAGGACAACAGTTCATATTGGAGTAGGGTCCACCCTCTGACTTCACCTAAACTTAATTACCTCATTAAGACCTTATCTCTGAACAGGCACATTCTGAGGTATTGGGAGTAAGGACATCAACATAAGAATTTTGTAAGAACAAAATTCAGCCCATAATAGTTAATTACCATGTAAAATATTTAAAATATACTTCTGAGACAAGAATTGTAAAGTTCGTGTCAAGATGTTGGGCAGAGTCAAATTCGTGACTGATGAAATATAACATGCCCAATACTGTTTCATTCTTTGGATTGATTCTTCCCTCTGCTTTCCCAAGATAGTTCCATGGCCCAATCACTTTCTTCCCTAAGCCTTTACTCAATGTCTCATTTTCAGTGAGACATCCATGATTTGTACTTGCACACTGTCCCCAAAACTCTCCATCACACTTTCTTCTCTGATGTTTCCCAAAACACTTATTGCCTACTAAATATCTTACATTTTACTTATATTTTAATCTTTCTTTACTATTAGCAAAACTTAAAGTTTTGTAAGCATAAGAAGTAATGTTCAATATATTTGTAATAGTTCCCCCTAGTACTGGCATATAATAGGAGATTAGTAAATATTTGTTCAGTTAATGTAAAATAGTTTCATACAAGCAATTGTTTTCTATTAAATAAGAATACAGAGTAATTTATTCTCTCTGATTGAGTCTCTTAAGTATTAGGGATACTTTAACATTATCTCTGTGGTATTTTAGGAGGTATAAACACATCTAAACTTTGTATTTCCAGATTTCTTTTTTTTTAAGGTTTTATTTATTTATTGACAGAAAGATCACAAGTAGGCAGAGAGGCAGGCAGAGAGAGGGGAGGAAGCAGACTCCCCGCTGAGCAGAGAGCCAGTCTCCGGCAGGCCTGGATCCCAGGACCCTGAGATCATGACCTGAGCCGAAGGCAGAGGCTTTAACCCATTGAGCCACCCAGGCGCCCTATTTCCAGATTTCTTTAGCAAGCAAAGAACCTCTTGCCAACATGGTGCTAAAAATTCTAAGCACACTCACTTCAAGCAGATACTGATTTAAAGCACCTCTTCAAGTACCTTGGAGTGTAGAAGAATGTGACAATGAGTGTAATTTTTGTGAAGAGCAATATTGAAGTCTACACTGGGGTCAATGAGAGGATGGATGAAATGAGCTTGGTTAAGATAAGAAATTAACTCCAGATTAACAATACAGCAATGTCTGATGTACAATGGTGTCATTCTAAGTTAATAAACAGAATAATGGCTTGAGAAATGAAAAGAGTGAATATAATGTAAACTAAAGAAAGTAAAGATGGAATAATAAAAACTTTGAAGCAGTGGATATTTATATTAGCTGTTCTGTATAGGTGGCTTAGAAGATCTGTTGATTTACATGGAAATTATTTGAAAAATGAGAACTAAACTCAGCCCATGTATCTTTTTCTAGAATAGCTAGTACAACATACTGGTACCCATAGTATGTACTTCTTAAAATATAACAGATAAAGGTAAGTAATTTTCTTTCATGCAAGTATATATTTAAATGATAAATGTAATTGGATCATGGTTGTTACATAATGCAAGTTCAAATTATAATTGAAGTACCTTGGTTTCTCAGAAAAATGAAATACAGAAGTCTTAAATTCCTGACCTAGTTCTGACCCATTCTAATTATACAATTATATTCTAATTTAAAATAATCACACAGATTACTGTATGGAGAATAGACTTATAGATATTTGGATGTTGTCAGACTGAATCAGGAAGACTGTAAAAGGGCCACTAGGATAATGTGGTTAAAAAATGACAATACCTTAGACTAAAGTGGTAGCAGGAAGCAGCTGGAGTGAGAGCTTACATGATAACATATGCTGATGAGTTGGAGGTGGGATGTGAAAGAATGAGAGAAGTCAAGGATAAATACCTTCCATTTACTTTTTGATCCCAGCAATTTACATATTGTTCCTCATTAAAACTTATATTAATAGCTGACTATTATTCAATATTCATTTCTCAAATGTATATTCAATGGTTACTTCAACTTTTTCAAACACTGTGCTAGATGGTAGGGCTTAAGTGATTAAAAAAAAAAAAAACAGCAAAACTAACATGGCTCCTATGAGACTAGAGTCTGCTGGAGGTTTTCATTAGAAGTTATACTAACATGTAATACCATTCTTTGATGCAACAAGTGCTCCATAAATTTTAATGGAAGAGATGAACAAATGAGTCAGTCAAGGTATCTCAACTTTCCAGCACAATTATATTATTTCATTATGGCTAACTTAGATGAACTTTCATCATCTTCTTGGGAAAAGATTTTTGGAAATCATACATTATTTCTTTTTTCACATTATAATATGAATTAATTAGAACTAAATAGAATTTGAGTTTATAGATACTATATGTATTCATCCCTACACCTTAAAAGTTTCCAATGTTTCCCTTATTCATTTTTCTGTGATACGTGTAATTTCTTTTTCCTATAGATAATATGCTAACCCAAAACCTATTACTGTGTATTTGATGTGCGCTTGGTTCTTTGGTCCAAATTCAATATATTTCTGATATTATGTCTATGGATAATCACTACAATGATTATGGTCTCAAAAGATCCTAAAATATTGGTATTCTGTTGTAATTAATATGGCTAATTTTATCTACAGAGATTTTTTTTTTCAAATTTACTTCCCATCTGATCAAAAGAAAAAAAAAAAAAAAACTCAACCAAACAAACAGACAAAAAAAGAACCTTACATCAGCACACCACAATAGAGTAAACTATTTGTGGTCAGCTTTACGCCAAGGAATATCCTTATTGTCCCTTTTCCCTCATCTCTCCCTCCTTCCCTCATAATAAACTGTAGATTGCAATTCCGTGTACTGGTTTTACCATAACATCCTTACCTTAGCCTTTTAAGAACTCCTTTGAAAACAAGAGGGTGTTTATGAAGTCAGGAAATGTAGAAAAATACACATAATCTTATCAAGAACCTCTTCAGTTATAAAAATTACTGAATATATTAACTATGTTTCAAGAAATTATGGAAATCCTATAGAAATAGAGGGACATGCATTTTACCACTTGTTTTCTAATTACTCTCAAAAGGGGTCAAATCACTTTTCCCATATATTAGAATAAAACTCTCAAGAGTCCATATATGTCAATCTATGTAAACTTGAATTTCAAATATATAAGTACAACCAGGCAAAGGCTTACTATAAATAACCTTAAAACAATATTCAAGAAAAAAGCTAAAGAACATTCCTACAACTTAATAATTAGAAATTATACATGGCTCTAACTATCACTATAGGTCACTTTCTAGACTATGTTCTTATCTCCCTGAGCTATCATTTTTTTACCCTAGTATAACAAAACTTTTTGTTTTCTTAGTGGTAGTGGTAATAACTTCCTTTGACCATCTATTCCTACTCAAGAATAATATTAAATAAGAATAAATTCTGGGGTGCCTGGGTGGCTCAGTTGATTGGGCGACTGCCTTCAGCTCAGGTCATGATCCCGGAGACCCGGGATCGAGTCCCACATCAGGCTCCCTGCTCGGCAGGAAGCCTGCTTCTCCCTCTCTCACTCCCCCTGCTTGTGTTCCCTTTCTGGCTGTGTTTCTCTCTGTCAAATAAATAAAATCTTTAAAAATAAATAAATAAATAAATAAACAAATAAATAAATAAATCAGAATAAATTCATTTTCTGTATTCAAATACTACTTTTATATAACTTGCATAGTGTGCTATTATAAATATCTCTTTACAAATCTTTCTCTTCAACTAGATTGTAAATATCTTAAAGGAGAAACCATATTTTATTCTTGTTCAGTCTTTTATTCTTTCATTCAACAAATATTTATTGACTGCCTCCCTTTGTATAATTAAAACTATCATGTCATCAATGGTAAGATATACTGTGTGATTTAACAAATAAGAAAAGGAAAATAATCTTTTCAATTGATCCATGATCTGCTATCAATAGTATAATGCACTCTGTATATACAGATATTTTAAAAGTTTTAAAGTGTGCTTTTCAGACTAGATGAAATTTGGTGCGTACAAGAAATTGTTTTAGGTACCCAATATATATCAGTGAAGCAAAAAACAAAACAAAACAAAACAAAAACAGATTAGGTTTACTGTCCTCGGGTGATGACATATGATCAATGACTAAAAGAAGAGAGTAATTTTCTAGTGGATATTTTGTGATTGCTCACTCCAGGCAAAAAGAAGTGCTAGTGCAAATATCCTGAGATAGGAGCATACCTGGCATGTTTGAGGAAAAGCAGAAAAGCCAGTGTGACTGAAGTATGAGCAGGGCAAAAGCAGAATTGAGGTAGGTGATCAAGAAAAGTGGGTGTTGGATCATATGAAAACTTATGGGTCATCAGTATCACTAAGGCTTATGCATTGAGTAAAATGGAGATCTTGTGTAGTGTTTTGAGCTGAATAATATGACCTTACTTATGTTCTAGTAGGATAATTCATGCCACAAATAAAAAAGATTACTGTGGTTCAGATGTGAATGGTGGTAGAAAGGAATCTGGTTCTGGATATATTTTGAGAGTAAGGTCAACAGAATTTCCTAAAATATTGGATGCAGAGTCATAAAAAGAAAAAAAAGAAAACTGAAGGGATGTTTCCAACATTTTGGCCTGAATAAATAAAAAGATGCAGTTGTCTTTAACTGAAACAAGAAGGGTATACAGGTAGATAAGAAAACCAAAGACTAAGTACTTGGATACACTAACATTAAGAGTTCAGGAGAAGAGAAACCAGCAAAAAAAATCTACAAAGGACTGTTCAGTAAAATAAAAGGGAAACCAAAAATGCTGGTGTCCTGAAGCCAGATTTAACATCAGGATATGGTAGGTAAGCAGTCCAGAGTAAGTTCTCAATAACTGTTAAATGAGTAAATTGCTTTTTACCCATGGGTTATTTTATGGCTTATGAACAGTCTACTTTCTCATAAAAATTACCAAACAAATTAGAGTACAGAGTGATGATATCCATAACTTCTACTATACATTCCTCTACCATTTAAAACACACTGAGTATAGGTAGGAGATCCACAGTAAGCCCTTCACAGAGATCAATTAGGTATGAAAAGGGACATTACACATAAATTTATAGAGGAGAGACAAAGAAAGAGAGGATATATGAAATTCATTCTGTCAAGTGATATTTATGGTCAGCTCTGTTAAATTTTTCTGGGTAAGAAAGCTGACATTATTTGCTCAAAATGATGTTTGGAGATTTATAAGTAGATTTAAATTCTTATTCCATTTAATACTTTTTTGATAGTAAGTGTTGAAATGTATTCATTTAGGCAAATAATTGTAAGGTTGTTGTTTGTTTTTTTTTCCTTTTGGTCATATAAATCTTAGTTCTAGTTACGTCCATGAGGAAGAATTCAAGCAGACTGGTTGAACATTTACCACCCTGATGACAAATAGTGTTTTAGATATGGCATTTCAATTTTGGTGCTGTGAATAAAAATGTAATAAATCAAATATTTATATGCTGTTCATTTTTGACAAAGCCTGTTCAGGAGAGACATAGAAAAAATATATTTTATGAGGAAAAAATCTTAGATTAAAAATCCCAGTCATATAATTTACTGCAGTTTAGAGTTGACTATGACTATTAATGGGCATCCTCTATTAGATGGTATATTGAGATAGTATTAGACAGGTGACTAGAAGAGAAGGATTTATGAAATCAGCTAAGGAGAGATAAAACTGAGGTTACATGGAGACATATAAGTCAGAGAAATTGAGGAGTAGATAGAAATAGCATTACAAAATATATCAAGGTCAAGCAACTCATACTGTGGAATTGAGTGAATCAATCCAGCTGATCTGTAACTGTCAGAATATTCCAGAAACTATTGCAGTGATAGGTTAGAACAAACTTTTCAAAATACATCACTATACTTACCTTATAAAAATAATAAATTCTGTATGTGTAAGTATATTTATATCCATATGTAATATAATCTACTTTAAATGATTTCAATTAAAAGACTGGAAAATTCAGAGTAACTGAAAAATAGCAACAGTAAAAGGACAGTCATTCAAATTAAGAAGAAATTTTAATATTCCTTTATATTATTAAGTAATTAGGGAGAATTATTAGAGATTTGGGGTCAAATAATTCAGAGGCTTGTTTATAACAATCTCCTTAATGATTGCCACATCTTTCATCTTCCTGCCCCTTCTATCTATTTAATGAATTGATTCCACATAAGATATGACTTTAATTATATTATCTCTCTTTGTTAGTACTGCTATTCAGAAATATTTAATAACTTCACACAAAAAAGTAAATCACAAATACTTTGGCATGGCATTGAAAGCTGATACCACCTGTCTCCATTTTGCAGATGAATCACTTTATTACTCCTCAGCAAGACTCCTTGATCCAGTAGATAGGTTGGACCTGCTTTGCTCATTACAGCCTCTTGATTTTCTTATTCCTTAATCTTCTCTTAACCAGAGTTGGCCTCTGCTTTCTACACTCCACCACTGCTGCCTCATTTCTCCTCATTCCAACTCAAGTCCTACCTCTTCTTTAAAGACCTAGTTACTGCAACCCATAAGTAAAATCTTATCTCTTCTAATTGGACACAAATATTTTATTGGAAAGTAATGGTTCCTGTGCTTAAATGTAACAATCACAAAGGCCAAAATATTGTTAGAATGTGAAAAATGTGATGCATAATGATGAATTAATTTATATCTGATGTTAGGAAAACTGATTTAACCACAGTAGATATCTCATAGCCAAAAATATTAGTATAGATACTGAGTCAGTCATGTGAGTCAATTTGAGTAAACTCCCCCCCAAAAATGAGGGATTCTAAAAACCTATAAATGCCTTCAGTATTTTATCTGAATATAAAGTACTAAATGCACATCCATTCACCAATTATTTTTTATGTAGATCCCAAATCTTTTATTTAAATGTTTTAAGTTCTGCACTGTCTTCTTTGTATAAACTACAATCTAATGTGTGAATTTCAGCTTGAGTTTCTTCAAAGATAGCTGGAATTTCAGACAGTTGCTAAGCAATGTAATGTAGCATGTCTTCAGGTTTTTTTGATTTTTCTCCCAAGTTTTTGCAGTTTTCTGCCTATACATCAATTCAGCATACTTTCTTTTCTTCTGATCTTCATCAATTCTATCCTAAGCATTCAAGTTCATTTTCATGCAAGCATCAACACTTCATCTTTCACATTCATATTTCATCAAACAGGCATACTTAAAATTTATAATTGCAATGACAATGTTAACTGGAATAGATAACTTTAGGAATGAACACAAAGGACTTTTGGTAGATTCAACTCAAATGGTACAAATACACAGGCTTTTGATCCAAGACTTCAGCATGCAATGGGCCATCATCTGCATTATTTACAGAGCTGATTAACCAAAGGTCAGTTAAGAATTTTTTATTATAAAGGAGATATTCAGCATATACGAATTGAGCAATTATTAGTTGAGCACTATGACTACAGATCTGCAGTTGTAGGAATAAAAGACCTGTGAAAAGTGAGAACATAGGAATGAACGAACCTGAGCATCAACATCTAAGATGTTACAGTTTCTCTAAGATCCTGAAAAGTAGCACCAAATAAATAGATAAATAAATAAAAGACAGTCCATGGTCTTAAGGCATTAAAAAACTGAAATCATAGTTGAAAGCTGAGAAAATTTTTCCAAAATTTCTTTGTTATCCTCTACTTAGAACTCTTTCACTCTTGTTTGTACCTTTTAACTTCCAAACAAGTGCTTCTTACCCGTGTTGACTTCCTTTTCCACATCTGTTACCCACCCTACTGAGGTTCAGCCAAATTAAGAGCGGTGGAAGTAATCAAGACACCAATTATTATAATATCTCTAACCCTAAAACAAGTTACATAAACATGAAGGCAATAAGGCTCTGTATTTTCCCTACCTTTCCTCACAGGCTGACAAGTAAAGCAGGTAAGATAATCCAGGCATAGAATCACATGATCTGCTATCTACACGGATTTGAACAAAGTTAGTAGGACAAAGTACAGTCCAACGGATGTGAAGACCAGGCTTACATTAATACTTTTGTACATTTGTCAAATTGTTTAATTCTTGATAAACCCTTTGCAAACCTGTAGAGTCTTGTCCTCACAGCTAGAACATAAGTGACTCTCTCTCGAATTATACTTTACTTCCTTTTTGTAAGTATGTGTTTTCTTTTTTTCTCATTTTAAGATCATTGTCATGGAAAGGGACCTGATCACTTGAACAACTAAAATTTCCACTTACTCCGTTCTTTGACAGTTGACCCACCACTCCATTTGGTCCAGCCTATGTCTTAAGCTCAATAAACTTTTATGATCACTTTGATTTCCACACGGTGTCAGAGATATGTACTTTGTGACTTCAGTGACTATATTTTCTATTTCCACTAATGGGATGGTTAATTTTATGGATTAACTTAGCTGGGGCACAAAGTGTTCATAAATTTAGTCTAACATGGCGTGCCTGGGTGGCTCAGTCAATTAAGCTTCTGCCTTCAACTCAGGTTATGATCTCAGGGTCCTGGGACTGAGCCCCAGATTGGGCACCAGAGGGAGCCTGCTTCTCCATCTTCCTCTGCCCCTCTGCTCATTTTTTCTCCCTCTCTCTCTCAAATATATAAAATCTTTAAAAATAAAAAAAAAAGAAATGTCATCAAATACTCCTCTGGATATTTCTATGAAACTGTTTTAGATTAGATTAACATCAAAATAGGTAGACTGAGTAAAACATACTACCCTCCTTAATGTTGATGGGCTTCATTTAATCACTGGATAAAATATAACAAAAATGACTGGTCCTCCTCAAAGTAAGAAAGATTCCTTTTGCCTGATGGTCTTTGAAGTGGAGCACTGGCCTTTTTTCTGCCTTAGCTTTTTGGAGTTCTAGAGTCTACCAGCATTTGGAGTAGAACTATACATTGATTCTTCTGGTTCTGCAGCCTTCAGACTCAGATTAGAACTATTACTATATGCTCTCTTTGGTTTCCAGCTTTCCAAGTCACCCTGAAGATTTTAAGTGTTGCTAGCCTCTATCACTATATAAGCTGATAGTTTATAATCTCTCTCTCTCTCTCTCTCTGTATACACACACACACAGCCCCTATTGGTTTCTCTGGAGAACCTTTACAAATACAACTAAAAAGCCTTCTTTTTTTCAAAGATTTTATTTATTTATCTGACAGAGAGAGTTCACAAGTAGGCAGAGAGCAGAGAGAGAGGAGGAAACAGGCTCCCTGCTGAGCAGAGGGCCGAGGTGAGCCTCAATCCCAGGACCCTGAGATCACCACCTGAGCCGAAGGCAGAGGCTTTAACCCACTGAGCCACCCAGGTGCCCTTGACTTCTATTTATCTTAGTCTCCTCAGACCACTAATGTCTGAGTTGAAGTGACTGATCCACTTTGGTTTTATTTTTACCCCAATAGTGATTCTCCAAATGCCTACCGTGATTTTATAGACTGAGATTTATGAGAAGTTCTCATTCTGTCCTGGTGCTTAGTCTAGGTTGCTGGATCAACACATTCTAATCCTGATAAGCACCCAAACTCCTACATATTTTGATTTTTAAAATATTACTTATGATGAATTAGAACAAATATTATGAGACATATTTACTCTTAAAACATTCCCCTAACCTACAGAAACACATGCACACACACACACAAAACTTTGTAATAATACATCAAGTTAGCAAGGAATTTAAAATATCATGCATATTATAATATGTAAGAATTATGAATGAGTTTCTAAAATAAGCCATTACTGGAATTATTTAGAATGATTAGAAAAAATTTTAAACTGAGCATTTTATGTCACAGATGATGTGAGAAGACATAGACATTTTTTTTCTTATTAAAAAAGACATAAAATCTGAAATGTCCATTTGACCACTTTTATCTGGAATATTAGGACACCTTACATTAGATGAAAAGCCCACTGACTGACTCTGAGAGTCAAAGCAGATGAGAACCAAAACCTCAGTACCTCATTGAAGTGCTAACATGTGCAGCAGCTAAATAGGATTATAGAAGTTCTGATGAATTAGACAGTTATAAGAACAAGAGTGCAAATCCCTGAAAAATGCTGGGGTTTCCTGCACAGAGAGTTGCCTTGCCCAAATACAATAGAACTTACGTTGGTATACCATATATACGCAATATTATAAAATCCCAAATATGAATGATAGAGAAACAAGGCTTAAAAATTCCAGATCCTTGAATATACTGCAGTTCAGTACCTAACACTTACTTTTATATGGGCCCTGATTATTTTTTGGTCTCCTGTGTATGTTTGGAACAGCAAGAAGATTCACAAGTCACAGTTCAATATTCTTGGCACCTCTAACTTTGTCTTAGAGAAGGAAGTGAAACATCAAAGTGCTCAGCTCATGATTAGCACTGAATGCATTTGCCATACCTTATATTCTCTTTGTGAAGTGAAAAAGTTTACTAGAGTGCATGAGACATGGAGAACACTGCAGGAAAAAAACAAATATTATATCATGAAAAAAATAAAGCAATATTTCCAGTATTTATAATTAAAAACAAATGAACTTAACATTTCATGGAATTAAACATGAAAATACAGCTGCTGAGAAGCACAAACAATATCTCCTAAATCCAGGATTTATTTGAAATACCCAAAAGCCATTTATATATTATGTCTTATTTTCTCTTATTGGAAGAATCTTTTATGAACACAATTCCTGCATCATCTTCAACTTGGAATTCAAGAAATATTCACTGAAAGTCTGTTATATGCTAGGTATCATATTAAGCACTGTGTGTTAAAAGATATACTGAATAGAGTACTGATCTTCATGATGCTGAATCCACAAGAGAGACATGCAAACAAATAAATATTATATATTCTAATAGGCTCAAGTACAGTTTTCAAGGGATCATGAGAATAAGGAAATTGAAATATTCACTTAGACTGAAATATTCACCTAGGTGTATCAAATATCACATTCCAAAATTGAGAAGGATCAGTAGGAATTTTCCAGGAAAATAAAGGTAGAGCAAGCATTTCAGGCAGAAAGAATATTATTTAAATTGGTATGGGGGCATTCAACATCATGACATATTCAGAAGAATACAAAGAGTTTAGTGTAGATAGACTGGTTGATATGATTTACAAAGGCTGACAGATGACCTAAGAAAACTAGAGAAGCCGATATGTGAAGGGCCTTGAATTCCATGGTAAGGATTCTGGCTTTTATCTTGGAAGTACCCACCGAGGATTAAACAAAGGAGTCATAACATAAACCAGATTAATGTTTCACACTGCCTGTAACACTGGCTGCCATGTGGAAAATGGACAGGAAATTTAAGTAGGAGACACCTGTGCTTGATCAGGTGACATCATCCATTTAACCATACTTCTTTACTAACAAAGGATTACTACTCATAGCCAGGCATTTTGCATATATTCACGCATTAAATTCCCTTAACAGTTGTGTGAGTTAATTACCATTATCTTACTACTATATAAGAAAAGGTATAGAAAGTAAAATGAGATGCTAAGAAATATACACATAGGAGTAGAAATGATTTTAAGTTCTGTCATGTTTTTTAGACTCTGGCAAAAATCAAATAGACAATATTCATATTTATCAGCTTATATGTAAGCCATCTACAATTAATCTGTGTATAACCACACTTACTTATAAGGAAAAGCTTCTTGATTTTATTCAGTATTGTTGGAAAGATAAAATGTTATCTTTCTTAGTGTGTTTCTAATGATGTCATAAAAATAATCTGGTGTGGACGTTCAAGCCATATATATATATGCCATACACACACACACACACACACACACACACACACACACAATTCCCATACATACATATATGTATATATTTGTGAATATTATTATCCAACAATTACTGTACCACCACCAGAAACAATCAGATAAAATTTTCAATGTTCTGTATTAAATAAGAATAAAAGGGGTGGGAAAGACTTCAAGAGGGGATTTCAGTATTTACTATTTTAAATATAAGCCTAATAACCCTTTCTGACCCTTTGGTAACATTGTTGGTCCTTTGAAACACTTTTTTTCAAGTCTTTGGATTATTAGAAACAAATTTTTATTTAAACTTTGTGAGTCACATTCTGCATTCCTACTTTATGAAATGGATTTTGTCTTATTAAAATGTATTCCTTATTCTTATCATTTTCAAAAACAGGTGTAAAATGAAATTCTAATACTGCCTTAAAAACTGAGTTCCAAAAAAATTAAGATGAAATTACTAAGTAATGCACAAATTAACACAAATCAGAGTTTATTACGTGGCATTAGCTGCTAATATATTGAAATCATTATGTCTGCTGTAAAGAGAGCCATATGCCAACTCCAGAAATAACAAGCATTCGGAATCAGGAATCAGGGTCATTGCCTTCATATTTGCATATGTGATATATTAATTGATCTCATGTGCATATTAAAATTAAAACTGCATTTTTCTTGAATATTCCCTAAGAAGTTTGGAGAGCATTATGTTATTAGAGCAAATGTTTATTTCTAGATAATTTCTTCTGCATATATAAATTCACTCATACAAATCATTATTAGTTATGTTTTCTTATTTTTCTTACATATTAAGCATGATTTTTTCTTCATTTTATAAATGTGTTATTTTATGCTTTTATACTTCTATCTTTACCCTGTATGCAATGACAAGTCTAATAATTTAACAGCCAATTCTGAGATACATATTTACCTTAAAGTGAAAGGGGATAAATTATTATTATGTGTTAAAAAATCTTTCCCACTAAATCACTCTAAAATAAACATATTAAAGAACATACTATCTAGAGTTTTTTTCAAGCATTTTTTAAGTTTTTATTTTAACTCCAGTTAGTTAACATACAGTGTGATATTAGTTTCATGTGTACCATAAAGTGATTCAACATTTACATACATTAACCTGTGCTCATCACGACGAATGCAGTCCTTAATCTCCATCACGTATTTAGCTGATCACCTCAACTTCTTCTCCCCTGGTAACCATCAGTTTGTTCTCTATTGTTAAGAATCTGTTTCTTGGTTTGTCACTCTTTTTTTTCCCCTCCTTGCTTGTTTGTTTGTTTCTTAAGTTCCACATATGAGTGAAATCATATGGTGTTTATCTTTCTTTGGTTAATTTATTTCACTTAACACAATGCTTTAAATCCATCCACATCTTTTCAAATGGCAAGATTTCATTCTTTTTTATGGCTACTAATACTCCAGTGTGTGTGTATCTCTGTGTGTGTGTGTCCGTGTATCACATCTTCTTTATTCATTCATCAGTTGATGGACTCTTGGCCTATTGTAGCTAATGCTGCTATAAACATCAGGGTATCTGTATCCTTTTGAATTTGTATTTTGGTATTCTTCTGGTGAATACCTAGTAGTTCAGTTACTGGATTGTAGGATAGTTCTACTTTTAACTTTTTGCGAAGCCTCCATACTGTTTTGGAGTACAGTGGCTGCACCAGTTTACATTACCATCAACAGTGCAAGAAGGTTCTCCTACCTCTACATCCTTGCCAACATGTCTTCTTTCTTTTGTTGTTGATACTGGCCATTCTGATAGGTGTGAGGTGATATCTTATTGTAGTTTCAATTTGCATTTCCCTGGTGATCAGTGATGGTGAGCATCATTTTTTTTTAAGATTTTATTTATTTATTTGACAGAGAGAAACATAGCTAGAGAGGGAACACAAGCAGGGGGAGTGAGAGAGGGAGAAGCAGGCTTCCTGCTGAGCAGGGAGCCCGATGTGGGGCTCAATCCCAGGAGTCTGGAATTATGACCTGAGCTGAAGGCAGACACTTAACAAATAAGCCACTTAGGTGCCCCTATATGTGTATTTTTGTGCCAATATCATACTGTTTTGATTACTACAGCTTTGTAATATAACTTGAAATCCAGAATTGTAATGCCTCCAGCTTTGCTTTACTTTTTCAAGGTTGCGTTGGCTATTTGGGATCTTTTCTGGTTCTATACACATTTTAGGATTGTCTGTTCAATCTCTGTGAAAAATGCTATTGATATTTTGATAGGGATTGCATTAAGAGCACAGATTCTTTGATACTGTGGACATTTTTACAATATTTGTTCTTCCAACCCAATGCATGAAATGTCTTTCCATTTCTCTGTGTCATCTTCAATTTCTTTCATCAGTGTATTGTAGTTTTCAGAGTTCAGTTCTTTCATCTCTTTGGTGAGGTTTATTCCTACACATCCTATCATATTTGGTGAAATTATAAATGGGATTGATTCCTTAACTTCTCTTTCTGCTGCTCTGTCATTGGTGTATAGAAATACAACTTATTTCTATATATCGATTTTGTATCCTGTTTTTTACTTTACTGTAAACTTTACTGTATTCGTGTATCAATTCTCGCAATTTTTGTCAGTCGTTCAAGTTTTCTATACATCAGTATGTCATTTGCAAATATGTGACTTTACTGTATTCATATATCAATTTTAGCAATTTTTTGGCAGTCTTTCAAGTTTTCTGAACATCAAATATGTCATCTGCAAATATCTTCTCCCATTCTGTAGTTCATCTTTTGATTTTATTGACTGTTTCCTTCACTGTGCAGAAATTTTTTATCTTGATGGAAATAATATTATCTTATGATTTGTATCATATTATCTGCAAATAGTAAAAGTTTTACTTCTTTCTTGCCAATCTGAAAGTCTTTTATTCCTTTTTGTTGTCTGATTGCTAGGACTTGCAGTACTGTGTTAAGTAACAGTGGTGAGAGTAATATCATTGGAGAGAAAATTTAAAACTAGTGTCATATGTTATTCACTTATTGATTTCATTATAAATTTTACACATTTTTATTCTATAATACGTAGAGCACCCACAATAGATATCACATAAAATATTAAAACCACAAGTTACATATATGACCAATTTTCATACTAATTTGAACAAAAAAATGAGGTAAACTAAAATGTTATTTTGTGTTATACAGATTGCAACAGTCTAATATATAATTCTTTCTCACATACAAATACACAATTGTTGTGAATATGCGTGGTCAATATTTCATTATATAGTGAGGGTCTACCATCTATATTCTGTGATATTGAGTTACATTGATGAGATAAGTAATTGTTAAAATGTCAGGTTTTTGAACTTATACATTTCAATCATGGCACTTGTATCACAATACAACATGGTTCTTGGGTAGCCTACAGAAAACCAATGCCTATTTCCCCATTTCTAAAATAAAACAAAAATTGCTAGCTTGAAATATTATCCTAGTAAGACTGCCGCAGGATATGTGTATGTGTATGTTTATGTATCTCTGTGTGTATATGTCTGTGTGCAAACGGCCTGATATATAAATTACATGAGAAATTAGGGAAGAAAATTAAACAATTAATAAGTAGAGATATTCACTCACATGAAAAAGTATTTTTCCTACACATAGGAGATAAAACTTTGAAATAAATCTATACATTTTGGGGGGGAAAGCTTCAGGAATTAAAGTTATTTTTAATAAAAAGTAGAAAAGACTGGGTACAATTTTATTGAACTTAAACCTAGAGATAGAAATTCATTATTGAATGGCATTTTATAAAAAAATTATCTTAAGATTATATAAATGCACAGATGACATTAGATTGATTGATGGAGAAAGATATAGACAAGTAGGTATTCTTTAATGAAGAAGCAATCTTTTTAATTGCAGAAAGACAGATACATATATTGGAAAATACATACAAACCTGTGTCAGGAAGCTGGAATTCAAAGAGTAATTTATTTATTTGGAATATCAGTTTAGTATAAAATAATGTAGTTAGACTAAACACTATCTAAGTTCCTCTCCCAGTGTTAAATCCTATGAATAAAGTCCAGTATATCTATAATGAGAATTGAAAACTCATGACTGGAGTCTTAGGTGATCATATAAGATTCTGAAACTTATGTTTGGATAAGTTACATATAAAATCAAAGAATTGCCCATTCTTTTCTTTTCTTTTTTTTGTAACTGTGTTTTTTTCATTTAAATTAAATTAGCCAACATGTAGTAGTACTTCATTAGTTTTGATATAATGTTTAAAGATTCATTAGTTGTGTCCCTTTCTTTCATCTACTTTCTTGATTTCTCCTCCAACGTGGTCATTTATTAATTAAATAGGACAAAATTCCTGTTCACTAATTGCACCACTAACAAGGAATCATGCTCAATGATGTGGCCCCTTTCTTCTGCTTATTCTCCTGTGTTAAGATAAGGAAGCTGAGCCAGAGACCCTTGAAGTCGGTTCAAATTTTTCTCTGTTCTTCTTATTAAAGACCACTCAAGGGGCGCCTGGGTGGCTCAGTTGGTTAAGCGACTGCCTTCGGCTCAGGTCATGATTCTGGAGACCCGGGATGCAGTCCCACATCGGGCTCCTTGCTCGGCAGGAAGCCTGCTTCTCCCTCTCTCACTCCCCCTGCTTGTGTTCCCTCTCTTGCTGTGTTTCTCTCTGTCAAATAAATAAAATCTTTAAAAAAAAAAAAAAAAAAAAAAAGACCACTCAAATGCTTGGCAGATTTCACCATATGGGATTTTGGTGATCATTTGAGAAAGAGATTAGAATTGCATTAAAATTCTATTTCCTATTGGTTTTAGGTGATAAACGCCATGTACTCCAGTCTATCTTTGACCAGTAAACCCTTGTGATAGTCACCAATGATGCAGCCAAAGTAAAGCATTATTTCATTTCCTAAGTACTACTCTTTCTGGTAGGTTAACATCCTTCAAATCCTCATGCCTGCAAGTGACTATCAAGAAAGGATTCAAGAAATATTCTTCTCCATAATTTTACAACATTTTCCTTTCAACAAAACCTTCTCTTAACTCATTACACACTGTGTAGTTCTTGCTTCATGTGAGCAGAAGACAAACCCAGCCATTGTCCTGTGACTTCAGGGCTTAGCAGGGGAAGTAGTCTGGTACAATCACAGTGCACTTAGCCATATTCATTTGTTCATGGTAGACATGTGAGTCAAGGTAGGTCAGGGTCCTTCTCAACAAGCAACAGCTCTCCTCTAGGGATACCAAATAAGGTAGCTGTACTCTGGGAACTGGTGGTCAATTTCATTTCTTCATCAGATGAGACTCTATCCAAGTTCAGAGTTGAACATATGAGAGTCCTTCAGAAACACTGGGTCATTTAGAATTCCCAGAAGCATAATGGGGTCTGTACCTTGTCTTTTGATTAAGTAAAGTACATCAATATTGCTTAATACATTTCTTTTTTTATTTAAGTTAGTTCAAATTATGTTTTTTAACTTGTGTCCAAAAGAATCATATTGCATCTTCTGAAAATTTAAAACAAATTTTCTTCATAATTTAAAAGTTTTTGAAAAATATTTATCGCCCATTTTATTTTTTTTAACTTATCCTTTCATACCCTATAGGTTTCTTTTCCAGTTATGATGCTTAATATTTTCTCAATTTAATAAATTATAAGGTTTTACAAGGGTAGTAAACAATTAATCAACTCTTTTCAGCTATATGTATTGAAATATTTTCTCGGCCTGTCAACTACTTTTTAATTTGTCTTTGAAAATATAATGTCATTTAAAGAGTTTTGGGTTCAGATATACAAAAATATTTTTCTCTTTATTCTTTTTTCTCACTCTTTTAGTTTATCTTTGGTGATTTGTATAAATACTATACAAAGGAGAACTTAACTCATTTTATGTATACATAAATATGGGAATATTTCTTTGGTATAGACTTATATAAGTGTATTGCTTTTTTTATGAAATAACACTTAAAATTTCTTACAGCCTTCCAGTTCCAGTTATTAGAGTCAGAAATTACATTAAATTCTTCTCCATCTCAAAAATCCATAGAGTTTTCAGTGAAGAAATATGAAAGTGAATAAATCCACAGAGCTTCACAGAATGGCATCAGAGAAACATCAGCAGTCAAAAGATTAGAATGAATTTCTAGAAGACAGAAGACTGATGGGAGCAACTTGATGATATATTACAATAAAAGGAGTGATCACTCAGTATATTCAACAGAAAAAGCTGCAGTGGAACTAACAGTAATTTCACACAGTGCAGCTCCCTAGAGTTAGGAGCTAAGGAAGTGAGGGTGTGTGTAGAAGGGCAGAAATCATGATGACTAATGGAGTATCAAACTGAAAGACATGTGCATGTTCAGGCCTCCACCATTCTGTGCATTAGGAAGTGACATTTGCTTCAATGCCATATACAGATTGAGTGATATGTTGAAGGAGATCCATGGCTCCCAGACTGAGGCTGTGTTCACATTAGTCAGTCTGGCCTTGTTTTGGTATTTGAATGTGTCTGAAAAAAAATTTTTTTTGAATGTGTCTGGATTCTTACCTATATGTCTGCTTCATACTTATTACCTGGAAATGCCACAGTAAAATCTCAAAATATCACACATACTGCAAACCTCTGTTTCATTCTAGGAACAAATCTATTACAGCAGAGGAAATCCCTACCAGCCACATAGGTAACCTACTAGAGCTTTTATTTTATGTTTATCAGTGACCAAATAAGAATCTGGTGACATCTTAGAAATTCAATAGTTCTAAAAAAAAAAAGGGAGTGAAGTCAACAAATGAAACAACTAATCCTGAAGGAAAAGCAATAATATTCAGATTAGGAAATAGAGTACAAACAATACTACTTCTAATTAATATGTCATTTATATAAGACATTGTTTCAATGAAATAACACAGCCTGTTATAAACTGGGGTAATAGTTGTCTAAAATTTGAAATACAGTTACTGAGAATTGAATCCAAAAAAGTAACTGAAATGGAAAGTTAGAAATTATTTCAGAACATAGAACTAAAATACCAGTGAGATAAAAAAGATATGGAAATTACTGGCAATCCATATTTCCATATTCCTCCATTGGAAGAATCATGAAATATTTAAAAACAAGAAAGAATTAAAAAAATGAAAGGAAGGGCACCTGTGTAGCTCAGTTGGTTAAACAACTGCCTTCGGCTCAAGTCATGATTCCAGAGTGTTAGGTTCAAGTCCTGCATCAGGCTCCCAGCTCCACAGGGAGTCTGCTTCTCCCTCTGACCTTCTCCCCTCTCATGCTCTCTCTCACTCTGTCTCTTTCAAAGAAATAAATAAAATCTTTTTTTAAAAGTTGGAGGGGAAGAAATTATCAAAGAAATAAAAGAAAGGTGGGGCGCCTGGGTGGCTCAGTTGGTTAAGCAACTGCCTTCGGCTCAGGTCATGATCCCGGAGACCCGGGATCGAGTTCCACATTGGGCTCCCTGCTCAGCGGGAAGCCTGCTTCTCCCTCTCTCACTCCCCCTGCTTGTGTTCCCTCTCTCACTGTGTTTCTCTCTGTCAAATAAATAAATAAAATCTTTAAAAAAAAGAAAAAGAAATAAAAGAAAGGAAATTTTCCAGAGGTAAAGAGAAAACCATAGATCTTCATATAAGACTTATTCACTTAGTATCAAGAAGATTGTTTCTTTTATACCCACACTTACCCAGAGATCTCACATTAAAAAAAAAAAAATCTAAGAAAAAAATAAGAAAAATTCTCTATAAATTTCCAGGGGAAAAATAGTTAATCCTTTATAAGGAAATAAGAATCCCAATAAACTTTAGATTTCTCACAGCCTTATTGAAGCTAGATGACAATATATTCCATCTATAGAGAATGGGTAAAATAAGATGCAGAAAGTTTACTTCCCATGCATTCTTTCTGGAAAAAAATTAGTATGTACTGCAAGAAAGAAAAGTCATTCAAGGACATGGACTTCAGAAATTAGTAGATAAGAGATTCTTATAGTAGCAACCATTCAGCATGCCTAAGGAAGAGTCACTATCAGAGCATTTAACAAACTGTTAACAGATTGACCTTACTGATTTAAAAATAGAACCAAACAACAAAATGTCAGCAGAAAATCCAAGAGAAAATACAGAGCTCTAAATAAGGAAGACTGCAAAGCGAACAAACATGGGAGATGATTTTGAATGATGAATAAATTGTAAAAATAGAGCATACTTTGAACCTTTGGGGTTTTCCCCCTTTTAGTTGCAAAAGTTTGGTGAAAAATTGCCACAACTCCTCTGGTTCTGAAATAAATGATATTGACATAATTTTAATATAACAAACACTGCATCTCAGCCTTAAGTTTTCAGGGTCAACCTGTAGTGAAATCATGGAAGTCTGTAAACATTACAGACCTGTAATCATGGAAGTCTGTGTAATACCACAGAATGTAACTTTTTTATGATGGAAAGGAGTACTGGCAGATATGCAAGGTAGAGAAAGAAAGGAGGGAGGAGGGAAGGTAAGAGATTCTGAGGTTGATAGATCAAGAGAGTTTAAAGTATATTATTTAAAATTATATAAGTAATCAATAGAACCAAGATTTATTATAAAACATGGAAGAAAAGGGAAGGAGGAGGAGTTAATTGTTAATCTTTAACAAATAAAAGCAGATAATGCTTACCGTTGATCAATCTGGAAATTGTGGCATTAGCCTATAATTAACATAATATAGATGGTCAAAGAAATATTAAATTCAGAAACAGTACAAAATTGCATACACTAGAAATGGGAGATAGACATATGCCTTGGAGACAGATATTCAACAGTACATCCTTCAGAAAGTGTTAGAAGTGTATTTCCTTTGCATGTCCCAATTTTACAGTAATAAAAATAAATATGAATAGTTTTAAAGAGTTTTTTTTCAGATATTTTTTCTAAAATTTGAAATAATTTCTTCTTGCCATATTACTGTATTTTAAACATATATAGGTTATATGGAAAAATTGTAATGGGGGCTAAATTTAAATTAATTGGAATATGCCCTATTAGAAAATTCAATAACTGAATTTTAACTTTTATCATTTGCATTT
The DNA here is from genome assembly GCA_004023965.1 of Spilogale gracilis. Classification (NCBI taxonomy): domain Eukaryota; kingdom Metazoa; phylum Chordata; class Mammalia; order Carnivora; family Mephitidae; genus Spilogale; species Spilogale gracilis. The sequence continues at coordinate 22,696 of PITA01000285.1, forward strand.
ATAACAATAGAACTAATCAGTAATCCATTAAAGGTAATGTTAAAAATTGCAATGATAATTCAATTTAAGCTGTGAGGCTATTGTACATTTACTGTGGGTCTTTGGGTTTTCTTTATCATCAGTGTATAGTGCAAATTTCAATAGGTGATAGCAATGAAACATATAAAAGCTTTTATCAAAAAAGAAAAGAGTTTTAGGGAGTTTGGAATGATTTTCAATAAAGATTTTAAAAATTATTTTCTTCTTAGCCACAGTATTTTTTCCCTAATCATTCTATCCTATCAACTATTTTTTATGTTTGTCCCTTAATCAGAAACTTGTTCTGATTAGGTCAGTCAGCTTGGCTATTTTACCAGGTGGCTTGACAATTATCAGAGTCTGTTGCCAGGGAGAAAAAAAAAGAGAGAGATGGAGGAATTGGAAGAGGAAGTGCATTATTATCTGTTTCAGTAATCAAATTCCGGAAGAGCCTGAGTTTAGGAACCATGAATAAAACCTGAGGTTTTTAGAAGGCCCTCCCAAACTGGTTGACCTCATATTGTTATTGTTGCTGCTATTAAGTCAAACACATACATCAAAGACCATATACTGCTGCTCCCTCCACATTAGAAAATTTGCATAGGAGTCTTAGAAATGAACTTAAGTGCTGACTTTGAGTAAAATATGTAGAAAATTAGCTAAAACTGTGGGTTCAATTGGACTGCTAACCTTATTGCTTACTGACTTAAAAGTAATCTCTCTGTGTCTGTACTTCCTCATCTATAAGAGGGAATATTACACTTATAGCTTGGTGATACTATGAGGACTATAATAGATGAAGCATGAAACACCCTTGAAATAGTGTCTCACTCAGTTAATGTTTACTGTAATTATTATCTGCTCATTACAGAAACTCATACAAAAAAGATTCACAAAGGATCACTGGATTCTACAGCAATTTCTGCTCAATTCAGAGCATGCCCCAGTGTGATTGTCCTAACCCCGACTCCCTCACGTGGTTGGACATACAGCAAGGATTTCTCGAAAATCATTATGGAGGGATGGCAGGGGAAGTAGAGCCAGGGTACAATGTGAGATGTGGTAAGTCTGAGAACTTTAAGGTTTACAGTCCAGACAGGAAATCATAAAGTCTGTTTATGGCTAGTACTCCCGGCAACACTTTATCGATGACCTAGGATGATTTTCCTGATTTGCTTACAACTTTCTTTTTTAACTTCCTCTGTTATTTTCATACCTGGTATCTTAGCTGCAATATAGTGGAGAGAAGTGAGAAGCACATGGTTTTCCAAGTTGCTTGTTTTATTTTATTGCAGTTTTAGCCTTTCCTTTTCTCTACACTTTCGTCGGTTCACAAGTACCCCTATCTACACACACTCACATCCCTGCACATACTTCAAAACCCCACATAGTTATATAAATATATACACACAGAGATTTATAGTCAGAAACACTATGCTAATCTTATAAACTTGTATTAGTTTGCTGCTGAAACAAATTATTATAAACTTAGTGTTTCTAACTGTATTATGTTACAGTTATAGAAACCATAGTCCAAAATTAATTTCATAGGGCTGAAATCAACATACTGCCAGAACTGTGCTCCCTTACAAGAGCTTAGGGGAGAATTTTTTTTCTTGCCTCTTCCTGCTTCCAGCTTCTAGATTCTGCTGGTATCTTTGGTTCATGGTTACATCAATCCAATCTCTGCTGCTGTGGATACATTGCCTTCTCTTCTCCTTTCTGATTTCTTCTCCTACCTTGTAAGAACTTTTGTGACTTCACTTAAAGTCTACCTAGATAATCTAGGATGACTTCCTGATCCCACGATCCTGAACTTAATCAGATCTTCAAAGTTTTTCCTATATAAGGTAACATATAAGGGTTCCATAAACTAGGATATAAATATCTTTTGGGGCCATTATTCAGCCCACCACATTTCTCTTTTTGAACCCTCTTGATACAAATGGCATCATTTTCTTCCTAGCCATATAAACTGGAAGCTTCACTATAATCTCTATTCCTCCTTTCTCCTCTATGATTGGCATCCCACAATATAATAAGCCCTCCTTGCCACCAGTGACTCTAAAATTTACAATGTTTTCTCCATGTACACTACCACCACTATAACAATGTGAATTAGTCTCATCTGTATTATTTCAATTACCAAATGAACCTTTCTGCCTACAAGTCCTTTCTCTTGTATCCATCTTCCATGTGGTTTCCAAAATATTTTAAAAACAAATATCATCATGTCCTTGCCCAACTTAAAAATCTGTCAGTGGTTCTTCATTGTTGTCAGAATGTATCTAAACTACATTAATGATACAATCATCCACTTCTTATCTCTATTTGCTCCTAGATCATTAGTTATATATAAAATTCGTGCCCAGTACTACTGAGCATGTCATTTCTGCCATCTGTAGAGCCCTTCTCTTTGATACACTGGAACTTCCTTCTTAGTCTTTGGGGATACCTTGTATATCTCCAAGATTTCTTCTGTAATCCTTTTTCTGAATTGCTTAGGTACTATCTCTCGAACATTCTTTATCTCTTTATTTCTCTTAATAAAGCACTGGCATTACTACTACTATCTCAGAATTTTACTTATTTCTAATCTTTATATATTATTAGATTGCTATATTTTATGTGATTTTCTTTGCTTAGTGCCAAGCAAAGACTCGTTATAGAATAGGAACTCAATAAACATTTTGTGGGCACTTGGGTGGCTCAGTTGGTTAAGCCACTGCCTTCGGCTCAGGTCATGATCCCAGAGACCAGGGATCGAGTCCCACATCGGGCTCCCTGCTCAGTGGGAAGCCTGCTTCTCCCTCTCTCACTCCCCCTGCTTGTGTTCCCTCTCTGGCTGTGTTTCTCTCTGTCAAATAAATAAAAATCTTAAAAAAAAAAATAAAAAATAAAAAAAATAAACATCTTGTGAATCAGTAAGGACATGCTGGGGGCTCAATAGCTATACATAATAGGATATGTGTCCGACTATCCAACTCAACATACTGAACCTCAGGGCAGATAAAATGAACATAATTGCTATTTATATGAATAGGAAGTTATAATGAAATAATCAATTATACTAATGTATTAGTGACTTTATAAAACAAATCCTAAGTCTTGTTTATGCAAAATCTGATGAGGTTCAATAACTTTCCAGGGCCTTTTTCACTAAATGCTGTCTTGGGAGATCGGTCTAGTTTTTTTATTATGATTTCTTCAACACAAAACATGGCTTTGAAAAACATAAAAGGTTGTAGAAGGATTTTACACAACCTCATTCATAAGGTGATACCATCCTTTCTACTCACTTCTATGGACCACAATGAGTCATATGACTTCCCCAACTACATCTAGACTAGGAAAGATAGTCTTCCATTTGTCCAGATAAGAGACAACAACCAGAAAATCCTGAAGTGACCATAATACATGTTCTTCAATTAGCTTCTGAAGAATTTCAAATCAACAGACTTTATCCTACTTATATCTCATTCTCTTCTTTTTCCTCTTCAAAATAATTAGCCCATTATAGACAGGAATAGAAGTCATTAACAAGTACATCCATTACCAAAGAAAATGGTTGAAAACAGTTATGACTGTAGGTCTTAAAGTCATCATCATTTTCCTTTTTTTACTCTAGCAAACCATTCTGCAATTTGAAACTATATTCAAATAATTCTACATATTTTAACAAATGCTTACTCAAACAAACCATCTGTATTTCTATTAAATGAGATTTTTATTTCTTTTTTTCTTAAAAATTGTCTCTCAACTTTCTTCCTATTATCTAATGAACATGAGTTGGATCTTTTGTGTATGTGATTGATGCTAATGATTTAATGAAATAATCGAAACTCTAACTCTCTAGAAGAATATATTCAGAAGATTTCCTTCGCAAGATGACTAATCGAATCCATGAAATTTTAATGATGAATTTAATAAGATAAGGAATGTATGTGGTCTATGGAGGCAGTTCAGAGCAGCCTCATATCAGCAATGCAGAACCTTACCTACCAGGACTCTTGATAAAAGAAGTTGACATATTTTCCACATTCCTCAACAAGTAAGAAAGAGCCCATTTGTTTTAAAATATTCAAGGATACACGATACAGGATGAACACTTCATTCTATTTTTTTTCTGCATAATAAACTATAAATTTGGACAAGGGTCTCACTCTCATTGTATCATACAAATATGCTAGAAAAGAATAACATACATGACATTTGAATATATTCTATGTCAACAAGACACTTTCCTCCTGGATGTGTTACAAGAACAGGAAGTTCAACTTTGTCTAAATAAATGAGCTATTAACTTCTATAAAGGCAAACAAACAACAAGAAAATAAAAATGGACATAAAATAGTAACTAAAAAAAAATCCATGGCCACAAATGCTATTTTTTAAAAAGTAGTTTTCTACTCTTCATTCCACTCAAAATTTTTTTATTTATTCACATATGTATCCATTCAACAAAAATATATATAACTATTTTATCTATTTGGATTCCACAAAGTGTGTGATTTAAAAGTGAATGAGAAAATATCTAGCTCTCAGGAAACTTGCAAATTCTAGTATGGGAGATCTATGTTCTGAATGTTTGTGTATATCACTCTTGTAGGACCTGTGATATAGACACATGAAAAAGTATCTGAATACATGCAGAGTTTAGAGAAAGTTTTTTTTTTATTTTTCTCTTTTTAGAGTGAGAGAGAGAACACAAGTGCAAGAGTGGTAAGTGGAGGAGTAGAGGAAGAGGGGAGAAGCAAGGGAGGGGCAGAGTGAGAGGAAGAGAGAGAGAATCTGAAGCAGGATCTACATCCAGTGTAGAGTCCTATGCAGAGCTTGATATCACAACCCTGAGATCATTAGCTGAGCAGAAATCAAGAGTCAGATACTTAACTGACTGAGCCACTCAGGCATCCCAGAAATAATTTGTTTTTTAGTTTGTATTTTTTAGTAATCTTTACACCCAACATGGGGCTTGAACTCAAGACCTGTAGATGAAGAGTCACATGCTCTTCTGACTGAGCCAGCCAGGTGCTAGAGAAATTTTTAAAACAGGATGCCTGAGATGACTATAAATCTCAAAATGAAATCACATCTGAGAGAAAAGAGGTGTTGATTGAATTTCACTTTAAAGTGTAAATGATCTAGTCCCACATTGACAGATTTGTGGAGAAGACCTGGGAGAAAATCCCAGTACAGAGTTAGGGGCATGAAAATTAGTCGTAAAGGAGAGAAATACCAGGGAAAGTTCCAGAGAGAGGAAGTTGCCTGTGATAAAAAGTATCTCCTGTTTCACTGTCTTTCCTTAAGTAGCCCTAATGCAAAAAAATGGAAGAGAAATAGGTTATAAAATGGCAGCATAAATGTAATATTGGCAAATGTGATCACAAAATAGGCAGTAAATTAGCAAAGACACAAAAAAGGACACATAATTTATGAACAGGTAGAAATACAAAGTTAACAATGAATCAGAATTTTCAAACTTGGTCTACAATTCTGGCATTATACAGAAAAGAGAGAATAATTAGTGGCTTCTCCGCCTTTCTTTCATTGATACCAAACAGATCCTAGGAAACACTAGTTGATATTTACCTGTGGTATCTTTCTATATTTCATTTTCTATCCCATTCCTATTTTATTCCTCTTCCCTCATTACTGCATATATAATCCCAATATTTATTGAGAGCCTATCAGGTGCCAGACACTGATGATAGATACAGAAGTACCCAGCATTGACAAAGCCCTTCCCCTTGTGCACACTACATTCCAGGGAGGAGACAGACAATAAACAAATATACAAGCAGTACACTAAGTCAGGTGGTAAGTATAATGAATGAAAGTAAAGCAGAGAGTAGGAGGGCAGTGAGTATGAGAGTGGCAGAAGATTTTGCCATTTTGTAGGAATACATAGTGAAAGTCTCTCTGGTTAGGTGACATTTGCACAAACGTGAAGGAAGGGCACCTTGGTGGCTCAGTGGGTTAAAGCCACTGCCTTTGGCTCAGGTCAAGATCTCAGGGTCCTGGGATCAAGGCAGGCATCATCCAGCTCTCTGCTCAGCAGGGAGCCTGCTTCCTCCTCTCTCTCTGCCTGCCTCTCTGCCTACTTGTGAGCACTCTGTCTGTCAAATAAATAAATAAAATCTTAAAAAGAAAAAAACAAAAAAAAAGCCTGAAGGAAACGATGGAGCTACCTACCAAAGTGCCTGAAAGAAGATGCAGAAAAGTGATTTGGATTTTGTGTTCACTGAACTAAACCACCAGGAAGCAGAGACCAGGGGGCTAGTGGTAGGGACTGAATATAGTTAAAAGTTCCTTTCACACTTGAAGTGCAGTAAGAGTTCTTACAGTGCTCCCACTCCTTGAACATCTGCTAGTTTTAATCTGAGTGAGGTAGAGATTCACAGCAGAGTAGTGATATGAACTGATCATTCTTATTTTTTTTAATTCCTTAGCTAATTATTTATTTGGAGAGTGGACTATGGGGGGCAAGAGTGGAGGTATGGAGGGAGCAACTGCAGCAACCCGGCTAAAAGACAATGGTGGCCTAGACCAATGCTCAAGTGGAAATATGGATTCTGGATTTTTTTCAGAAATATGGAACATAAGAATTTCTGCTAGATTGATTGTGAGTTTTTAATATCCCACTACTATCTTCCTTATTTGCACACATATCCCATGTCCCTCCATTGAATTTCCTATTGCTTCAGTCATCTAATTTAAATTAGCAAGAAAGGGAAAGCTATTGTATATTATTGATCGTTTCCTTTCAACTCATTCAGGGGTACTTATGGTAAAAAAGAAACAGAATGAATATCAGTTTGACTAATCTGAAATTCATAGGCTTTTGTGAAGTGCATTAAAATGAAGCAGAATATTTTGGTAACGTTGGGAGCATATTAAAATGGGAAGGAGTGTGCCAACCATTTGTATGAACAAGTCAATTAATAGACCAGTTTGTATAGGTCAGTTACTGATGCTTCCATAATCATGTGCCATCAGAAAACTTACAATAAGGCCTAACAAAAGATATTAAAGAAAAGAAGTTAAGTAAATAGACTTTAAAGATAGATGTTCTGTGCTCTAATTCTGACTCTGCAATTGCCTAACTTTGTGACCTTAGCAAAATAACCTCTTTATACATTAGTTTTCTAGGGAAGTGCGGTGGTGAGAATAATGACAATTATCTTGTACAGCTGTTGTAAGCAGTCAATGAATTAACTAATCACATTTATAATAGTGCCTAACAAATAATAAGTGCTCATTAAATATGAGTAAGTATTCATTAAGTGATATTCACTAAATAATTAAGTGACTTATTGATATAAATATAGACACACACACACATACATATACACTAAAGCTTTATTCCAAGTTTAGATCATATTTTCTATTTACTAAATATCTTTAATAACAGTGATTTGTGTAACAAGTTATATGGCTTTTGGATGCTAATAAGCCACTTGAGGGAAGTTTAACCCCTGAAATTGTTAAGAATTTAATAGTGTTACAACCATAATATTAAATGAGAAAAAAAAGTCATTCAAAATTTTTTCCAGAAATAAAGCAATATATATTGATCCAAACACTAGTACTGTACATCTTCTCTTGTCCGGCACTGTGTTAGGTCCTACTAATAAGAACTTGAATTAGATGACTATCACTAACACAAACAGGATGTTCTTAGGATTTGAAAAAGACTTCCTTTGGGGGTATCTGGGTGACTTAGTCATTAAGTGTCTACCTTCAGCTCAGGTCATGATCCCAGAGTCCCAGGATTGAGCCCGCCTCAGGCTCCCTGCTAGTCAAGAAGCCTGCTTCTCCCTCTTCCACACCCTCTGCTTGTGTCCCTCTTGCTGTCTGTCTCTCTCTCTGTGTCAAATAAATAAATAAAATCTTTAAAAATAAATTAAATAGACTTCCTTTAAATAAAACTATTGCTCCTTTGTTTTGTAGTATTTGAGGAAAATGACCATATCTCTTCTTTCAAAACAAACAAACACTACCAAAAATTCCAAGGAGCACAGCCATGACTATGAAATCAGAGCAAAATATATTTAAGGCTGTTTTCTTGATCATTTGAACATCACTTATAACATGCCAGTATAAAAAAATTCTAAATTGTTCTGCACTAGAAAAATCAGCATTTTAGTGATTTGTAATTTAATTTTGATGAACAACTTTCAGAGTTAAGGAATATTGGTCTCTCTGTCATAATCAGTTCTAAATATAAAAGTGCTTTAATTTAATGGTGTAGATTATGGGGATTTTTTAATCCTTAGAAGCAGAATCTGCCTTCTATTTATGTAGAGTCCTCCCCCATTCCCTGATCTCCTCACAACATTGGGGGCTGAAGAATTGGGCAAATTGTCTGCACCTGTACATCATTTGCACCTGTGTCCCTGGCAATTTCAAGAAATGTGGCTTCCCTGAGAACCCGTTGGAGTAATTCTAATGATTTGGGTACAGAGAAAAACACTACCTCTGGTATATTTTCATTGTCTTTAAAAAATTCTGTTGACATTTTTACCCCTCAACAGTGTTCATTACGGTTGCAAAAGTGTACCAGGCCATTTGTTTTATAGCATAAGAGATTTATTCTACTTTAAAGGCGTTCATCAAAGCATTGTCTTTGGCAACTGAAAATATGTCATGCAGAATTGCACTCTGTTATCAAATGACATTAATCTAAGATCTGAGGTTACCCTGAGGTGAGGAAATAAATTGAAATTTGGAGTGTTGAACATGGCACATAGAGTGATGCTCTACACTGAACTAATAATAAATCTATTTGAGACATTGTTAGTCTTTTAAAAAAGGGAAGAGTTTTGTTGGCTTTAAAACAAGAGCCAGGGAAAATAAGATTTTAACATATTTGGTAATTTTGGAGCAAGAGAAAAGGAGATGAAGAATAGAAGCAAAAATAAATATTTTCTCCAAGTTGTATATCTTTAGAAATATTTCATGTTGTGAGAACCATTCACTATGTCTTTCACAAATGGCTAATTTAAGAACAAATCTAAAGTTATTATAGTTACTGTAGCAGGTCCAAATAACAATCATATTTGGTAATGATTATAATACTTTCTCACCTATTGCATTTAAAATATACACATCTGATGGGAAATAATTAAGAATGATATTGGCTTTCTGGTTTTATTATATCAATATTTCCTGTTAATTAGTCAATGAATTAGAAACCACATTAAAACTGAGGTTGCTTATTTAAGAAGAGTTTGGGATATTTTTTAAAACATGGTTCAGTCATCATTAAAATAGATTAGAAAATATTCTTAGACTCAAACCCCAAGTTAAAAGTCACATCCTTGAAATTTGTTACCTTTAATTATTTTTAATTCCTTAAGTTCTTTCACTTGCAAATGTTTATTATTTAGTCTTGCTTTGTTATGTTTGTATGTTTTCCTTAAGTCTTACGCCTGAATTTCTTCTACTTAGCTGGTTGTTTAAAAATAGAAACTAATAAATGGAAAATTTATTAGCTTCACTTGGTTTCCTAGGCATCCTTATCAACAAAAGACTGTAGATAGGCCAGTGCAAAACTCTTTACACATATTCATTAAACAACATATGACCTGGGGTGTCTGGTTGGCGCAGTCCCTTAAGTGTTGGTCTCTTGATTTTGGCTTGACCTTGATCCTAGCGTCCTGACTGAGATCCAGCCCTGGATAGGGTTCCGTGCTCAGAATTCCTCTCTCCTTTCCCCTCTGTCCCTCCCCCTCACTCTCTCTAAAATAAATACATAAATCCTTAAAAAAAAAAAAACTAACATAGGACCTGATCAAAGTAGGTTGACATATTATCACAATTCCTGAAAACTGCTTCCATTGCAACTCTTATTCATTCAAAATTCTACTGATTAATAAAAACCTATAAAGTAAAAATAAGAAACAGCTTCCTGCATTTATCCATAAGTAGTACAATATGAAAACCACATTTCTAGACTTCCCAGTTGGGAAGTATTTATAATTATTATAAAGTTATATTATTTTGAAGGAGGATATCAGAAAAAATAGAAATGAAGAAACAAGAATGAATGGAGAAATTATTAGACACTGGACTTTAAAAATAATTTTAAATTCATTGCTAAAGACATATATACATGTGGGGCGCCTGGGTGGTTCAGTTGGTTAAGCGACTGCCTTCAGCTCAGGTCATGATCCTGGAGACCTGGGATCAAGTCCCACATCGGGCTCCCTGCTCAGCGGGAAGCCTGCTTCTCCCTCTCTCACTCCCCCTCCTTATGTTCCCTCTCTGGCTGTGTTTCTCTCTGTCAAATAAATAAAATCTTAAAAAAAAAAAAGGCATATATACCTGTGACATGTATATATATACATATATATATAAAAGTACATTCACATATATCTAAATTTACATATATATTCCACCAAATAAATAGCATTTTAAGTCTTATACATTAATTTCATTTTCACTATCTAATTTGTTTGAACATTTGAACACTGATAGACTTAATCTTTTTACTAATAAGATATATTGAAAAAGATAAAAATGAGAATTTTTAAACATATCTAAAATTCCAGTGGCCCATTATTAGTTTGATTTTATCAATTAAAAGGTTGTATTCATTGAATGCTTATTCAATCCAAGTATAACCTAAGCTATAAAATATCTTTCTTAATCACGAGAATATCTAAAAGTAGAGAACTCATAAAGTACACACACTTACATACACACTGATCAATTTTAAATAAAAAGTCTAGGAGTTGAAACTTGATTCTACAAGCCAGTCAAGAATTTTTAAAAAATTGAGTGTCATATAATGTACTAAGTTTTTTTAAAAAAATCATTCTGGTCATTTTATGTTTATATTAAGTAACCTGATTGTACTTTCATCTATTTTTATTAACTACTTTTAATATTAATGTTGTCTTCACTTTGTGCTTTCTATATTCCTTTTCTGTCTATTCCTATCACATATCTGTTGCTTCAATAATTTGTCTATGTCTAGTACAGTATGATAGATTTGTGGAGGTACTTAATGACCTCTTAAAGTCATGCTTGTCACATTTTCGAGGGATGCCTTTACCTATAGTACTCCCAAAGTGACCTGATCATTAAGAAAGAACCAATTGGAACTAACTGGTAATGTGAAAAGGCCTGAAATGAGCCTGTAACACTGGATTTCAAAATAATTAATGGATTGAGAGGTAGAGCACAGTTAGGAAAAAGGTCTTGAGTGTTAAGCAAGCACATTTCGAAGTTAAAAGAAAATAATAGTAATAAGCACGCTTTTGATTATATAACCTTTTTTTAATATCCAGAGAGCTTTGGTATTAATTCATTTTATCCTGGCAACTTCTTTATGAGATATTTTATCTTTATTTTAAAACTAGGGAAGGGAAGAAAAAAGGCTAAGTGGCTGCCTGTGTCATAAGACTTGTAAGAGACTGAGCAAGGCCTTGAACCTAGGTCATCTGATAACAACTCTAGGACCATTTCCATCACTCCATATAGTGTTCCACAGCTAAGGCCTGGAAAATTAAATGTCTCAGATGGATGGGAACTCTTAAGGAGCAATCTCAATGAGGGTTGTAGGGAAGTTTATCTCAATTACTTGCGAGATTTTGTTTTAACTATTCATGAACACACATACACACACACACACACACACACACACACACACAGAGGCTCAACTAAATGGGATATATGCAGACTATATTATCCCTAGTTTGTGGTATTGTCATAGTGAGCCACTGGTGGAAATGACTATCAAACTATGTAAAGGTATTTAAGAACTGAAATTGTTGAAAATTAATGATCCAATTATTTCATTCTAAAAAATAATCTTGAGGAATTTCTATTTGAAAGTAAGAAGAAATGTGGTCAAATAAAATAATATAAATGCCCAGCTGGTCACTGAGTAGATCAGGTATGAAATAAACTTGTACAGAAGATGAATAAAAGTCATACTGAAGGATAAAAACAATAGGATTTTATGGATCTGAGAGAAGATTGTCACAAAGATTTGGACGTAGAATACATTGAGACACATACAATGAAACAGCAAAGGATATATTTAACAAAGAAAGAAAACTTCATTTTTAATTTTAAAAGGAAACATATTCATTAATTAAAAAGTTGAAAAAATACAAAGAACTAAAGAAATTAAAAATTATCAAGAACCTCATAACCCAGAGATAAGCACTACTAACATTATAGAATATTCTCTTATGTTATGTAAACATTGCTTAAATATATTTATTGCTCTTTCAAAGAGGCTGAACATGCTTTATACCCTTACCATACATATTCATTAATACTTCTGTTAACAATAATAAAAATTTGTCCGTGGGCTTCCTCTCTACAAAGACATGCTACTAAGTGGTTTATGAACATTACCTTATTTAATTATTTTTATTGAAATATATTGAAATATATGCTGAATTACATACAACATTATATGAGTTTAAGGTATATAACATGTTGATTTGATACATTTATGTATTGCAATATGATCACCACTGTAGGGTTAGGTAACATCTCTATCACATCATATAATTGTCATTTGATTTTTTTAAATGACTCAGTGCCCTTTTTCTATTTTCAGAATAATAGTGCTTCTTGAAGCTCTACTTGTCTGAACTCATTTTAGCTTAACAATATAACCATTTTCCCAGCATATATAAAAATATTTTTAATGCTGATTTTAAATTAGCAGACCTCTGCACATGGTTAACATTTAGGGAGGAGTATTAACAGATGACAAAGAAAAGCAGAAAGGGGGGTAGGTTTATTCTGTGAATCTTCAGGAAAATTATGGAATTTTGTTTATGTAAAAATATTTTAAAAGCTATAATTTAATATAAAATTATGAAACCACCTTTACTACTATTAGTATAATTTTTAGTTATTAATATTTAAAAGTCAGAATTCAGATTTTTTTTTAGAGAGAGAGAGAGAGAAAACACACAAGTGGGGGGGGTCAGGGGCAGCAGAAGAAGGAGAGAGAGAGAATCTTAAGTAGTCTCCATGCCCAGTAGAGCCCAGTGTGGGTCTCAGTACCATGATTCTGAGATCATGACCTCATGACCTGAGCAGGAATTAAGAGTCAGATGTTTAACCAACTGAGCCACCCAGGTGGCCCTCAGATTTCAGATTATTAAAAGAAAGAGTGGTCTAGTAATGGAATAAAAAATAACCTGGATGAACTCTTTCCATCAATGGAGGTGTCCAGACACTGCCCAAAATATAATGAGCATGTATGTGTGTATTTATATGTGTGTGTATAAGGGTGGACATCTATATTATTGGTTCATTCAATTAACTTTTACACTTTCATTGAAAGTCTAGTATATGTAAGATCCTATGATAGGTACTTGATGGAAAACACTGATGAAAAATATTATCTTGTAATATAATAGAGGTGAAAAATATATAATAAAAAATGTAGAGACACCTGGGGTCTCAATTGTTAAGCATCTGCCTTCAGCTCAGGTCATGATCCCAGAGTCCTGGGATTAAGCCCTGCATCAGTCTCCCTGCCCAGTGGGAAACCTGCTTCTCCCTCTATCACTCCCCCACTTGTGTTCAATCAAAATGGCACGAATATGTAAGTATATGAAGCAAGGCCTATTTATTCCTTTGGATAAAAAAGTAGTGAGGGGTGTGCATAACTTCTGTCATTTGGTTCAGTGTTTCAGCTTCTGTTGAAATAATTAACTTGATAGAAAATATTTCTATCTTATACACACTGATTCTTCCTCACCATGTGGACACAATAACAAAATATAATTCCTTGCATATTAAAATTTCTGGCATATTACCAAAAACTAAAAGGAAAACTATGAAAGAGAAGAATTACCAAACTTATATATACATGATATTCAACAAAAAAATTTAATTAAAAGTGAGCTAGTCCTATAATTAAAAACATGTATTTTTGAAGTTGCATTTAACTTAATCATATACTACAATCAAATGGTGTCACAGATTTTTAAAGGTTTTCTTGGGACGCCTGGGTGGCTCAGTTGGTTAAGCGACTGCCTTCGGCTCAGGTCATGATCCCGGAGACCTGGGATCGAGTCCCATATCGGGCTCCCTGCTTGGCGGGAAGCCTGCTTCCTCCTATCTCAGTCCCTCTGCTTGTGTTCCCTCTCTAGCTGTGTTTCTCTCTGTCAAATAAATAAAATCTTTAAAAAAAAAAAAAGGTTTTCTCAGTCAACATAAGTGGAGATGTCTATCTTCCAAGCACTGAATTAGTTAGTAATTAAGTTTGACTGACAAGATGAACATTAATTACCATATTTTGTTTTCCTTGGGTGTGGCAGATAGTTTCGAAGATTGTACACAATGATCCCTGCCTCCTTGTATTCACATCCATATGTAATACCCTACCCTTGAATGTCGGTTGGACACAGACGTTGTTGACTTTCAACAAATAAAACACAGAAAAAAACAGATTATTCACTTTTGAAATTAGATTACAAACAGACTTGTTTCCACATGATTGTCCTCACTTGCTCTGAGCAAAGCCAGGTTCCATGTTGTAATCTACCCTATGGAGAATCTACTAAACAAGAAATTAAAAGAGGTGTCTTCCCAACAACCAGTGAGAAGCTGAAAATTTCAGTCTAAGAGCCCAGGAAAAATTGAGTCTTTTCAAAAATGACTTGAGTGAGCTTAGAAGTGAATGTTCTCTCATTCGAGCTTTCAGATGATACCACAGCCCCAAATGATATCTTGATTGCAGCCTTGTGAGAGAGCCTGAGGCCAAGGCTTCTGGCTTCCCTAAGCCTGATTCCTGACCCACAGGAAATTGAATTTAATGTTTATTGCTTTACCTACTAGATATGTGGATGATGTATTTCACAGCAATAAATAAATAATACACTGGGAAATGTTTAGAGGTGAGCTTCTTCTATTCTGTAAAATAAATACTTAATAGACTAAGCACATATATGTTATCCTGACACTGAGTGAAATAAAGATATGTGATTATCTCATATTTCCACTGCATCTCCTTTTTATAATTTATATCAATTACCTCTTGGGACTAGAACCAGTCAAATCTTGCAATGTCATACAACAAGTACTAGTTTACCAAGATGTTTTCCCTTGGAGACTTAGTCAGCTTCATAAGATTGAGAATCTTCTGGACACAACCAGATTTTTCTAAGGATATGGAGAGATAACACACATTTACACTGTAGAGGTTTTACTAATATAGACAAACATTATTCATTACTTTTTTTTCATTACATATTTTAAAAGTTCTAAGCTGTGTCTCCTCCTTCAGGTTTCAGACTCTTACCATGTTAATTCAACTTCTTTCTCCTGTGTTGACCCACTCTGCTCATTTTCAACCTTTTTTTTACCCACCCTAAAATTATTCTTCATTTATTCTTAGAACCAATTTGTTTTGATTACTTACTTCCTGTAAATTTATGCCTTCATTTTCTTATTGTCCATCCATAGGTTTCCTATAAGTGTATTTTTCCAAAGAAGAAAAATTTCTTCCAGGTGACTAATTCTAGTGACAAGTTGTTAAGATAATATTTGTTGTTTGTCCAGGAACATTGGATTTGAGGAATCAGTTAGCAACTAACTTAGTTTATATTTTAGCCAAGATTGGTGATAGAAGATAAAAATCATCCTCCAGGGAGAGGCCATCTTCAAAAAAAGCTCATTTATTTAGTTTAGCAATGGTAAAGGAGACCTACAGAAGGTATGAAAAGGGTGTCTGACCAAATTCATTTTAAGAACATCCTGTTCACAATCACGTTGTTGTTTTTTTTCCACCCCAGCTTGACACTAAAAATAAATGTCCTAAAATAACTTAGAATGCCATTTCACAGTATAGTACAACTCAGTGAGTAAATCTCTTCCAAATTGACACTGTAAATTTTATTGCAAATTAGGAGGAAAGAAATCTTTTGAATCTAAGTGAGCCAGAGGGATGAACTCAAGCTAAGGTATTTTGTAAAATAATGTGATAAAATCATCATTAAAAAAAATAACACTTTTTGGCTTTTAGCCTAGATGAAGTAAAAGATCAGATTTTTCTCCTTTTTCCTAAAACAACCAAAACTGTACAAAATATGTAACACCAATAGTTTGTAAAATAGATGTAC
Source organism: Spilogale gracilis (assembly GCA_004023965.1). NCBI lineage: Eukaryota > Metazoa > Chordata > Mammalia > Carnivora > Mephitidae > Spilogale > Spilogale gracilis. The sequence goes on from PITA01000285.1 coordinate 38,817, forward strand.
ATCAGGAAACAAAGGACAGTAATCACTGAGACCAGGACAAAAAACAAGGTGATCCCTGTGATTTCCCACAGCTTACTTCCTCTAACAGTTTCCAACCAAAACACAGGCAAAGAGAACCCAGGTAGAGACCAGCAGATAACCCGAGTTAGAATGAAAAGAGGGGAGAGGTTGAGGACACTGAGGCAACCAGGTTTTGCAGTAAAGAGTACTGGGGAGAAAAAAATTGTGTGGAAAGAAAACTTCAGAGACCTGCAGAAAATTTCCCTTGAGTATTTCTCTGAGTACTGATTATTGTGTATGCATGAAGAATTTACCTGAGGCTAGGAAAAGAACCCACAGAAAGGTCTAGTGGTAAGTGTCCAGATAACAGTGTTTGTTCTCCCTAGCCAGAACAGAAAACCTAACCTCAAGATTCATGGGACATTGAGAAGAGTACCTAAAATAGCATTCTGCAGTTAGTGGGAAATAAATAATCTAGACTGGGCACTGCTCTGGTCCCACCTAATACATCTTAATAGGAAGACCTGAAGGGCTTGAATTGCTTCAAAGTAATTTTATTATGTCTTAGTATAATGTTTAACAATATAGAAATACAACAATATTTAGCACAAAAAGCAGTTACAATCCACAATGTCTTGAATCCAGTAAATGACTGCACATTAGAAAGAAGCAGGGAATCTGTTGCATCGACCTTAAATTACATTGGATTGATAAAGATCTTCAAATTAGCAGAATACTAAAACAGTTACTAGAACTACCTTGCATAAATTCAAATGCTAAGTAAACACACAAATTACTTTTAAAAAACACACAAATTGCTTTTTTTAAAAAATCATCCAAATAGAAATTCCAGAGATTAGGATACCTGGGTGGTTCAGTCAGTTAAGTGTTGGCCTTCAGCTCAGGTCATGATCCCAGGGTCCTGAGAGCAAGTCCTGCATCAGGTTCTCTGCTCAGTGGAGAGTCTGCTTCTTCCTCCACTCTTTCCCCCTGCTCATGATCACTCTCTCTCTCTCTCTCAAATAAATAAATAAAATTGTTTTTGTAAAAAAAGAAATTCTAGAGATGAAAACTTTAATATTTGTGATATAAAATATAAAGATGAGATAAAAGGGAGAACAGGTAGTACAGAATATAAGATCAGTGAACTTGATGACTGAACAATAGAAAGTAAAAATAAAATATATGGAAATCAGTACAAATAAAGTATATGAAACTTAAAAAAAGAAAGATAGAGGGGCACGTGGTGACTCAATTAAACATCTCAGGTCATGGTCTGAAGGTCCTAGGATCAGCCCTGCTTCAGGCACCCAGCTCATCAGGGAGTTTCTTCTGCCCGTCCCCCTGCTCATGTTCTCTCTCTGTCAAAGGAATAAATTAAAAAATCTTTAAAAAAAATTTAAAAAGAGCAAAAACTAAGTGAACTGTGGGGGAACTTGAAGCATCTCAATATACACAAAACAGAAGCCATTAAAAATAGGACATAGAATGGGGCAAGGTAAATAATAATAATAATGATAATAATAATAATAATGGAAGGGAAAATGACTGGACATTTTCCAAATTTGATTAAAGCTATAAATTCCTTATAGGTTACTGAACTCCAAGCATAAGAAAAGTAAAGAAAATATAAAACCAGTGATAAAGATAAAACCTTAAATTCACTCAGAGTAGAAAACAGAAGAAGAACTAAGATAAGAAGACAGAAGATTTCTCATTGGAAAAAAATGCAAGTAAGAGGGCAGTACAGCAATATCTCAGAGCACAGAAAGAAAAATTTAACCCAGAATATATATCAGGAGAAAATACCTTTTTAAAAAAGAGGGTGAAATGAGGAGTATTTCAAACATACACAAAAAATTCATCACCACACTTCAAGAAATATTAAAGAAATCATTTAAGAAGAGGAAAAGTATACCAAACAGAAATATGGATCTACACACAAAAAATGAAGCCCACAAAAAATATTAAGGGTTTGGGTAAGTGTGTAAGGTATTTTCTTATTACCTAAATCTCTTTTTAAAAATAATTGGCTGCTTAATAAAAATATTCATGTAGTGCACAATTTATAAAAAAGAAACATGGAAACAATAGCAGAAATATCAGGAGGGGAGATGTATAATTTTATTACTACAGTATAAGGTTATAGTATCACCTAAGGTTAAAGTATGATAAGTGAGGGGCGCCTGGGTGGCTCAGTTGGTTGGGCGACTGCCTTCGGCTCAGATCATGATCCCGGAGACATCGAGTCCCACATCAGGTTCCCGGCGGGAAGCCTGCTTCTCCCTCTCTCACTCCCCCTGCTTGTGTTCCCTCTCTAGCTGTGTTTCTCTCTGTCAAATAAATAAATAAACTCTTAAAAAAAAAAAGTATGATAAGTGAAAAATATATATCATAAACCATAAAGTAACTACTAAAATAATCAGTGATAGCTAATAAGTCACAAGGGAAAAAAAATGAAATCACACACACATAAAAAAAATTATCTAAAATGAGAAAAAGAGTAAGAAGGAAACAAATAAAAACAGCAAGAAGATAGACTTCAACCTAGTCATAGAAATAATCAAAGTAAATGTAAATATAAATTACCAAACACAAAATCAAGATATATGGTGCTCATCAGAAAAAACTTTGGATAGAAAACATAAATAAGTTAAAAATAAAAGTTTGGAAAAGGAGGTTAGCACTAATCAAGAGAAATCAGAATGACTTATATTCTTATTAGACCAAAGAGATTTCAGAACAAAGAATATTGCCAGTAATAAAGAATGTCATTTCATAAAGAGGATTTAATAGGCCAATATTTATATACATAATAACAGAACTTCAAAACACATAAAGGAAAAACTTATAGAATTATCAGGAGAAATAACGAAAGCTACAATTATAGTTATATGCTTCAATCACCCTTTTCAATAATTAACACAACATGTAGACAAATTGATAAGTAAAGATATGTAAGGTTTGAACAAGATTATCAATCAAATTGTCTTCATTGATATTACTAGAACATTCTATCCAATAATAATAAAATATACTTTATTTTCAATTACACACAGCATAAGCATATTATGGGCCATAATATCAGTCTTAACCAATTTAAAAAGGTTCAACTGATACAATGTATATTCTCTGAATATAAGGAGTTAAATTAGAAATCAGAAAATAATGATCTCTGGAAATTCTTCAGACACTGCTAAAGAATCCATGGATCAAAGAAAGAATTAAAATTAAAATTAAAGACTATTTTTAATTAAATAAAAATGACAAAAGCATAGCAAAATTTATGGGGTCACACAAAAGCAATGCTTAGAGAAAAATGTATAGCACTAAATGACATTATAGAAAAGAAGAAAGATATCCAACCAATAACCTCAGCTTCTACCTTGAGAAGCTATAAAAAGAAGAACAAATTAAACCTAAAGCAAGTAAGAGAAAGGAAATCTTTTTTAAAGGAAATCAATGGAATAGAAAATAAAAAAGAGAAAAATTAATAAAACAAAAGTCTATTTGAGATGATACACAGAATTAATAAATCTCTACTGAAACTGATTGGAAAGAAAAAGACACAACTTACAATATTAGGAAGAGAAAGACATGTCTTTAATATAGATTCCCCAGATATTGAAAGGATAACAAGGCAACGTTGTGAACAAACTTATGCCAAAAACATGACAACACAGATGTACCAATTCATAAAGAAACATTATCGCAAAGTTTGCTCAAGAAGAACAGATAACCGGAATAGGCTTATATCTATTGAAAACATGGAATCTATAGATTAAAATCTTCCAAAAAGAAAACTCTAGATCCATATGATTTCACTAATAAATGTGATCAAGCAAACATTTAGAGAAAACTACAATACCAATACTATACGAGCTATTGCAGAAAATTGAAAAGAAAAGAATACTTTAAAATTAATTCTATAAAGCCAGAAGTACTCTGATACCAAAGTAGAAAGAGATAAAAATAAAAGAAAATTATGGATCGATCTCTTATGAACATAGATGCAAAAACACAAACTAAAAAATATGACCATTTGGTATTTATCCTATAAATGCAAGGTTCTTTTAATATTTGAAAATCAATGCATATAGTTGCTCACATTAACTGTAAAAAGGAAAGTGCTAGAAATATATCAACAGAAAAGTGTTTAACAAATTTCAACACTTCTTGATTAAAGAAAATATTAGCAAAGTAGGAAGGAAACTGGTGAAAGGCATCACAAAAACCTACAGTTAATATCTTACAAAAGGATGAAATATCAAATGCTTTTTCCTGAAGATCAGAAACCAAAAAGGTATATCTACTCTCACCAGTTATATTAATATTATATAGAAAGTTACAACTAGTAAGTTAAAGGAAAATAAGTAACAAAATAATAACAAGAAACATCCAGATCAGAAAAATAGAAGTAAAAATGTCTTTATTCAAAGACATGACTTTCTATATAGAAAATCCACTGGAATTTACTAAAAAATATTGACAAGAAAAAATAAAAGAATCTATCAAAGTTGCCAAATGCATTAACATTCAAAAAACAATTACATTTTTATAAACTTGTAATGAACACTTGGAAACTAAAAATTTTAAAAATCATATCATTTACAATAGCATCAAAATATAAAAATGCTAGGGGAAGGGCACCTGGGTGGCTCAGTGGGTTAAAGCCTCTGCCTTCGGCTCAAGTCATGATCTCAGGGTCCTGGGATCCAGCCCCTCATCAGGCTCTCTGCTCAGCAGGGGGCCTGCTTCCCCTCTCTCTCTCTCTACCTGCCTCTCTGCCTACTTGTGATCTCACTCTGTCAAATAAATAAATAAGTAAATAAATAAATAAGTAAATAAATAAATAAATAAATAAATAAAATCTTTAAACAAAATGCTAGCAGCACCTGGGTGACTCAGTCATTAACTGTCTGCCTTTGACTCAGGTCATGATCCCAGGGTCCTGGGATCAAGCCCTATATCCAGCTCCCTGCTCTGCAGAAAGCGTTCTTCTCCCTCTCTCACTACCCCTGCTTGCGTTCCTCTCTATCTGTTTCTCTCTGTCAAATAAATGAATAAAATATTTAAATTACACACACACACACACACACACACACACATGCTAAAGGATAAATTTGACAAAATGCACAAGTGCTTACCATTGAAAACAAAAAATACTAAAAGCTAAAACACACTTCATCCATGGATTGGAAGACTCAATATTGTTAAGTCATCAATTCCCCCTATACTGATTTTTGGATTCAGTGTAGTCACAAAGTCCTACCAGGCTTTTTTTGTAGAAATTCACAAACCAATTTTAAAATGTATATTAAAATGCTAACACCTATAATAACCAAAGCAATTTGGAAAAAAAAGTTGGAAGACTCATACTACCTGACTTTAAGCTTTACAATAAAACCACAGTGATCAAGACAGTGTAGTACATAGTTGATCCTTGAACAATGTGAAGGTTAAGGACACTGATTCCCCAAGCAGTCAAAAATCCACATGTAATTCTGTACTCCCCCAAGACTTAACTGCTATGACCAAAAGTCTTACAAATACTTTATATGTTATATGTACTATATACCATAAATTGTACTCTTACAATAAAGTAACCAAAAGAAAAGGAAATGTTAAGAATATCATAAGGAAGAGAAAACACATTTATAGTACTATAGTACTATAATATATTTAATGAAAAATTCTGCCTAACAGTATTATTGTAGAATACACGAATTATGTGAACAAAATAGGGAATCTAGGAATAGACCACATGTACATGGACAACCGTTTTTCAACAAAGATGCAAACATAATATGGTGGGGGAAAAGATGTGTTTTTACCAAATGTTGCTGGAGCAACTGGACATTCAAATGCAAAAAAAAAAAATCTTTATACATAAAGGGCATTAAAAATTAACTCAAATAGATTAATTCTAAACATAAAATATAAAACTACAAACGTTTGAAAAGAAACCTTAGCAGATTGTTATTGCTTTTGTTTAGCAAAAGATTTTCTTAGAAATGACCCAAAAAGTGTCACCCATAAAAGAACAAATTGACAAGGTAGATTCCATTAAAATTAAGAACTTCTGCTAAAAAGATATTGTTAAGATAAAGGAAAGAAAAGCCATAGATTAATACAATATTAAAGAACTGGATCCAGAATATATAAGGAATTCTCTAAACTCAGTAATACCAAATCAAAGCATCTGAAATAAAAATAAAGATTTAAATAGATACTTCACAATGAAGACATATGGATCACAAACTCATGAAAAGGTGTTCATCATCATTAGCCATTAGGGAAATGCAAATTAAAACCATAAGGAGATACCATCAAACACCTATTTTACAATGACTAAAGCTGAAAAATCCATCTATACCAATTGTTGGAGAGGACTTGGAACTTTCATACACCACCCAGTAGGAGTAGAAAATGGTAAAACCATTTCAGGAAACAGTTTAGCCATTTCTTAAAAAGTTAAACATACATAGATCATATGATCCAACTGTTATACTGCTAGGTATTTAGCCAATAGAAAGCATATGACCTTACAAATACTTTTCCACAAGTGTCGAGAGCAGCTTCATATGTGATACTTAAAAACTGGAAACAAATCCAGATGTCTATCAACAGGTGAATAGATAAATTTTATTATACTCTACAACATAATACTTCTCAGCAGTTAAAAGAGAAAGAACTCCTCATACACACTAAAACTGGGTCTCAAAATAACTGTGCTGAGTAAAAAGAAAGACTAAAGAAGTTCACATTGTATGATTTTATTTATTTATGTAAAATTCTAGAAAGTCCAAATTAATATATAATGAAAGAAGATTAGAGGCTGCTTCCAGAGTAGGAGAGGGGAGGACAAGCATATGGCATTAAAAATGGAAACAATAATGAATGATGTTAATTTTATTCATTGTGGTGATTGTTTTAGGTTTGTATATATTTGTCAAAACTAACCAAATTGTACATTTTAAATATGTATAGTTTAATGTATGTCAATTATAAAAAAACTTTTTAAGACCATTTTGCTATTTAGAGCTATAAAGAATTATTTTTCTAAAAGATTTCATATTAATGTACTATAGAAAAGAATATTAAAATCAAAAATATAGGGTACCTGGATGGCTCAGTTGGCTAACCAACTGCCTTCGGCTCAGGTCATGATCCTGGAGTCCCAGGATCAGTTCCACATCTGCTCCCTGCTCAGTGGGGAGTCTCCCTCTGACCCTATCTCCTTTCATGCTCTCTCTCTCTCACTCACTCTCTGAAATAAGTAAATAAAGTCTTTTAAAAAGGATCAAAGTATATAGTAGAACTGTCAGGAGATAGAAATAAAACTACTATAAACAAACTAGAATAATTATGTTTGTATTATCCAGATCAAATTCACTAGAATTCAAGAGTTTGTGAATCTTATAAATATAAATATTAAAATAAACAAGCAAATTGATCATGAAACAGGCATTTATTAAAGTGTTTATACTACATGTATTATTGTTTTGTCTTATGTTGAATTATGAAGTTCTCAGCTGTGGGGGAAAATATTTTTTGACTTCCCTTCAACTAGAGTCAGTTTTCAGCGTGGAGCAAATTTTTTTTTTTAAGATTTTATTTATTTATTTGACAGAAAGAAACACAGAGAGAGAGGGAACACAAGCAGGGGGAGCGAGAAAGGGAGAAGCAGGCTTCCCACCGAGCAGGGAGCCTGATGTGGGGCTCGATTCCTGGTCTCCGGGATCATGACCTGAGCTGAAGGCAGTCGCTTAACCAACTGAGCCACCCAGGCACCCCCTGGAGCAAATTTCTATGAAAAGATAGAAATGATGAGAAGTCATTAAATGCCACAGATCAAATATTAACACTACAATGTAACCCAGAATGGCAAGGCAACAACAGTTTAGGGGAGTCAAAAGAAATTCTGAATTTATTCCCCAGAAGCCATTACATTAGTGAAGTTTATCTCAGTCTTGAAATTCGCATAAGTCATGCACTGAATTGAATTTACTACTGAGGCATCAGCATCAAGGACTGCAGTGTCATCTTGTTCCCCTTCTAAATCACCTTATTCTACTCAAAGATAAAAGGCCGCTTTCATTTCTGTAGGGGACAGATTAAACATTAGCAGTCAGAAGCAATTGCTTTTCCGTTCAACATCACCTCTAGCCTTTCTACTTACAACACCCTCTCCAGGGATTTCCCGCTGGCTGAAGAAGAGGCAAATAACATTTGTGCATCTGCACAGCACAGTTGATTCCAGGCTGCAAAACTGAGTTCTTTCTAAACAATGCGTGAGGTCCTAACAAGTGAGAGGGAGAGACAGCCATAGACTAGAGCTTTGAGAGGCTCATAAAACTTAATTCAGTTTTCCAAAAGTCTCTGCATGTTGCTTAGAATAACTCGTAGGCTATAAGTACATATAAAAGACTACTTCAGCGGTACCTGACATCAGTATAGGACATCAGTCCTCTGGTGTCAATACAGCCTTAATCTTCACCTCTGCTTAATCAAACTTTAGATAGATAACCCACTGATGATAAACCCCTAACCTCCCTTTGCTTAGAGCACTTACTTTAGAAAACTTGCAATTATCAAAGCTGTTTCTACCCCTTTAAGATGTAAACATTCTCCCAGAGACATGATGATGAAGAAAGACAGGACCACTGTCTCCCAGTCTCTAAGGGAAGGTAGGAGCCTAACTTTGACAAACGTCAATTAGCAAACAGAGCTGGCCTAGTCACGTTGAACATAGCTCCTCAGTAATGTCCTCTAGCACTCTTCTGCTCACCCCAGTACTTAAAACCTTTTCTGCTTTTGTTTCAGTGGAGTTGAATTTAATCTCTCTCCCTTATTTCAGTAGTCTAAACAATTCTTCCTTGCCTGTTTAACTTTATTTGATACAATTTTTCTTTGACCTTGAGAAACCACTCTTTTCTGGCAACCATTAAGGTTGTTAAAAACCTTATTTATAGGGCACCTGGGTGGCTCAGTTTGGCTCAGGTCATGACCTCAGGGCCCTGGGATCGAGGCCTGCATCTCAGTCCCTGCACTGCGGGAAGCCTGCTTCCCCTTCTCTCTCTCTGCCTGCCTCTCTGCGTACTTGTGCTCTCTCTGTGTCAAATAAATAAATAAAATCTTTAAAAAATAAACACCTTATTTATAATTTTTAGCAAAATTATATCCTCTCGTATTTTGTACAAGATACAAAAGAGAGAGGATATAATTTTTAATAAAGTACCTTAAACATTTCTTAAATTACAAAATTAAATTATGAATTACTAAAGGTTGAGTTGTTCTGAATTGGCTACCTATTATGACCTGGTTAGCATGAAGGGTTACAGAAATACCAGTTTTACTACATAAATACTTCTTTCTTTGTGATTCTAGTTGCCTGCACTCCTTATCTATTAAATAATACTCACTGGTAGTAAACGCTAGACTTCATTATGTCTTTGAACATTTTGTCTTTACCTGTTTTTAGATATCTCTGTGATTTTGATTTCTTCCTGGTCTATTGATCTGAATGAGGGAGGAAACCCAAAAGAAATCCCCAATGGGAAACTATTGTGAATTCTTAATTCCTCAGGGCTTGTAATTGAAGTATCACAAATCTATGGGCAAATAGAAGGAACTCAGTACAAACAACTCTAAGTTAAAAATCGCAAGCACAAACTACTTTTCCAGGTTCTCCTGATAGCGTTTTTCCCCATCCCCCATCATAGGATGTGAATCTTTTTCATATGGGGAGGGAATTGAAAATAGGACTGGCTGTTGTCATAATAGAGTAAGCTAGGAGTTTTGTAGTGGTCTCTTTTATGAACCTTGTTCAGAATGATCATTTTGGAGCTTGGTCTCAAAAGACCACGTTGGCTTATAAAAATTCCAGACCAGTATTTGCTTCTGTAAAGTTATTCTAGGACCCCAAAAGGCCATGACTACTGTGAAAATGTGGTTCTGACCCTGTAATAAAATCTACTGACTGTAAGGCTTAAATTTATAATGAATTAGTTAACATATTAGTTAACATATTATAGGGATATTTATTTATTTTTTCTCTATTACAATTGCTAACATTTAGGTCTGTATCTTCTGCGGGGGGTTGCTATTATTTTCTGTACTGATTCTGTCGCTTCAGATGTGTTCTTGCTGATATCTTCTGCCTGGCATTGTGCTTAGCCTATCCAAATAAACTTTAAAAGTTTTAGTGTTCTGGGGCGCCTCGGTGGCTCAGTTGGTTAAGTGACTGCCTTCGGCTCAGGTCATGATCCCGGAGACCCGGGATCGAGTCCCACATCGGGCTCCCTGCTCGGCAGGAAGCCTGCTTCTCCCTCTCTCACTCTCCCTGCTTGTGTTCCCTCTCTGGCTATGTTTCTCTCTGTCAAATAAATAAAATCTTTAAAAAAAAAAACAAATTTAAATAAATAAATTAATTAATAAATAATCAATCAATAAATAAAAGTTTTAGTGTTCTTACTGCTTCTATTGTTATTCTTTATCTCTCAAGTCTTAGTAGCTATGAGCCCCGTGTAATGTGGGTATGCAGTATAGAGGTGCAGCAAGAATATTTATGTACATGGTCTTCTACAAGGAAACTCAGAGCCATTCTCTGGTATTCTTTCTTGTTTACCATGAAAAATAAAATTGCAACTCTGGGAGTAGGACCCAAAAAGCCTGCAACTTTAGGATTATTGCTCACAAACTTACTGTTTTTATTGTAACTCCTTGTGTGTCATGATGGGAGTAAATGTGTACCTAAAAATATAGAAAAGTGTGATTTACATCCCTGGAAAAAATGATGTGGGAAGATGACTAAAATGACCACCTTCAAATATTGACATTATTAATATTCATGTAATTATGAAATTTTTGAGATTCTGGAAAACAACATCTGAATTTACATGTTTTAACTCTGCAAAATGCATTCTACTAGGCCCAAGTGAACTAAGGAAATAGTAGACACTATTGTTTTTGTGGTTGTTATTCAAGGGGGAGATAGGATAAGGGAAAATGTAAATGTATAGAGAACCATATGTATAAAGAAGCAACATTTCTTAGTGCTTTAAGAGTTATCGAAGCATTTTAACACCCCATCACCATATTTGGTTTCCAAGAAGCTTATAAAAGAAAGAGAATAGACTTAGCTTTTTTATTTTATGGCAAGGACTTGAGACATCAGAGAGAGTCAAATGATTTCTCCAAAGTTACATGACTTTTAAATTCTTCTTATTTCTATTTCACTATTGCTTATACTTTATTTTTTATACCCCTGCCTGATTACAGTTTTTAAAAATTAAAGGAATACAAGAGGCTGATGATTTTCTGGGGATGACAAATTTTGAAGGTCTTTAATCATGCACTTTTTAATAAACATGTGTGGGTCATTCTGGTACACATTTTACTTGAATTCTCAACAATTTATCAGAGTTCACCATTCCTTTATCCCAGTAGTACTCTGTTCCCTACTGTCACAAAATTTCTTTCCTTATTTCCCTCTTATGTACTTGATCGTACCATATTGCTGTCTTGTTTCCTTAGCAAGACTTTCCATGTTGCTATCCCTCAGGTCTCAGTTCTCTCTCCTGCCTATGTAGTCATACCGACAGACACATAACACCATGTGCAACTCCCAAATATATATTTCTGGACCAGACTTTTTCCCGGATCTGCTAACCTTACTGAATAATAAACACCGTTTTAGACTGAGGCAGACAATGCAACTTTCATTTTGCCGGCTGCTGTTAATGGAGTGTGGGAAAATTAATTTCTCTCTATCTCAGTAAATTCATTTGTACAGTGAAGAATATAGCAAAACCACCTCAGAAGTTCAATTACATGAAGTTTATCAGAGCCTAGGCATCTCCCCTGACATATCTCATAGGCATCTCAGATTTAATCTACCTAAAATGACTGGCTGTCCCTGTGTAAATCTTATCTCATCCAAACTTCTTTATATCAGAAACTGACAGGACTTCTTGTTCCCACATATGTATGAAAGTAAATTACAAGTATGTATCATTTTCTCCAACTCAATACCAGCCATCATCCTTTCTTTCCTGGACTACTATAACAGCCATATAACTGCTCCTCCCATTGCTTTTACTATCGTAGGCTCTTCTTCCACTCATTTATCCAATGAACAGCAGCCTCTTATTAAAAACAAATAATATCACGCCACCCCACACTTAAAACTTTGCAGCAGTTTTATTTCACTAATAATAATACTAAAATGCTATATCATTGTCTACAAGAACCTCTGTAACCAACCCCTTCCTCATCTCTCCATCCTTATCTCAAGCCACTCCCTTCTTCATTCATGGTGCTCTAGTCATAAAGGTCTTCCAATAATTCTCAGGATTTAACAAGTTCTTTCCACACTGTCCTTTACACCTCTATCACTCTTGGTTGAATGCGTTTCCCCTGACTTTAAGAAGGCAGCTCCTTCTCGTTCGTAAAGTCTTTGTTATTATTTCAGAGAGACTTTTCTCTGACAATCCTATTCACCACCCCACAGTTAAATTGTTTTTAAACACAACACCACACACTATTTTCTCCTTCAGAGCATATATAACTGTTATTACTTTATTTCTTAATTTTGTTTGTTCATTTTTTCAAAAATTTTGAGTTTTTACTCTGTTATTTTGTTCTAGTTTGCAAGAGTAGAGCAATGCATGTCCTCCTGGGTCTTACTTTCTAGAGGGTGAGATAGAAAATAATCAAGTAAATACTCTGAAGGGAAATCTAGCAGAGTAAGAGAATGTACAGTTGGGAGAAATTTTGACTGGACTCTAGGATGGGATTTTCTGAAGAAAAGATATTCAAACTTAGACTTGAATGACATAAAGAAAGTATTTAAAAGCTATAAGGAAGAGCACCCCATGACATGGATTGGGTAAATTAAGAGAATGAATGATAGTCAGTCAGGTACAGAAGCAGCATAATCTCAAAACCAGAGAGGGACACAACCCATAAGAGACTCTCAATCTCAGGAAACAAGCAAAGGGTTACTGGAGTGGAGGAGGTGGTTGGGTGATGAACACTGGGGAGAGTATATGTCATGGTGAGTGCTGTGAATTGTGTAAGACTGATGAATCACAGACCTATAGCCCTAAAACAAATAACACATTATATGTTAATTAAAAATAAATAAATAAATAAATAAATAAATAAATAAATAAATAATGAAAAATGAAAGAAGCCCCATGATCACTGACAGTGAGTGTAACCTGCCCAAGATAACATTCTAGAAACTGGTAGGATTTTCAGGGAGAGGTACAGGTAAGTTTTTTGTTTATTTGCTTGTTTGCTGCAGAAAGGTTAGAGAGCAACTGGTGAGTACTTTTTGTATTAATCAATAACTTCCTTGTGTTTTGACTTCAAGTCTCTGACTCTTAGGATTCTCACTAAATTGAACCCACATTCAGTTGCCCAAACTTCCCAGGATAGATACCAAGAGATTTATAGTCTAGTTATGTATGGCTTTGCTTTCCTCCCAGAGTGAATCATATCTTCTTGCTTTCATCCCTACCTCTAGAACACTCTCCAACCTCTGTTGTGCTCAGCTTTAGGCCAATCACATGGTTTTTCCTTAAGAAACTTGCCAGGCATTTAACATGGTCCATCTTTGTCTGAAAGGCACATATATGAAAGGTGTTTTTTCTTTAATTATTATTACTCTAAACACGTGACAAATATTAACTGGTATTTTATAGCTAAAGTATGAGGGGGAGGAAATGAATAATATTTTTATTAAAGTTGAATGTTGGGGAAAAGCTTGCTCTTTCAGGAATTTCTTATTGAAGGTAATCTTCCAAAATTTCAAGAAACACTAGCTAAGAATATACTATTTAAAAGTATGTATTATTTTTAAGAATTTTTAAAAAGAAGCTTAGGATGTGTAAATACATGCACTGACTTATTTATAAGGACACATTTGGGAAAATGCTACCGTAAAACCATCAAGTTATTTTGGCTCCATTTAACAAAATTAAATGAACACTTTAACCGGTCCACATTATGCCTCTATTGTGATCTTAAAAAATTAGCCCCTAAAGCTATTTTAATTTGGTTGACAGATGAATAGAAAGATTTTTAGGATATCTTTTTTTCTTTATGAAGCAGAAAGCATCATAAGTTTCCAAAGCTATTACAAAGTTTCAAAAGAATCAAAAGATTAAGCAAAGTGCTTGGAGAAGACTGGAAGGGTATGGTTTAAAAATACATGCTTGAAAACATATTTGCTTTGCCCATTCCACATTATAATAAGTGGTATCAAACACACAGCTGCAATTACCACATAATCATTGTCAGTGTCATGTGTAGGCAGATGGTAGCAACGTTTGGAAGAGAAGATAACACTGAATTTTTAACAGGTGACAAAAGGATTGGCATGGTGCAGACAGAACACCACTGCACTTGGCTAGCAGCCAGGTAGCCCCATGTGTTGCCATCCTGCCACTTACAGAAGGCTTACATGGTGAATAAGACAGTGGATTTTTTTCCAGGCCCACAGAATGAGAAACACACACACACACACACACACACACACACACACACACACACACACACCAGAAAGTAAGTAAGTGATTGTTTTTATATTGGAAGGCTCATTTAATATTGAAGCTTTAACATAGTAGCTCAATATGACTTCCTTCCTGTGGTAGACAGTAGTAGCTCCAGTCAGAATGTAACATTCTGGTTAAGAGCAAGGGCTCTGGGACCTGTTCAAACACCAGCACTCCTAAGTATTGGTTATGTGACTTTCAGTAAGTTATTTTATTCATCTGTAACCCCATTTGAACATCTTAAAAATGTGAAAACTAATAGAACCTACCAGTGTTAGGTATAATCATCTAGAAGGGGAGCTGAAATGTTGATTCTCTTGCAAGTGACTTCCTGAAGGTCCGCACTGAGGAAAGGAGAGGAGATGAGAAGCAGCACAGAGCTGGGGAAGAAGCTAAACAAGTGTGTGGGCTCAGCTGGTGTTCTTTTTATCTATTGCTGTATACTTCCTCCCAAATTAGTAGTCTAAAACAACAATCATTTTATCTCATGATTCTGGTGGATCAAGAACTTGAGGATGGTCCAGCAAAGACAGATGGCTTAAATGACTAAAGGTGACTGGGACAACACAACTAGAGAACAACTTGGGGCCCTCGATTCTTGCCCATGTTATATCCCCTGGGACCAGACAGTCCAAGAGAGTTTCTATAGCCACACATCTGACACTTGGGCTGGGATAGTTGGAACAGCTGGAGCTGACCAGCATCTGCTCTGTCTCTACCCAGACTACACGACCTGTGCTCCTCACAGCATGGCTCTCCCAGGATTGTTTTTATGTGGTGGCCTACCTTCTCCAGAATAAACATTATAAAAGACAAATGATGGTTCAATGATTCTTATAATATAATCTCAGAGATTTGCAGTGTTACTTTTGCCACATTCTATTGGTTACACAAGGCTATCCCAGATTCAATATAGAGAAGAACCACACAAAAAGAAAAATACCAAGAGACATGGGTTCACCGGGGAGCCAACTTGGAGAGTACCTGCTGAAGCCTACTTTAGCTTGAACCCATGGAAGAAACATGGAGTTGGTCCCACCTTTAGGCAAAGAGCCAGCCTTTTGTGCCTTCATATGAGATTGGAACAAATCTCTCCAGCAAGATAGTTTCAGGCAGAGGAGAGGGCAATTCCCCAGAGATGGGGTTATCTGTGAACAGTTAGCACCCAGAACTGAGAACAGCTAAAGTATGAATATAAAACTAGGTAAAGATGAAGAGAGCAGGTCACACTGTCTACTCTGCTGCTTCTGAGGGTTAATGTATAGACTACAGCATGCACATATTAATAAAATGCTCAATGAAAGGTCACTTTGATTTATATCTCTCAGTACTGAGGTGCTCCTTCCTCTGGGACTGTGTTTCATAGGGCCTGAGAAAACATACCTGTAAATTAATAAACTGAAGTCATCCAAGTAGCAAAAATTCTTTCTATTGTATATTTGCTTATACTACTTAAGAACAGTCACAATTAAACACTAATTATTTTCTACATTCTGCTACATATACAGAGCATTTTCCAGGAAGCATTATGGTATAAAAATTAAGGAACTTCAGATGACAGTGCTTCTAATAATCCATCTTAATTTGCACTTGGATTTCAAAGAAATTTTAAGACTATCAATAACTTTGCTGAGCATCAATGAGGTGCTAATTACTGAAGGATTAGCTTAGTATACACCATTTTATCAAGTCTCATAATACTCCCATGAGATAGATATTATTTTTCCTATCATCCTGGTGCACAAGCTGAAAACTAGAAAGATTTAGTCATTTTTAATGCATGAACATACATATTTCATGTATTCATGTATTCATATGTACTTCATGGACATGAAGTAGAGTTGGGTTTGAACCTGGATCTCTCTAATTTTAAAGCTCTGTTTGCCAAACGTATTGTGTAATAATCTAAGACAAACACTCTGCAAGTGGTTATTTTGCAAACAATATGGAGGCTTCTTTTTAAGTGTGTAAAGTGTCACTAAGATAATTTGTCTCATGTTTCTTCAGGGAAACAAAGGCAGATTTGGGGATCAAAGGAATTGCCCAAGGTTTCATTGACTATTCAGAGAAGCACAACAACTCAAGGAGAAAAATCTTTAGCTCCTTAATGAGTCTACTGATATAAATAATGGTGGTGTAGCTACTGTATTCTAACCAATGAATTATAGTGTTATCACAGCCAATAGGATTTTTATGTTTTAACTTTTAAAAAGAACTGAATAATTGTTCTTACCACTGTATTGTATAAATATGGGTTCTTCCAAGCAGTATCAATACCAATATAAAAAAAGGATTGGCTTTCTCAACTCTGCCATTTTTCTAGTGAGTAGAATTTTAAATCCAGAGAGAGAAAAGGAAATGTGCTCTCTCTAATTAAAAAGAGCATTTAGTTGTATTCTCTCAAAGTTACTAGTTTGATATTGTTACCTTACAAATTAGAAAATCAGTCATTAGCATATTTTAACATGTTTAAATCATGTTAGTAAGTGGTGAAAAATCATGGATATTCAGGGAGGGAAATTATGCTTATTCTGTTGAAGGAAGAAGTAATAATCATTGTGCAAAAGAGAGTATATTAATTCTACTAACATTTAAGATAGCTTATATGAGGGGCACATGGCTGGCTTAGTCAGTAGAGTGTGCAACTCTTGATCTCAGGGTTGTGAGTTCAAGCCCTATGCTGGCTGTAGAGATTACTTAAAACAAGAACAAAGAAAAGATAGCATAACTGAGTACTATCAAAATAAAGACTGAAGTAAAATTATTTTTATGACATCTATAAAAGACAGTCCAAAAGTAAAGAACTCAGGCAGAGCTGGAGCAGAAAGAGCTAACAGACAGGGGACTCATCATGGGGTTGAGATGGAGCCAGGTTGTAAAGTACTGTATAGACTATGTTAAAAGAAAGTCTGGGTTTTAAGTTTTTTTATTTAAAAGTGAATGGCAACCTCCTAAATATGAACTTTTTCATGCAGTCTCCTCAAAATTACATAAGAAACAAAAACTTCAAAGAAAACCACACACAATCCATGCCTTCAGCATCATTAGATGATGGGAAATTCCATAAATTTTCCATCAGAATGGATATGTAGAAAAATAAACTCCAAAGCCTGATGGAGATAATGCTGGAATACCCATGCATGACTGCAGGCTCGTGTGCCTGGTGAGTGGACAAAGGAAGATTTAAGCGACTGAGAGAAAGGGGATAGCAGAGTGGAGACCTTAGATGTAGCACAAACAAAAGTCCAATACCAAGCACTAAAATACTAAACACAAGTATCTCCACCCCAGTCATTCACAGCACCACCTGCAGGAAAAAGGCTACAAAGAAAATGAAAATAAAAGTTTACAGACTTGGAAGAAGCATTGTTCTGGAAGAGAACAAGATAAATACAAAGATACTGCCTCTTCTCCAAGAAGAGGAAATAGAACAACAGAAGAAAATGAAAAAAAAAAAAAAATAAGGTGCAGAAGTGCAAGAGAATAAGATGCTGCAAACCCTCTCTGTACAACCACCACCATTATAAGCCATTAAAGAAACTGAATTTCACTATACAATGACAGAGGGTGCTCTTCAGTTAGGATTCCTGTCCATTCAATACTTAGGGGGAAAAAAAAAACTTAGATAAGTCATATTTAAATGATATGGAGTCTTTTCCAGGAAACATTGTCAAGTCTAAAGTTCACATACAGTATGTTATAATGCATATAAGGAAGAAATAAAAAACATGAATCTGCTCAGTTTAAAAAAAAAAAAAAAAGGAAAAAGGAAAGACAAGAAATATAAAACAAAAAGCAATGAAATTCATGACCTATAAGGAGAAAAGAGGGTGTGAAATGGCACAAAGGAATAGATGAGGGATGCCACTTTTCTCAGTATCACATTGTTGTACTTCTGTCTTTGGGGACAATATTAGAGTTCTAAGTGTTCAAAAATACAGATAAAACACCAGATTTTAGCAAAAGATCATGGTAAGCAAGTAAAGGTGATTGAAGAGGAAGAAGGAGTTGATGAGTTTTGAGTTCTCAGAGTTCATTTTAACTTCAGTGTGGAGAAATAGAACATCAGCTAGGAGTATGAAATAGAGCAAACATGTTCACTTTTCCCTTCCAGAGTACATACCTAAAAGAGGCTCATTTGAAAGCTGGTTCTTCAGGATAAGTGACTGAGGGCCTGAGGAGCTCAAATGCATTGTAGGTGGCATCACCTTCTTCCATGTGAGCTGACTGGCTTCTTGGTATGCAGAACACACATAGGCCTGTAGGAGCAGAGGGCCAATCCAGAGAAAGGCATGAAACAAGATTTGGCACTATGTACCAACTTTGGTTCTTTTTTTTTTTTTTTTTAATTTTTCAATGTTCCAAGATTGGTTGTTTATGCCCCACACCCAGTGCTCCATGCCCAACTTTGGTTCTTAACACCAAAAACAAACCTAAAAACAGTTGAGTGTGGCTGAAATTCTGGAACCTGCCTGGGAAGCCAGAGGACCCTGTCTGATATTTATCATGATACACCAAAGGGAGGTTATATAATTATTCAAGAAATTAAAGAGGGGCTATGAAGAGTCTACTGATTCTTTAAAAAATGAATCTCCTTTATTTGATATTGGGTATATATATATTTTCTTTATTTTATATAGGATATATATGTGGATATATATTTATTGGTTTGGGGGTCTACAGAAACTAGCATTTCCCTCTTAATTAATAAACTAGGAAATAAAATAACAAGGATATAGCAATTAATAATTACAAACTAAAGAGAAATGTTCTGATGTAAGTACATAAAGTCAATGTAGTTACCATAAGCTCAACTAGGATTCTTGCAATTTGACAGTAAAACACAGCAGATTATAAGATTTTTAGAACATAAATCCTAAAAGGATAGATCTGAAACAATTGAACAGATGATGAACAGAATAATTCAAACTAAACTATTTCAGCTTTACTATCACAGATAGAAAGAGTCCAAATTTACAGTTACTTTGATTTTCTCACCTGCTAGCGTGGGTTGGTACTCAAATCAATGGAAGAAAAAGCTCCGGATTGTAGATTAAAGCTCTTATGTGGGGGGAAAGCTATTAAAATCATTCTGTGCCCATCTCCCCAATTCAATAGCACAGTCAGAATGATCAAAGTAAAATTGGGTCTTATTGTTTTAAAGACAATAAAAATGTAAACTTTTAAGACACTAAAATTCTGTTCAATGTAATTCTCCATGCAGTCCTATGTAAAGGATCTGGTGATGAATAGCAGAAGTGTTGTTTTTAAATCTGAAAAGCTCTTCTTGTAAAACAAATTATGCTTATGATATACATTGTTAGAAGTTCTGTTATCTAAGTCTCCGTAGAATTCATGATGACATATCTAAATCTTTATCCAATCGCAAGTAATTTTTATAAACTAATTTAATTAATTAAATTACAAACTAATTTTTATAAAACGCAACTAAGAGATTCATTGTCCATAATTCAAAGCTATAGAAAATAAGATGTTATCAGGCATATATACAAGACAGGTAATAGTATCTATAGAGTATTCACTATTTTGAAAGAGGAAGTAGACTCCGAAAGTGGAGGGAGGAAAGAAGACAAGCATTTCTGGTCCTTCACAATGTTATTTGTTTAGTTATTCAGAACACATTTCTGATAAACTTAGAAAAAACTGCAAAGCAATATGCTAAAATTGCAAGTTAAAATAGTATATAATGCAAAAGTGTAGGAAAAAAAAACACTGCATAAGGGAGGAATTAGGGGTCAGTATGTTTAATGGAAGGAGGCTTTCTTCTAGAAGTACGTTTTAAAAATCTGTATGGAAGTGAATGGATCAGTCCAAGAAAAGAGTATGGTGTATCCCTAGTTATCTAGGTGGATATTGCCATAAACATTCATTAGTAAATTCATAAAGCAAATTAGATTTTCTTAGATGATAAACTCTACCTAAGGTGTTGATATAATCCTTAGGTAGTTAAAATAGACATGAGTTAAAAAATTCATGAAGAAGGAACAATTAGTAGTAGCTTATTAGACAATGGTCAGAATATTACACATTTTACCGAGTGTGAAAGCACGGAAAAGGAGTGTGAAAGTGCCGCTGATAATATTATCAAAGCAGACAAAGAAGTGTTGACTGAAGGCATGGGAGAGTCTAGGAGGCCAAGGGCTAATAGTGATAAGAAGGAATTAAGGATGGGACAGCCAAATCACATGATCCTCCAAAGAGCAGGGCTTTGTTTGTTTGTTTGTTTTAATAATAGGGTGAAGAAGTGTTAGCATCTGAGGAAGGTCAAATACATACCACCCATCTTCTCCAACTGAACCGACTTTCACAGAAATGAGGAGTTTATGGCATATGAAGATCAAAGGATCACACTGTTTTGTTTTGTTTTTTCCCCCAGGCACTCAACATTTATTTCTCTACCAACGGCAGGGCAACAGGTGGTTACAGGACCTTGCCACGCTTCCCTACCTCAAGACTCCTTTCTCCCCAGCAGAAAAGAAGCAGAGAATCTCTATGGGCTAGTACTCCGAGGATCACCCTGGTTTTAAATAACAGTTAACAATCACTATGAGCCAAGCACGTTGCACAGTATTTGAAAGTTGTATTAAATCTTCACAACTCTATAAGATAGAGTATTATTATTCTCTTCTTGCAACATATGAAGAGATTGAGGTTCACATAGCTAATTAATAACATAGCTAAGAGTAAAGGTTGTCTGAGTCCTGTTGTTATTAGAGAGTGTTGTCAAATCATGTAACAACAATGGGTTCCCAGAAATTCAACTGTAAAACTAGATTTACTCTCTCAGCTATAAACAGCACTGCGGTATTTCAGACTTCTCCAGCTAATGACCTTCTCCGGTAAAGTGAATGGAATGGAGGTATAGACCACAATGTATGCTTCCTTCACGTACCTTTTCTCCCTGGAGGAAGAAGATGGAAGGGCCCATTTCTACTGCTGATACAAAGATAAGTCATGTTTCCTCCCCCTGGGGAGAATTAAGTGAGATGACAGAGAACTATCGGCGTTATTATAGTGGAAATCCCTGTGCATAGCAGGAAACCACTACCCTCCTTGCAAATACACAAAATGTCTAGAAGCAGAATAAAATATAAATGAAGACATGTCCTACTTCCTGATTGTGAGATGTGAACGGAGGAAAAATAAGCCGGCAACCCCATCCTCAGAATGCTACCTAGGAAGTACAATTTTTATGAAGAACTCCAGGTAGCATTATGTTCTGAAAAAAAGAAAAAAAATCAGTAAAGAAATAGATTATTTAGGAGACTTTGAATAAAAAGAAATACATATGCACACATATATATGTGTGTGATTGTGAAATATGTATATAGAAAGAAAGACAGAGACACAGAGAGAAGACCCAGAAGGCCGGGGTCCAGCAAAGATGTCTGGAAAAAAAGAAAACTATAAGGTGGGTTAAAGAAGTATACCTCTGGAGTGAGGATACAGGAAAATAAAGATGACTTAAAAAAAGCTTTCATATTGGATTGGTAAGCTTGATTAGTTTCTTCTTCACAGCCACTTGGTAGATGATGTACATTCTGGCCTCATGAGGACCACACTCCTTTATCTCCCAACCTCTGGAGATTGCTAGTATCCATGAGCAGCTGCAAGCAAGCTGGCCTTGCCATCCTTATGTGGGCAGAGTGGCGGGCCTGGAGGAAGGAGGAAGGGAGGTAAATAGTTTAGCACTTAGAAGCAGCATGGCTGTTTCCTGTGGCTTGTGTGGTTTGAATATTCAGTTTTAAAGGTATACCAGGAGGTATCAGCAATGTACATACTTAGGAAAATGCCACAAGTAACTGAAAATACTAAACTGGAGATAGACATTAGGGCTAGAAATTGAGCTTAGATGTTAACATCTAAACGGAAAGGTTAACTAGAGCTACAGGAAAAGGAGTAAAAGGGGAAAGGAATAAGAAAAGAAAGCATCAGAGAAGTAATTGTCAGAGAAGAGGGAGACAATTTAACAGAGTACAACTTAATGGAGTATCGTGTTCAGAGTTCACAATGGATTTTCAAGAAGAAATACAATCAGAACAACTGAACCCAATAATACAGTGCCAGACACCGTGTTTCAGAACTAAATGAAGCCTGTTAGGAAGGAATTGCAGATATTCTAGAGAACATTTTGTGCTGAATGGAAAAAAGAGGTACCAGATTCAAGGAGTTAAGGAAATAATCTGAAATGAAATGATTGGCGAAGAGAGCTGAAAACATTGAGGCCATGATACAAGCAATAAATAGATTCAGTGGATTTGAAAAGATGGGGAGTTTGTAGTCAAAGAAACGCATGAGAATTTGAGTGCTTAAAAGGGAAGAATTTTTTACAGTGACATTTAAATTGTGGTCATGGTTTGTACTTCCTCTAAGTAGAAGTCAAAAATAAAGGTTACATATTATATTTAGAAATTGGGGGGACCCAGTAAAGCTTAATTATTTTAGTGTAAGAAAAAATGGATTTGATTTAAATGTTACTAGCAGTTTCCATCTCTGATTAAGTGGTAAAAGGTACTTTACCTTTAAAATAGTTTGAGAAAATTCACCTAACAAATAGG
Source organism: Spilogale gracilis (assembly GCA_004023965.1). Classification (NCBI taxonomy): domain Eukaryota; kingdom Metazoa; phylum Chordata; class Mammalia; order Carnivora; family Mephitidae; genus Spilogale; species Spilogale gracilis. The sequence goes on from PITA01000285.1 coordinate 61,960, forward strand.
TGAATAAAATAATTTAAAACTTCCTGTTGGAAAAGATATCAAAGGCACCATTCTCTAGCACTTGAGGATTTCAGACTGGATGTTTTCTTTGTCAATCATCCTGGGTCAGTCAAGAAGTCTAGCTTTGAACCAGAGTAGAGAAAATCTTCTTTTCTTTCTAGGCCAGGGCACATTTAATTTGGACCCTAGACAGGGGAGTGTGGTCAGATGCACTCTTTTTTATTTTTTTATTTTTTTAAGATTTTTTTATTTGTTTGACAGAGAGAAACACAGCCAGAGAGGGAACACAAGCAGGGGGAGTGAAAGAGGGAGCAGGGAGCCCAATGTGGGGCTCGATCCAATCCGGGGTCTCCAGGATCATGACCTGAGCTGAAGGCAGTCACTTAACAAACTGAGCCACCCAGGCGCCCCAGATGCACTCTTTTTGAAGGGAGATTGGTTGACCCCTATACCATGAAGACAATCGTGGGGGCCACAGAAAGGCCTGGCCAGTAGGAGGCAGGCACCTCTTTGAAAGATATAACCTAAGGACCTCATGAGCAGTAATGGAATTTCAAGTTTCCCCTTTTCTTCATTTAAACCCAAGTTTTCAGAAAAGTTCATTAGTTCTGCATTGAAGAGTGAAGAGAGTGGCTGGTGTCCACACACGGAGAAGAGATGGTACTATAACAGAACAGCAGCAACTCTGAGAAATTTAAGACATGGTGAGGGAAAGTGAAAGTTGATATTTAAGATAAAGAGAGTAGATATAGATAAGAAGTAACTACCACCTTTTCTTGGAAATTCCCAAGAACTTATTAAGGGGAAAAAAATGAAAAATATAAACTTCTTTTTTTTTTTTTTTTAAGATTTTATTTATTTATTTGACAGAGAGAAACACAGCTAGAGAGGGAACACAAGCAGGGGGACTGAGAAAGAGAGAAGCAGGCATCCCGCTGAGCAGGAAGCCCGATGTAGGGCTCGATCCCGGGTCTCCAGGATCATGACCTGAGCCAAAAGCAGTTGCTGAACCAACTGAGCCACCCAGGAGCCCCAGAAAATATAAACTTCTTAAGCTTTCAGGATGGAGGTTATGGGAAACATGGTTGGCTGGAGGATTGTGAAATTTCCGAGTTCCAGATATCTAAATAACCTCCAATTATTTTTAAAAAATTGTTTTCTGAGAAGATGCTTATATATCAACTAGAATTCATTACACATTTTCAATAAAAATCACTTCAGATATTTTATGATTTTAAAGTAGTCTACAAAGCATCTCTAACTCACTACATTTGATTTCTAGTACTTAAGAGGATACAATCACTCCACTAACCATCTTTATCATATTATCTCCTTTAATTCTCATAATAACTCTGTGAAGTGGCTACTGTTAAACTATGATTCTATAGCTAAGGTAACCAACCTATGCAGCAGTTTTCAATGTTCAATACCGCACAGTTTTGCTGAGATATGAACACAAAATACTAGACCCCAAAATTTACACTCTTAAATATTACACATCACACTGTAATATAGTAATATTACTGAACCAAATAATTGTGAGTGCATGTGAATTTGTGTGTGTGTGTGTGTGTGTGTGTGTGTGTGTGTGAGAGAGAGAGAGAGAGAGAGAGAGAGAGAGAGAGAGAGCAAGCAGGCACACAACCCAAATTGCAACCTCCAATTCCAGGAGTATACACTCCCAGCCTCTGTAAGAATGTCACCTCCCACCACTTACCTTGTAGTGACAGTACTCTGGCTGCTATCTTCTAACTAAATGACTACTCTAGTCATATGAAACAGCAACTTAGAGGAATGGGCATTCCTATAATCAGGGCAGTGGGGGGGTATCATTGAATTGAGATTCAGGAAGGTTCTTGGTCTAGAAGGCAGATTGCTAGTACAGTGTCCAGAACACAGTAAATGATCCAAAACTTAATTGAATAAGAAAAGAAGTAAACAGGAAATATCTGAGGGCAAGGAGAAGTGTTCTTGCAATAATTTCTTCATAAATAAAGAATTAGATAAGTAGAACTTTATATCTGCATAAGAGTAATACATGTGAAACCATGAAATAGATCCATGCCAGATGTGAGAACGAAATGAAACAGAGTTTGGAGAGACCGCAATTGTTACCGACTGGGAAGAAAACAAAAGAAACATAGAAAAGGAGCAAAAAGAAAGAACAAAAGGAAGAAGTCATGGATTTTGTGATTTCTGAAGATGCACTTCTTGTTTATTCTGTTCATTGAATAGGTGTGAGTGAGATTTGTTTTACCTTATTCCTTATCAGAACAACATTGTTATTATTGATCATTTTAACTACATATACAGCATTTATAATAGATCTCTCTGGGTATTAACATGCAATACCAACACAGATATTTCACAGACAAACTTAAAAGAAATTTAAATATTTTCTAGTGTATTAATTTTGCTTGCTTATGTTTGAATAGCTTCCGGATTAAATATTAGAGAAAGAAGTCACTCTTTGTAGTTTCATAAAGCCTGGGGAAAACACAAACATAAAACCAGCATATTTTTCAAAATTTCTAAACCTTTTAATAGAGCTACTAGTCTCAAAAGAGTAATATCATTCTCAAATTCATTCTAATGAATTTTAGATTGGGTAGAGGCAGTAACTGGCAATAGGAAATATGAGTGGAGAGGAGTTTAAATAATTTGGTACATTCATGACATGTCTCTACTAGCATTTATTCTACAATAAATAAATGCAGGGTCTATAAATTATTTGGTCCCAGAGTCTGATTTTGTAGTTACAGAACACTAACTTTGAGAATGGTAGGGAAACAAATCTTCCCATTCTTTATCATTGTTAATTTTCTCTTGAATATTTTTCAAAGGATTTGTTCATACTTTCAAAAATACCAAAATGAAAGCTGAGTTTCAACGTCACTTGGGAAAAATGCAATTTGCTTTTTACAATAACTTAGCTCCTGAAAATCACCTCTAAATCAAATTATTGGTAATGCAATAATTTAAAATGCAATAAAGAATTTCACAATTAAAAAGACGAGCCAACAGATCATTTTGCAAAGTAAATAATTCTTTCTTAAAATTTTCTAATTCAAGTTTCCTATATATGTGTTTTCTTAATGTACATAAATACACATGCATAAGATATTTTATTTCAGGTAGAATCTGTATATGATCAGCTTTTATATTAGAACACTATATCAGTTCTTAGAGAACATAGAAGTCACAATCTTGGAAAAATTATTATAAAAGCCTGACAGGTCATGGGGATAATAAAAACCAAAGGAGCCTGTGTAAGGTAGAATCATTTTGAAATCACATACATGAAAACACTCAGCTGAATTGCTTCAGGTAAAGAAATGAACAAAGTATCAGTGACTACAAGAATAATCATTAGAGCTGCCCTTCCTTGCAACCTTGAAGTTAGGCATTGGCATATGACTGGTCTTGGCCAATGAAACACGCGTGGATCTGACATGTGTCACACTTGAGCAGGAACGTTTAACAGGAGAGTGTAATCATGCGTTCTTGTTCTTCTCCTGTCTTGACAAATATGGAAGTGCATATTGATTTGGAGGTGCAGCACTGAGCCATCTTACAGAGCACAATTTCCCCAGAGTCATTCAGACACACAAGGACTCTATGTTAGCAAGAAATAGAAGTCTCTTGTTTTAGAATGGAGATCAGCAAGCTTTATCTGTAAATAGTAAAATTGTAAACATTTTCAGTTTTCTGAGCCAAACCGTCTCTATCTCAACAACTTATTCTTTCTGTTCAAATGTGTAAGCAGCCATAAACAATATGTAAATAAATGGGTGTGGCTGTATTTTAATAAAACATTATTTATAAAAACAGGTGGACGGCTTGGTTTGGCTTTGTTTTAAGCCACTGAGATTTTGGGGTTGATTCCTGCTACAACATAACTTAAAATACTCTAACACAAGCATCTTTTACTCTTTGTTCTCAGATACTTTTTATCAGGGAGGGAAAAGGTTGTGAAGTGATATGGGAACTATGGGAATGTATCCCTGAGAGAGAAGGAGCAGAGCCATTATGACATCCTCAAGATAACTGTTTTCATCATCTACAACTCACAGATGTTGATCAGGGCCCAAAATGATTCTTGAAATACCAACTTTGTTGAAATATAATTCACATACAATAAAAGTCACTCTCTGAAAATGAATGACCCAATGGTTTTTAGTGTATTTCCATGGTTGTGTAACCATCACCACTAATTAATTTAAGAACATTTTCATTATCCCCAAAAGAAACTCCTTATCCATTAGCAATCATTTCCCATTCTCTCCTCTCCCCAGTGCCTCGCAATCACTAATCTGTTTTGTGTCAGTAAATTTGCTATTCTCAAACCTTCATATAAATAGAATCATAAAATATGTAGTTTTTTGTAACTGGTTTCTTCACATAGCATAATATTGTTAAGGCTCATGTATGTTTTGGCATGTACCAATCAGTACTTTATTCCATTTTATTACTGAATAATCTCCCATTATGAGGATACAGCACTTTTATTAACCATTAATCAGTTGATAGATATTTATAATGCTTACACTTCTTGCTTGTTAGAAATAATGGTGTTAAGAATTTTGTAGTCAAGTTTTTGCATAAAAATGCATTTTCCTTTCTCTTGAGTATATATCTAGAAGTCAAAATCCTGAGACATACGGTAATTGCATGTTTAATATTTTGAGGAACAGCCAAACAATTTTCCAAAATGGCTGCACCATTTTACATTCCACCAGCAATGTAATTTCTCCAAATCCTCATCAACACTTGTTATTGTCTGTCTTTTTAAACATCCTACTGAGCACGAATACTATCTTCTTGTGCTTTTCACTACTATTTCCTAATGACTGATGATGTTGAGCATATGTTCATGTGCTTTTTGGATGTTTGTATATTTTTTCTGAGAAACATTTACTCAAACCATTTGCTTATTTTTAGTGAATTACTGTTCTATTGTTGTTCTAAGAGTTATCTATATATCCTAGTTACAAAACCCTTCTCAGATAAATAACTTGCAAATATTTTCTCCTATTCTGAGATTGTTTTTTCACTTTCTTGATAGATCAGTGATGCACAAGATTTTAAAATGTTAGGGTCCAGCTTATCTATTATTTTCTTTTCTTATTTGTGCTGTTGTCACATTTAAGAATTCTGTACCAAATCCAAGGTCATAAAGATTTACCATGATATTGTCTTCTCTAGGAGTTTTGTAGTTTTAGATCTTCAATAGCAGTGTTTGTAGTGTAAGCCCTGACAGTTGGCTTTTCTTTTTGTAATGCAAGCGACTGATTTAAGCTTTGATTGCTGAGGCATCCACTTCAAAGAGATGACAACTTCAAAGATGGCTATCTGGAATAAAAACATTATCAGCCACAGGACCAGATGAAGATAAATAAAGAATAAGGCCTACACCCCTGACCCCAGACTTCTTTATTTTAGTGATCTTGTTTAATTTCAATACCTGACCATTTGGATATCTTGTTTTTTGGTTTTCCAGATTTTAAATTTCTACTCCTACATTTCAAATTCACCAACAAAGAGTGAATTCATGAAACACCAGGACCCCTGCATTGACCCCAATGACAGCAGAACCCCTGGCCTGTACTCTCTCTGTCTCTACCCTTCATCTCATAGGGTGGCCCTAGATGTGCATTGTAATTTCTAGAACCTATAAGTAGCAATCTTGTCTCTTTCAAAGTTTCCTGGTACTTATAGCTGAGGGCACCTTGCAACCAGGAACCATAGGAATGGTCCAGCCACAGTACTCGTTATTGATAGGTTGAGGAAAACAGACAATAGTGTTTTATCCATTTTAAGTTAACTTACCCAGTTTAATTTGAAGCTGAAAAGACTATTTTTGCTCATTGAATAGTCCTTGAATCTTTGTCAAAATTAGTTGACTATAAATACAAGGGTTTCTTTCTGGACAATGAATTCTATTGATTGGATTTTATGTCTATCCTTATGCCAATACTACACTATCCTTGATTATAGTAGCATCCTAGTAAGTTTTTAAATCATGAAGTGTGACTCTTTCTAATGTATCCTTTTCAAGGTTGTTTTGGCTATTTTTCACTTATAAAGTGTGTATGAACTTTAGGACCAGTTTGTCAGATTTTACAAATAAGACAGTGAGATTCTGATAGGGACTGTATTGAATCGATAGATCACTGTGGGGAATAGTGTTATCTTAATATTGAGTCTTTTAATCCATGAATCCAGTAGGTCTTTCTACTTATTTAGGTCTTCTTTAATGTCAAGGAATAATATTTTATAGTTTCATAGTTCCATACTTCCAAAAAAATTGTTAAATTTTTTCCAAAGTACTTTATTCTTTTTGATGCTATTGCAAATAGATCTTTTTTCTTAACTGCATTTTTGCATTGGTAATTACAAATGTATAAAAATACAATTAATTTCTGTATATCAATTTTGAATACTGCAAACTTGAATTGTTTATAGGTTCCAATCATTGTTTAGTGGATTCCTTAGGATTTCTATGTACAAGATGATGTCATTAGCAAATAGATATAGTTCTACATTTTCTTACATATTATAGAGAAAAAAAAATTGGGAGTGGGGGGTTTATTCTGTTGTTCCAGAATGTTTCTCCCATCTGGTTTTGGCAGAAATGGTACTATTATGGGGCGCCTGGGTGGCTCAGTTGGTTAAGCGGCTGCTTTCGGCTCAGGTCATGATCCTGGAGACCCAGGATCGAGTCCCATATCGGGCTTCCAGCTCAGCAGAAAGCCTGCTTCTCCCTCTCACTCCCCCTGCTTGTGTTCCCTCTCTAGCTGTGTTTCTCTCTGTCAAATAAATAAATAAAATCTTAAAAAAAAAAAAAAGAAATGGTACTATTACATATAATGTAAAATAAAAATTCAATGGGGTGCCTGGGTGGCTCAGTTGGTTAAGCAACTGCCTTTGGCTCAGGTCATGATCCCGGATACCAGAGATCGAGTCCCACATCGGGCTTCCTGCTCGGCGAGAAGCCTGCTTCTCCCTTGCTCACTCCCCCTGCTTGTGTTCCCTCTCTGGCTGTTTCTCTCTGTCAAATAAATAAAATCTTAAAAAAAAAAAATCAATAATAAAAAGAAATTGAGGGGCACCTGGGTGGTTCAGTGGATTAAACCTCTGCCTTTGGCTCAGGTCATGATCTCAGGGTCCTGGGACTGAGGCCCACACTGGGCTTTCTGCTTGGCGGGGAACCTGCTTCATCCTCTCTCTCTGCTGCCTCTCTGCCTACTTGTGATCTCCATAAATAAATAAAATCTTTAAAAAATAAAAAATAATAAGAAATTGAGTTTAAAATAACAGTAAGACACCTGAGATGGGTATTTTTTTAACATTTTCAAAGAAAGGTAATTTTTTTTTCCATTCAGAAATTGAATTTAGGGACTTTCCAAGATGGTGAAGCAGTAGGAAACCTTAGTTTTGTCTGGGCCCAGGTACTCAGTTAGACAGGGATCAAATCATTCTAAACACCTGTGAACTCAATCAGAGATCTAAGAAAAGAATTGCTGAAATTCCACAAGTAGAAAACTGACCACTTTCTGTAGAAACTAGGAGCTGGTTTCTTGAAAGAATTAATAAAATCCATAAACCCCTGGCCAGACTTATCAAAAAGAAAAAAGAAAGGACCCAGGTAAACAAAATCATGAAGGACAGAAGAGGATCACAAACAATACTGAGGAAATATAATTATAAGAACATAGTATGAGCAAATATATGCCAACAAATTAGGCAATCCGTAAAAAAACATATAAACTACCAAAATGGAACCAAGAAGAAATAGAAAATCTGAACAGACCCATAACCAGTAAGGAGACTGAAGCAGTCATCAAAAATCCCCTAGCAAACAAGAGCTCAGGGCCAGATGGCTTCCCAGGGGAATTCTACCAAAGATTTAAGGAAGAATTAATACCTATTCTCCTGAAATTATTCCAAAAAATAAAAATGGAAGGAAAACTTCCAAACTCATTTTATGAAGCCACCATTACCTTGATCCCAAAACCAGACAAAGACCCCATCAAAAAGGATAATTACACAACAATATCCCTGATGAACATGAATGCAAAAATTCCCATCAAAATACTAGCCAATAGGATCCAACAGTACATTAAAAGCATTATTCACCACGACCAAGTGGGATTTATTCCTGGGCTGCAAGACTACTTCAACATCCACAAATCAATCAATGTGATTCAATACATTAATAAAAGAAAGAACAAGAATCATATGATACTCTCAATAGATGCTGAAAAAGCATTTGAAAAGGTTCAGTATCCTTTCTTGATCAAAATTCTTCACAGTGGGGGAACCTGGGTGGCTCAGTTGGTTAAGCAACTGCTTTCAGCTCAGGTCATGATCCTGGAGACCTGGGATCGAGTCCCACATCGGGATTCCTGCTCAGCGGGAAGCCTGCTTCTCCCTCTCTCAGTCCCTATGCTTGTGTTCCCTCTCTAGCTCTGTTTCTCTCTGTCAAATAAATAAATAAAATCTTTAAAAAAAAAATTCTTCACAGTGTAGGGATGGGGAACATACCTCAATACCATCAAAGCCATCTATGTAAAACCCACAGTGAATATCATTCTCAATGGGGAAAACCTGAGAGCTTTTCCCCTAAGGTCAGGAATATGGCAGGGCTGTCCACTATCACCACTGCTCTGCAACATAGTACTAGAAGTCCTAGCCTCAGCAATCAGACCAAAAAAAAAAAAAAAAAGAAAAAGAAATAATGGAGTGCCTGGGCGGCTCAGTCGTTAGGGCGGCTGCCTTTGGCTCAGGTCATGATCCTGGAGACCCGGGTTTGGGCCCCACATCAGGTACCCTGCTCAGCAGGAGGCCTGCTTCTCCCTCTCTCACTCCCCCTGCTTGTGTTCCCTCTCTAGCTGTGTTTCTCTCTGTCAAATAAATAAATAAAATCTTTAAGAAAAAAAAGAAAAGAAAGAAAGAAAAGAAATAAAAGGCATCTGAATTGGCAAAGAAGTCAAGCTCTCATTCTTTGCAAATGTTATGATAATTTATGCGGAACACCCAAAAGACTCCATACCAAAACTGCTATAACTCATACAGGAAGTCAGCAAAGTGGCAGGGTATAAAATCAATGCACAGAAATCAGTTGCATTTCTATACACCAACAAGGCAGAAGAAAGAGAAATTAAGGAGTCAGTATCATTTATAATTACACTCAAAATCATAAGATACCTAGGAATAAACATAACCGAAGAGGCAAAGAATTAGTACTCAGAAAATTATGAAGTACTCATGAAAGAAATTGAGAAAGACACAAAGAAATGGAAAATGTTCCATACTCATGGATTGGAAGAATAAATATTGTGAAAGTGTCTATGCTAGCTAAAGCAATCTACAGATGTAATGCAATCCCTATCAAAATACCATTAAACTTTTTTCAAAGAAATGGAACAAACAATCCTAAAATTTAAATGGAACCAGAAAAGACCCTCAATAGCCAGAGGAATGTTGAAAAAGAAAACCAAAGTTGGCAGCATCCCAATTCCAGACTTCAAGTTCCATTACAAAGCTGTAATCATCAAGACAGTATGGTATTGGCACAAAAACAGACACATAGATCAATGGAACTAAATAGAGAGCTCAGAAATGGACCCTCAAATCTATGGTCAACTAATCTTCGACAAAGCAGGAAGGAATGTCCAATGGAAGAAAAACAGTCTCTTCAACAAATGGTGTTGGGAAAATTGGACATCTTCTTCATGCAGAAGAATGAAACTGGACCATTTTCTAACACCACACACAAAAATAGACTCAAAATGGATGCAAGCCCTCAATATGAAACAGGAATCCATCAAAATCTTTGAGAAGAACACAGGCAGCAACCTCTTTGACCTCAGGTACAACAACTTCTTCCTAGACACATTGCCAAAGGCAAGGGAAGCAAGGGAAAAAAAAAAAAATGAACTATTGGGAATTCATCAAGATCAAAAGCTTTGGCACAGCAATGGAAACAGTCAACAAAACCAAAAGACAACAAACAGAACTGGAAAAGATATTTGCAAATGGCATATCAGATAAAGGGCGAGTATCCAAAATCTATAAAGAACTTATCAAACTCAACACCCAAAGAACAAATAATCCAATCAAGAAATGGGCAAAAGACATGAAAAGACATTTCTCCAAAGAAGACATCCAAATGGCCAACAGACACATGAAAGAGTGCTCAGCATCCCTCGGCATCAGAGAAATACAAATCAAAACCACAGTGAGATACCACCTCACACAAATCCGAATGGCTAAAATTAACCAGTATGGAAATGACAGATGTTGACAAGGATATGGAGAAAGGGGAACCCTCCCACATTGTTGGTGGGAATGCAAGCTGGTGCAGCCACTCTGGAAAACAATATGTGATTTCTCAAAAAGCTGAAAATAGAGCTACTCTATGACCCCGCAATCACACTACTGCGTATTTACCCTAATAAAATAAATGTGATCCAAAGGGGCGCATGCACCTGAATGTTTATAGCAGCAATGTCCACAATAGCCAAACTATGGAAAGAGCCTAGATTTCCATCAACAGATGAAAGGATAAAGAAGAAGTGGTATATATGTACAATGGAATACTATGCAGCTATCAAAAATGAAATCTTGCCATTTGCAAAAACGTGGATGGGACTAGAGGGTATTATACTAAGCAAAATAAGTTGATCAGAGTAAGACAGTTATCATATGATCTCTCTGATATGAGGAATTTGAGAGGTGGGGTGGGGGGTTGCGGGGGGAAGGGAGGGAAAAATGAAGCAAGACAGGACCAGGAAGAGAGATAAACCATTAAGGACTCAATCTCAGGAAGCAAACTGAGGGTTTCTGGAGGAGAGGGACTGGGAGGGATAGGGTGGTTGGGTGATGGACACTGGAGAGGGTAGGTGCTATAGTGAGTGCTGTGAATTGTGTAAGACTGATGATTCATAGACCTGTACTCCTGAAACAAATAATACATTATATGTTAATGAAAAAAAATGTTCAACATCACTAAACATCGGGGAAATACAAATCAAAATCATAAAGAGATACCACCTCACACCAGTCAGAATAGCTACAATTAACAATAGTATTCAATAACAATAAAATGTTGGGAAGGATGCAGAGAAAGGGAAATCCTCTTACACTATTGGTGGGAATGTAAGCTGGTACAGCCACTCTGGAGAATGGTATGGAGGTTCCTCTAAAAGTTGAAAATAGAGCTACCCTATGAGCCAGCAATTGCACTACTGGGTATCCATCCCAAAGATACAAATGTAGTGATCGAAAGGGGCACTGCATCCCAACTTTATAGCAGCAGTATTCACAATAGCCAAACTATGGAAAGAGTCCAGATGTCCATTAACATATAAATGGATAAAGTAGTTGTATTTAAATATAATGGAATACTATTCACCTATCAAAAAATAAAATATTGCTATTTGCGAGGATGTGGATATAGCTAGAGGATATTATGCTAACTAAAATAAATTAATCAGAGAAAAACAATTATATGATCTCTCACATGTGGAATTTAAGAAACAAAACAGAGGAACATAGGGAAAGGAAGGGAAAAATAAAAGAAGATGAAATCAGAGAGTGAGACAAACCTAAGAAACTCTTAATCATAGGAAACAAACTGAAGGTTGCTGGAGGGGAAGGCTTGGGGGGAATGGGGTAACTGGGTGATGGATATTAAGAGGGCAAGTGATATAATGAGCACTGGGTATTATATAAGATTGATGAATCACTGAACTCTACCTCTGAAACTGTACTAATATACTATATGTTAATCAATTGAATTTAAATTAAAAAAACAAAAATTGTACCTTATGATTCTCGGGGTATCTCTCAAGATACAAGTGATTCAGTTTTCAGATTTTTAAATACTGAAATAATGTTTTATACCAAAAAAATACCAGTATTTTGTTACTTATAACTAGCATAGGATATATATAGGTATAGATAGATATAGATAGATATAGATATAGATATAGATATAGATATAGATATAGATATAGATATAGATATAGATATAGATATAGATATAGATATAGATATAGATATAGATATAGATAGATAGATCTGCAAAGCTGTATTGCTGATAAATCAGCCTTGTTTACAAGAAAAAGAGCAGCTATGGGACACACGCCAGGGAGGAAGGAGAATATACTTATTGAATTCTTCAAAACTTTTTTGGTGAAGCGAACCTTAGGAATGACAGAAGACAGAACATCAAGGATCATGGGAAGTGGATAAGGTGTCAGGAACTCAAGGAGTAAAAGAGGGACCTCAGAGTTGATTATTCTATCATGGGACATATTTGTCTTAATTTAAAGATAAATAATTGCCAGGAAAGATGTCTAAGAAATATATAATTTTATTAAAATCTGATTCCCTCTGAAAATTACACATACTTTGAAGTTTCTTATAATTTTTTGGCTGCTACAAAGTAAACTACAATCGAAAAAATGAAGTCACTTTAAGCTACTGCTCTTGTTAATAGGATAACTCCCCACAATTCTGCGGTTAGCAAGCTATTATAGGCATTCATGTTTTATATTAGTAATTACAGTATAATTCATGTTAATTCTAAAGCATGTTATGCTGATAATAGTACCAGCAACTTGTGTCACTGTTACATGGGAGAAGACTTTTGCTAATTACTTAATAATTCACTGCAAAAAATAAAGGTTAGAACTGAAAGCTCCAATTTAAAACTATTTTAGAAAATCTCATCCACTTTCAAATTAACGTGTGAAAACCTTAGCAATACCACTAGCTAATGAACAAATACACACAGTGGTTAATTTAAATGCTCAGATTATCCACGATTTAAAAAGTACTGTGACACATGGGAATTGAGATATCAAATTCTAGACCCCTTAATATAGTTGATACTCTTAGAGGTCCCACACAAGTCTCCTTACTGGAGCTAAAGCAGGCATCCCCCATCTGCTAGGTGCTGGGTGCTGGGTGCTGGGTGCTGGGTGCTGGGTGCTTACAGTGTTGAAGAAAATAATCAGACCAGCGAGAGACCAAGCCCTGCTCAGAGAAGAAGAGAACTCAGATTTATTTTATGCCTGCCTACGCGGATGAGCTTCTGCTCCAAATTCTGGGCCCCATGCAGTGGGGTTGCAGGGTTTTATAGGGGACTGCAGGCGGTCAGGTTCTAAGGGCTATGCTGACAGCTGGTAGGTGGGTTTAAACTGGGGGAGCACAGCGGCTGCTTTAAGCAAGAAGAGCGATTAGAGAGCCTGTGGTGGGAAGCCTGTTTATAGAAGCAGAAGCGGTTGGTAATCTCTTACTCTCAGTAGGGCTTCTGGTTATCTCTAGTTTACTGTTAGTAACTTTCCATCTTCTGGGGCCTCCCGGCCTGGGTCTACTCTGAGTAATTTTCCTCTTCAATGGTACACAGCTGCCCCTTCTCCAGAGGATTGCTGTTAGCTGAACAGGAGCCATCTTGCCCTGTAGGAAAAGCACATTGCTCCTCATCCCCATCTTGCGCTTGTACCTGGGAGCCAGGACTGGTCATGACAGACAAGGCTATAAAAATGGCTGCTCCCTTTGCCTCCTGGAGTAATTCTCAGGTGCAATTGGTGCTCCAGAGCTCCCATGCAATCAGGCTAAGGTTAAATTCACATTCTTGCTTAGAAGCTTCCCTAATCTTAATTTGCTTACTTCAATTGCTTTCTCCTAAAGAACATCCTCAATCACTTGCACTTGAATCTCAACTCGGGCTTTCTTGCTAGGGAATCAGACCTAAGACAATTCATATTCCTGATTGAAGGTGATGGAAGCGATCTTACATTTTTGAACGCCTACAAAGTCCTATTCTGTACGAGTGGCACTGTTATTATTCTCATTTCACATTGAAGAAAACAATCAGAATCCAAATCCCGTACTGTATCCACTGATTCATGTGATTTAATAGAAAAACTTCAAAATGCCAAATTTGCAAAATTTCATTATATAAAATATCTCTCTAAATCTTCTTTGATTATGACACCAAATTTCTCAGAAAAGCAAACAGGAAACAAATAAATACTGATGCAACACAAAAGGTAAGAGACCTTCCGAAGTGAGACTGGTCTGTCACTATCTGTGTGACTGCAAATCAGTTAATTAACTTTTCTGTGTCTTAGTTTCCACATTTGTAAAATAGGGATAATTATAGTGTCTTCCTCCTATTTATCTTTAAACTTCCTGAGTCCGTAAATGAGTCTATAAAACCAATGACCTTTTAGAAAAGTATTTTAAATCTGCTACATTTGGAGATATAAAAGAATTTTTTCCAAAAACATAGAAAATCAAAAGAATTGTACATTTTGTAACTGATGATTTCCTTGATTGTGAAAAACCCTACAAGCTATTTTTTAATTTATTGCATGTGTTTACTATATAAAGTCAGAAAGATCTGGAATTTCCTCTCTGCATATCTACAACCACTTTTATGTACTAAATAGTAGGGAGGCTTTACGCTATTAATTCACACAGTTATTTAAAACAAGCAGGTTGCAGGGTTTGTGTGGTGTTGTTATTGCTGTTTCTCCTTTTCACTTCCTGAATATCCAGGAAAAGGTCTGAGACCAAAATAATTAAAAAAAAAATTTTTTTAAGGCAATTTAGTTCACAGAAAATCAATATCCTAAGAGCTTTATTTATTTTGGAAATCTGATCCTCTTTTAGATGAGTAGGAAAGGAAAGGCCTGAACTAAGGAACAAGGTCATCAACACTTAGTTTAAATCACTGTTGGTCAAAATATTTCAAAATATATAAAATAATCCAGTTTTCCTTCAGGAAAAAATTCCCTACACCACACCCTCTCCTTTAATTGCTTCCAATAACATCTTCGGAGCAAAATATTTCATCTTCCTCTACATTTCACTCAAAACTATCTGTATTCAAAGGGGTATAAAGTTTGAGCAAAAACATGTAACTCAGATCAGGAATTTTCTGGATTATTGTCTTCCTGAGAAATACTACATATTCATTGTATCCAGCAGCAATTTTTAAAAACTGAAGGATTTCATGCTTCGAGAAATTGGATATTTCTTTTGTTCATTCCTTAATCAATTAGGTATTTAGGTAATTACTTCACTCAGCTAGGCTGTCACAGATGCAGCAGGTATTGACTGAGAATCTTCTAAGTGTGTGGTACTTCCCTAGATATTGGTACAGTGACAGGCAAGGCTCTTGTTCCTTGGAGCTTACATCCCTAGTGTGGAAAATAAATGATCAAACAAGATAATTACATTTTATGATCATTTCTATAAAGGGAATGAACTGTGTGTTGTTTCAGAAGAAACTAGAAGACCTGGGCAGCTCTGAACACAGCTTTAAAGAGCTACAGTTGGAAGACTGAAAATAAGCCAGTCAGGAAGAATTGGGAGAAGAGCTTCTGAGCAAAAGAGCAGGTGAGAAGGCTCTGAGTTCTGAAAGACTTGGAATGTTCATGGAGGTGACAGAAGATCATCACCACTCTTGAAGTACAACAAGGAAGTGTCAAAACATAAAGCTGAAGAGGGAGACGGGATTTAGGTCATGCTGGTTCATGTAGTCTGGTAAGGGATTTTACTTTTATTGAAAGAATAATTGATAACCACTGAGGTTTTAAGTAGGGAGTGATATGATTTAATTAAAAATGAAATTTAAAAACTGACACTTTTGCATCTAAATGGATTGGAAAATAATAAAAATAAAATAAGCAAGATAAGGAGATAAGGAGGAGGCTAGGAAAGAAATTTAGACAAGAGATGATGGCAGCTTGGAAGTATAGTGGAAGAGGTGGAGAGAAGTAGACAGAAGCAAGATATTTTGGCAGCTAAATTGAAAGGTTTATTAACGTTTCAAATGGGGGTAGAGAGATGAGAAAAGCAGAGGAATTAACTAGATTTTTAACTTAAGAATTGATGGTGATGAAGCCATTCTGAAATGGCAAAGATTAAAGGAGGTAGAGCCATGCAGAGGGAGAAATAGAGAACCCCATTTTGGTCATGCTAAATATCAGATGGTTCCAGCTTGACATCCAAGTGGTGATATCCAATAGGCTTTTGGAAATAAAAAATATGACTATCAGGAGATAAACCAGATGAAGATACAGAATTGGAAGACATCAGTATATAGATGGATTTTTAAGCCACAGCAAAGAACAAAATCATCTAAGAAAAGGAATGTAAATATATGTATAAAAGAAGGCAAATGAAGACTGTGTTTAAGAGAGGAATGGTCAACTTTGAATGTTTTTAGATGAACTCCATTTAGAGAGGGGTAAGGATGTGGAGGTATCCATTATATTTGGAAAATAGGAATGTTTAGTTCTCCCTGACAGGAGCAAATTGAGAAAAATAGAGAGATAAAAACCAAGAAGCGGGGCACCTGGGTGGCTCAGGGGTTAAGTCTCTGCCTTCAGCTCAGGTCATGATCTCAAGGTCCTGGGATCAAGCCCTGCATTGCATCAGGCTCTCTGCTCAGTGGAGAGCCTGCTTCCCTCTCTCTGTCTGCCTGCCTCTCTGCCTACTTGTGATCTCTGTCTGTCAAATAAATAAATAAAATCTTAAAAAAAACAAGAAGGGATAGAGTAAAGATAAATGAGAATTGAAGCAGTAGAGACGTATCAATGTAAATAACATATATGAATAATTTTTCTGGGAAAAAATGCAGAAATAAAGGCTTGTGACTGAAGGGAAATACAAAGTGAATTTACGATTTCTCTTAAGATGGGAAATACTGGTGTGATATTATAGGCTGATAAAAATGAAAGAGAAGAGAAAAAGAGAGACTAATGATTCCAGGAGGAAAATACTGGAAATTAAGAAAGAGCACAGTCATTAAAAAGAAGTAAATGGAATGATGAGAAACATAAAGATTTGGATTTCCTCTGAACAGAGTCATTTCTTCCATTTGAAGAGCAAAGTACACAAAAAATAAGTACAGGTACAGGTTTTGACTTTAGGCTTGACTAATGGAGATGAGAAAGGTTGCAGTTAGTGGCTAGAAGTCAGGAAATTTAGAAGGAGGAAAGCCTTGATAAAGAATGATGCTTGTTTGAAAAAGGGAGGGTTGGCTAGAGAATGAAGTAGGTAGTGGTGATAAAACGATAACAAGAGAAGTTAGTGGCCGAGCTAATGTAATATACTTATAACTGGCCTTATTACTTCATTTTTGGTATTTGTCAAAAAGGGCAACTCCAAAGATAATGTGAAAGAACAAGAAATATCTCAAGGTTACTTAGAGTAGAAAATGAAAGCTCTGAACTTCTTTTAAAAAGTCTAAAATTTGGGGATGCCTGGGTGGCTCAGTTGGTTAAGCAACTGCCTTCGGCTCAGGTCATGATCCCGGAGACCCGGGATCGAGTCCCACATTGGGCTTCCTGCTTGCGGGAAGCCTGCTTCTCCCTCTCTCACTCCCCCTGCTTCTGTTCCGTCTCTGGCTGTGTTTCTCACTATCAAATATATAAAATCTTAAAAAAAAAAAGTCTAAAATTTTAATGTATTATGATGCACTCTTAATCATTTTGTTTTAATGGAGAAAACACCTTTCCTCAAAATCTCCATAGAACACACTCCTTAAAATTTTTGAAATTCTGGTAAGTCTACAAACTAAATTCTTTATTGCAAGTGTTTCCTTTTGGTTGAAGACTTAAAATTTTTTTTCAAAAACTAACATTTTACCAATATGTCAGTTCCATTATATTTAGTCCAAATAAGATAATTATTTGTTTTTTATATTTTTGTAAAACATGATACACATTAAGAAAAAAACTAAAATATAAATAGATGACCAGATGAGTTATTGTACTATGAATTTACATATAGCCAACACTAGAGCAACAGGGAAAAAAATATTGCTAAGGCTCTGAATGCTCCTTCCAGACAACAACACCCTCTTTCCTCCCAAAGTTAATCTGACTTTATGGTTTTATTCTTTAATGGTATATCCTTAAGCTATATGGTTTTCCCTGACTGCTTTAAACTTTATATGAATGGAATCATAAAGTATGTGTGTAAGGACCTATTTAAAAATCCAAGCCACCTTGCTATTTACTCAGAAAAACAGCTCCAAGAAATATGGACAAACAGCCCCTGGAAAACAAAGGTGAGCCAGGTTGGGGGTGACACCCAGTCAGTAAACACCCAACCTCCAGACCCTGAGCAATGGAGATGCAAACTAAGAAGAGGAGGACCCGTTACCTGTACTTGGGATCCTAATGCCCAAATGCCTTCAACTTCCAATAGAAGTGCAAATTAACCCTGGTTAGCTTGTGATTTGGGGAGTTGCTCTTAAAAGCTAGCCTGAGAAATTAGGCGTTGTTGTTTTCTCTCTCCTGAAAAGCAACCCTGGCTGGCCAGTATAATTCTCGATGCTTGGCATGAAATAAAGCTTTGCTTAACCTTCGCTTTTGTATCAGCCTCTTTCCTTTAAAGACGGACCCTAGGGTGCCTGGGTGGCTCAGTTGGTTGGGCGACTGCCTTCAACTCAGGTCATGATCCCAGACCCGGATAGAGTCCGGCATCGGGCTCCCTGCTCGGCGGGAAGCCTGCGTCTCCCTCTCTCACTCCCCCTGCTTGTGTTCCCTCTCACGCTGTGTTTCTCTCTGTCAAATAAATAAAATATTTTTTAAAATAAATAAATAAAATAAAGATGGACCCTAGTAATGTGTTCTTTTATATCTGAGTTATTTTGCTCAAAGTTGTTATTATTACCCATCCTTGTTGGTTTTGTGTATCTATAACTAACTCATTTTCATACTATATGATACACCTTTTATTTAACCATTACACCATAATACAAGACATTTTCAGTTTGAAGTTATTACAGAAAAGAAAATGCTATGAACATTCTTGACCACACACATTATGGTGAAAGTAAGCACTCATTTTAGTAGTGTGTAAACTAAGTAAGACTGCTAATCAAAGGGTTTAAACATCTTCAATAAATAACATAGAACTGATTTCAGTGTAATTGACTTACATTTCCATTAGCTTTTTAATCAGAATTCCTATTGTTCAATGCTTGATATTCTTGCCAATACCTGAAAGTATCTAACATTTTTATTTTTAACCAAATCTATTGTGTGTATAATAGTAGCTCATTGTTTTAACTTGTATTTCCCTGATTACTGCTGAAGTGTGGGAAGAGTAGGGTGAGAGAGGGGAGATTGCTACTGGTATCCAGTTGCCTCAGGACAGAGATGCTGCTAAAAATCCCATCATGGACAGGACAGCCCCTGCAATTATCTGGTCCCAAATGTCAATAGTGCTGAGGTTGAGAAACTCTGATGTGGAGGGCACCCTAAAATTTCTGAACTAGTAGTCTCTGACCTAAAATTTCTATGCTACTAGAAGCTGTACATATGGAAGACACTGAATTTGTGCTATTTTGGTTTAGAAAGGAAATTCATTGATCAAAGAAAATGAAATGTCAGAGCTGGCAGGAACTTTGGAAATCATCTAATTCAGCCTTCTCTTTTGATGGTTGAGGAAACATGAAGCTTAAAAATGATTAAGTTATTTGCCCACTTAGATATCGGCTTCCTTCCTTATGATAATGCCTTCCATTTCTAAGAGCTACATTAGCATCTTGTGTCACTATAGTTCAATTTACTAGACAGTTTTCTGTTTCAGATAAAGAAAAATATCCTTTTCTATATAATAAAATCCTCATTGGAAATCAAGAGAAAATAAATACTTAGTTGGTCTTCAGTAAATGTTGATGATGATTATGAAAATGAACTATAACCACTATGTAAAACAAATCTATTTGCATTCTTATTCTGCGGATTTGAAGTAAAATGTAAAAAAAAAAAAAAAAATCCAGACTAAAACAAACTTTGACCTCAATTACACACAAATGGATAATCAAGCTTCATTTTATGACTGCAAAAAAACAGTCACTCCCAGTTTAGCCTTAAGCACTTGTGTTCATTTTCAGTATTATCTCAAGGAACTCGAATTTTATTTCTAAGGACTCACTAGATACCTAGAATACATATATACTAGTTTAATATCTGTTAGGAATGTAAAGTAAAATGATATCAAAAAAGTCCATAGGGCGCCTGGGTGGCTCAGTGGGTTAAAGCCTCTGCCTTTAGCTCAGGTCATGATCTCAGGGTCCTGGGATTGAGGCCCACATTGGGCTCTCTGCTCAGCAGGGAGCCTGCTTCCTCCTCTCTCTCTGCCTGCCTCTCTGCCTACTTGTAGCCTCTCTCTCTGTCAAATAAATAATAAAATCTTAAAAAAAAAAGTCCATACTTGAACTATTTCTACATAATTGCTAGTAATCTCAAATGGAAACCTTTTTGGGAAGTATTCCCACATCATTCAATGCATTTTAGGGTTTTTAGAAGTTTTCTGTTTCCAAGAGGTCCATCTGCATTAATGGCTTTTATGTGGTAATTTAAACTGCCATTAAAACTCAGAATGGAATGATAGGGTTCCATTTGACCCTGGATAAAACACATTCTTCCATTCTGACCTTGTTTTTGGCAACTTTTCAGTAAAGCCTGACTGAATCATAAGCTTCTGACCCAGCTCAAAGATGCCCTTGAATCCTGATATTTTTAGGAAACATTTTATATAGCAATATGTCCTTTTAATGTTATTTTCTAAATGGGAAAAATCAATGTGACCTTCAAAATATTTTGTTAACTGTTAAATCAAAATTATATATAGTTGAAATGAGCTGACCTATATTCATTTCATCTCTGTATATGACACTGGCTCGAATACAGAAATCTGAAAGTGCTTATCTAGTTTAAATTTATACTAACTACAACCCACCCTAAGGGTTTGTTTATTTTAATCAGTGTGATCAGTAGCCCTTTCTTGCTGTCTGTCCAGAGAGCAGCTTGCAGTTGTTACTTCCACCACTGAGATCTGACACTGTATATCGTCTAAATGGGACAGATGGAGCTTGTCTAAAGTTGTGTTTCATCAGCCATATCCTTGGCAGGCATCCCATAGACATCAGAGTAAGACAGACTGATGCCCAATCTGTTATTTATTTTTAAAAAAGATTTAATATTAAATTACAAAGTGCTATTGACACAATTATGGGAGAAAAAGTAATAGTGTCAGATTCAGTAATACAAAAGTTTCTCTGACATCATAAAGCCATCATCAACCACTTTATTCATGCATCAACATCTCATAAGTAAAAAAAAAAAACAAAAAACATGAGATGGAGGCCCTTACTCTTACTAAGAAAGCACTGGAGAAGCTAACTGTGGTAGTGTTTTTGACCTGACTCTTTGAAGAGCTAGTCAGGCTTGAAAATGATGACTTCACAACAGATGAGACAACCTTTAGTAAGTGGATCCACTGGTTCTTGAGTATTAACTCTCACAGACTAAGAGCTAAAGATGAACAGTGAAAATGGCCACACTATTCTCCAGAGATGTTTTATTAGCTCTAATTTTCTGCTTCTAATTTTTCATGAAAGGATGTGTTTCAACTTCAATGTAAAAATTAAAAGGTCAGAGGAATTTCCAGACAAAGATTAATTTACTCCTAAGACTGTGCAAAGCAATGGAACCTGATATGGGACGGATATAAAAGCAAACTTCAGGGGCACCTGGGTGGCTCAGTTGATTGAGCAACTGCCTTCGGCTCAGGTCATGATCCTGGAGACCCGGGATCGAGTCCCACATCAGGCTCCCTGCTCAGCAGAAAGCCTGCTTTTCCCTCTCTGACTCCCCCTGCTTGTGTTCCCTCTCTGGCTGTGTTTCTCTCTGTCAAATAAATAAAATCTTAAAAAAAAAATTTAAAAAAAAGCAAACTTTAGCCCCCTGAAGATCTTCTGTAACACCCCCCAACCCCCAATTTATTATGTTTGCCAATGGATATGCTTCTTCATCTCCAAAAATTACATGTTATTAATTTGCTGCTTCATTCAATTTGGCACTTAACTCAGGTTCTGTTTAGTGGAGTCCTGATGTTTTCCAGAAATGTATCTTTTGTCTCTTTGAAGAGTAATAAATCCCTTTGAGGTAAATACTCTATCTAATACTATGTGATCTCTATAGCACCAACTAAAGAAATGGGCACAGTGGTAGCTATTTAAAAAAATACCTGTAAAACCAATAAAAAACTGAATGATTGAATTGCTTAAAAGCAATGCTTAAGCAAATGTTTAAAACACATCAACATACTAATAGATTTTAGTGCTATTATGTAAAATAAAAAACCATTTATATAAAAGCTCTTTTCTCCCAGTCTTTTCTATTTTCCCCTTCTGTTATACAAAAGAGTTCCAGGGGCACCTGGGTGGCTCAGTTGGTTAAGCGACTGCCTTCAGCTCAGGTCATGATCCCGGAGACCTGGTATCGAGCCCCATATTGGCTTCCCTGCTCAGCGGGAAGCCTGCTTCTCCCTCTCTCGCTCCCCCTGCTTGTGTTCCCTCTCTAGCTATATTTCTGTCTGTCAAATAAATAAATAAAATCTTTAAAAAAAAAAAAAGAGTTTCAAAAATAAAGATAAGTGAGACCAAAATAAAAATGAAATATACTAATACAGTATGACCTACATGCATAGGTAAGTGTTTGCACCAGGAACAAGACTGGCATAAAGGATGCAATGATCAGTTTTCTCAGATGAATCACAGAGGAAGTAATTGATCTGGATCTTGGGGCATGAGTAGAAATTCAGTTACTATGTAGAAGAATCTAAGTGGGATGACTATTTTCTGACTGCAAACTTCCACAGATATTAAGATAGAAAGGCATTAATGATTACTGTGAATTAATGAGACTTTTTAAGAACTGAACATTAATTGAACCCATAATGTATAGAATGTAAATAAATTTATAGGTACAAAGTAGACATGACTTTATGTAAGAAACTTATTTACAAATGAGATTAATTGTGGCTATTGTTCATAAAGTGAAGAAAGACTATCAAAAGAACGTGTACCACACTGTCTAATATCCTGACTTCAATCTGCGTCTGTCTTCAGACAAACCTAGGTCCCCAAATACTAACCTTAATATATTCCTTTTCTTGTTACATGGTTTGCACTCTCTGGCATTAGTCATTTTACACAGAATCAATGAAAATATTTTACTAAAATATATTTGTACTATTTATTGGATTCACCAAGATAATAATCTACTGAAAAATTCAAAGTCAAGCAGATAATATAGCTTATCAATATACCAATATCTGCTAAAAGAATCTATCTCTAGTATCAGGTCATGTCATGCAAGAACAACTTTCAGAAACATTTATTTAGTAAGGAAGCACCTAAGAAGCTTAAATTGGAATCCATTTCTAGACAAACATAGTTGAGCTTATGTGAACTGCAATGAATCAGCAATAGCAAAAAATATATGTAATCCACCAAAGATTTATTGGCATAATCTCCTATGGTACATCTGGTGCCTTTAGATAGCTAATAGAACTGATTTACCAGGAATGACATGTCAAAGCCTTAAGAGAAAATGACTCCTGCCAGATGCCACCTATAATCACTTTCTGCTGGTTCTAATATCTGTCTCTTTTTGGATGGCCTCAATCCATTCTGGCAGACACAACACAGAGAACAATGTCAGTAGACATTAGAAATGAATGGGAAGTGTAAATGAAAATACTGCTGTGGAGTAGGTCACATTGCAAACTCAATACGCAGAAGTTTAAAAGCAGTAACAATTTGGTTCCATTTCATTTAAATGTCATCCAAACTGTCTTAACATTTCATAATAAGAATGACTCTTTAATAAGAGATTTTAAATCCCACATTCAGGCTTAGAGTTTGAGGTAAGAAGATACTTTGTCCTTGCCTTTCATCGCTCTTATTCTTTTATTATTTTACAGAAGGAGTTATTGTGTTCTGTGCCCATTATCTGGCTATCACTCTCGTAGCACATTTGAGGGATACACAAATAGAGATACTGACCTCAAGAAGTTTGACTTAAATTAACACGAATGCACCCACAGAAATAGGAAGAATGGTACTGGTCCCTAGTCCCAGGGGAAAAAACTTTTTCTTTCTGGAAAAAGTCCAAGTTGTATACAATGACAGTGAGAATGCCCTGGCCAAGGCTTCATTTCCTGGTATCTATTTGCTTTTCTTCAAATGCTCTAATTTCTGACTTCTATTCCTATTTTCTTAATATACTTTGAAAAACTCTTTGAAATAATCCCATCAGCAATGAGTGTTGTTTCTTCAAATTAAAAGCACAATAAATCCCAGACCCTGGAGATATATCTGTATTTGAGTGTGTTGTCTTAATCATGGTGTTTTTACTTTCCTCTACACACTGTTTCTCTTGTTTATTTTTTGACAACTATCCTGATAAAATTCATTAGAGTATAAAGCTCCAAATGTAATATTTTGAAGGAATTTATTAAGTAAAATATAATTAACCCTCAAAGGAAAAAATTCTTTTACACTCATGACAAAGGCTCTTTTATCTTTTTTATACTTTATTCATTCATTAGCCCCCAATCATATCAATGTGTATTGAAAGATTAGCTCATGGGACAAGAAAAACTATTTCATTCCTGTGCTGTTCAGCATCTAGATCACACTTGGCACTCCACAGGTACCAACTGGTCTACTTTAATAAGCCTTAAAAAAATAAATAAAGACATTATATGTACTCCACTGAGTTAAACTATATTCTCTTCAGATTGAATTGCAACAATACTAGGACCTGTTGAATCAATGAGATGTTCTCTTCCTGACAGCAAAATTCTCAAGTTGAACATTGTTTAGCTTTACAATAAAGATTTATTAAGTAGTAGCAAAAGATTCCATTATAAGAAGGACAATCCAAGAGCTAGGTAGTTCTAATTTATAGAATGATAATGACTCAATTTTTCTTTCTCATGTGAGTTCAGAAGCAGAGTGCTTTTTTAAGTACTAACAAGGGCCTCATATTTCAGTCTTTCAGAGTTCTTTATAATGCCTTTATAATCCTTCTTATGACCATTCTGCTGACTGGAATGAGAGTCGAGGGAAAAAAACACACACACCACCTCACTCCCACCATAAATACTCTGTTTTTTATTTGGTTATTATTTTAATTTTAATGCTCCCTCTTTCTTGGTCACCCAATGTATACACATCATTAGCTGAGCTTTCTATCTTCCAGGTCTTTGTCTCAGGAATGAGCACAGAATCCCAAAGCTGGACATGAATACCAAGCCCAGCACGTCTGTCAGTATGAACTGTAGGCATAAGCTAAGTCATAGGGCTGACTGAGCTGAGAGAGGAACATATGACAAGTATTATAAGATTATGTTCATCTGCATCTGAGATACTGCTTTTCATAAGCATGCCCATAATTTTACAATGTTTCTTAAATCTAAGACTGCATATATCAAAATGATTTTAGTAACATAATGCTTAGGCAGGGTCTTTCTGGAAAATAACACATTCTGGTAGTTCATAAAAAATCATTTTAAGGTTACAAAAGAATATTTGGAATAGGGAAATCATTGTGCATTAGAGCCTTTATTATTATGTTTACATCATTTAACTTTATCATTAGAAGTGCCTGTTAGTGATTTATATTATTTGAGTTTTACATAATAGATTTAAATAAAACACAAATACCATTGCACTTGAGTTTTAGTTTGAATTCATTGTGTGATGGTACAATAAAGCAAGGATACTTTGGAGTCAGACGGGCCTGACAAGTTCCAGGTCCTTCCAGGTCCTTCACTTAGTAGTTATAAAACCTTAAGGAAATCATCATCTAGTCCCTACCTGAAGTGATGTTGAAGATTAAATGAGAGAACATACATTAAATCCTTAGAACTGTGCTTAAATAGATTCACCAAATAATAGAATGAGTGTGTGTGTGTATTTGCAGGTATGTACATAGGTCAGGGGGCAGCATCTTCATGAAAAAAAATACTATATTTTTAAACCTGAAAGAAGCAAGTAATGCAAGAAGTCTCCAACTTGCTAATTGGATATGTTCTAGAAATCATTTGTCATATAGAAACAACAAATTACAACAAATCTAGTGGCTTTGAACAACATAAATACATTGCCTTATGGTTCTAGAGGCCAAAAGTCTGAAATGGATATTAATGAAGTAAAATTGTGGTGTGGGAAGGGCTGTGTTCCTTTCCAAAGGCTCTAGGAGAGAATCTGTTTCCTTTTCCAGCTTCTAGATGTCACCCACATGCCTTAGCCCCTGGGTCCCTTCCTCTACCTTCAAAGTAGGAACATTCCATCTTTTTTGAGACACTTGTGCTATCATATCTCCCTCTGTCCACAGCCTCTGACTTAGCCAGAAAAGGTTTTTTACTTTCAAAGAGTCATGATTAGATTAGGCCCACCTGGATCATCCAGGCTCATCTTCTATCTCCATGTCCTTCTCCTTAACCACATCTGCTGAGTCCCTTTTGGTATGTAAGGTATTTACAGAATCTGAGGATTAGGCTGTGTTCATCTTTGGGATGTTGTTCTGCCACATAGTTGTGATATCTGACTAAAATCCATGTGAAATCTGTCCACAGATTAATTTACAAAATGTTTAAATCATAATGTATCTCAACTATAAAAATGCACTAAATGAACAAATGGGGATAGTATAGTGCCAAAAGATGTTTGCTGATTTTACCTTTAAGAACTGTTGCAAAATTCAGCAACTTTAAATCCTTGAGCTGAATGACCAGGATTGGGGGGAAGAGAATAGAGCAAGTATGGAATTTAGGTACTAAGACATAAAAAGTTGTGATTAATTTTATGTATCAACTTGACTGGGTTAAAGGATGCCCAGATAGTTGATAAAGTATTATTTCTGAATGTGTCTGTGAGGGTGTTTCTCGAAGAGACTGACATTTGAATTACCAGACTAAGTAATCCCATGAGGGCCTGAATAGATAAAAAGGCAGAAGAAAGGTGAATTCTCTCTCTCTTCTTGAGCCAAGACATCCATATTCTCCTGCCCTTGAGCATCAAAGTTCCTGGTTCTCCAACCTTCGGACTCTAGAACTTATACCAGCAGCCCCCACAGGTTCTCCAACCTGAGCTCAGACTGAACTATATCACTAGCTTTCCTAGTTCTCCAGATTGCTGATGGCCAAGAGTGGGACTTCTCAGCCTCCATTATCTTGTGAGCCAATGCCTATAATAAATTTCCTCTTGTATCTATATATATCCTACTGATTCTCTTTCTCTGGAGAGCTCTGACTAATATAGGAGCTTCAATTCTTGCCTATGGTGACCTCGTCATTAGCCCATGATAGTCTCCCTCTGCCTCAATAGATGGCAAGACAACATGCTTCCACTTCCTCTGCCATCATCTGCTTTCTGCCAAAAGCTTCCCTATTATCCGTCTAGTTTAAGCCCAGGATATTACTCACCGCTCATCCCTGCAGCTCCTGTACTTGAAATCCACTCTGAGTTGCCATTATGAGGAGAAAAGAGAAAATTCAAGATCCAAAAGCCTTCTCAGCATGCCTCCTCCTTTGCTCTCTTCTCATCTTGTTTTTATTTCTTTCCATTACTCCTGCCTTCAGGAAACACATCCCTTTCCCAAGGGAAATTTAAGAATGAGGACCCTGGGTGAATGAGTTTTCCCAGGCAGTGGAGTTGGAGGAAAATGAAGGGGATTCAGTGGGATGGAGACTAGTGGTGTCAATGAGCTATGTAGCATTGCCGATGATATCTTGGTGATAAGCCTTGCATAAAAAATAATCATAAATCTGGTATAAACTTTAAAATAACAGAGAGATATGTGTATAATTTTTACAGACAGTACAGCTTAGAAAAATAACCTGTATTTCACCAACACAGTATTTAAAGTAGGAACATCTTAATAGAGTCTACCTTTTCCTGTACTAGCTAATACAGGACCTCTAGCTTTTTGTCAACAGTAGTTTTTGAGAGTCAACAAGCTATGTCACACAGTTGCTGATCATAAGCCCTTTCCACTACAAAAGAATCAGTCATGATATCTCCATCTTGTCCCCATGCCCTCCACTGTCCTAAAGCAGGGAAAAGTTACCCTCATGTTAACTTGAGCATCCATCCCTGAACCATCCCCTAGCAAACTCTGATGTCTTCCCATAAAGCACTTTCAATCTCCCACTGCTGCTCCTGCTATTGCTACAGCAGACCCTCAAATTCCTGAAGTAGCCCTGCTTTCTCTGGTGCAGAGAAGCCTCACTGTATCTTCATAAAGTGAAAAAAAAAAAAAAAAAAGTTTAAAAAAAGTTTCTACGCAACCTTGACTCACATATCCTTACCCAGTGCAGAGGTTCTTGTGCCATAAGCAACTCAAGTTTCTGTGGTGATAAGGACTCTCAGCTACCACTTAAAGCAGTTTTCTCTACAGAGTTAGAAGTTAAGAATGAACTTCTCTGTTGAGCTCTCAAACATCCCCTCCTTGGATACTTGTAAGCCTCTCTTTGGAATATCCTCATGGGAATTTAATTCTGGGTGAAACATGTCTGATTATGATGGGAACAGCTTAGATGAAAGCTAAAACTCCCACCACACAAAGAAAATATCAGATAAAAAATGAGAAAGAATACATTGAAAAAGTGTCTCCTGGCTTTATTGGAAGTGGATGTGTTACAACACTAAATAATACAAAGTGGCATATGTAGGATGGTAGTGATATCTTTGGTGGTGATAAGAGCTGGTGATATTTATCACCAGTTGGATTCCCATTTTGTTGTGACTGTTGTCACTATAATAATCTGGTTAATTTGAAACATGAAGGTTCTTTGAGAATTGAGGTTACATTCCAATTCTTTTTATAGGCTATAATGTAATCCTCCTGCTAATTGACTGCATTCACTTACACTCGCTTAAATAAATGTGTACCAGTAACAATAATAGGAAGCACATACTCTTTAGGCCCTTAGGAATCAAAAATGAAAAAAACATACAATCCTTACCCTCAAGAAGATCATCGTTTTGCAAGGAATCATGTTTATAAAACATACAACTACTTTAAAGGTGTCAGTGTTTAATTACATTAACAAATAGAATTTGAAATTGCAAAGTATTTTAGAAATACATTGTTAGATTAATAAGATGAACTTCCTCAAGCAAATAATGTGGGTGAATATTCTTTTTAAAGAGAAGTAAAAGTAATAGAAGCAGATAAAGTTTAACCAGAAACTTACCTGAGACTCTTAAAAACAAGGACAGATTTGTGCACAAGTTCAGATGTGCTTACAAGTACAGACCTGCATACAAGTCCTTGGATTTGCTTACAAAAGGATCCAGCTGTGTAGTGGAGAATTCACTTCATGTCACAGAGAGGTCTGACATTTGCCTTGGGCTACTACTGAGAGGCAATCTCTATGCCCCTGGAATGTCCTGCCTAATAAGAATATTTCTGTCTGCCTGGTTGCTTTCACTGCTTAGGCAATCTTACAATGTGACTTATGATAGGGGCTTTGGAATATGCCATTTCAGTTGTGATCTCCAAAGGAAATAGAGACTAAAGGCCCTGGAGGGGCTGGAAACTGAAGGTCAACCACATGAGCAACATGTGATTGAATCCCAATAGAAATTCAGGACACGAGGTTAGGTAAGTTTCCCTAGTTCACAGTATTGGGTACTGTAGCCAAGAAGAGGTAATACATCCAGGAAGAGGGCAACAGAAGCTCTATATTTCTTTTCTAGACTTCACCCTACATATTCCTTCCTTTAGTCAGTTCTGATTTGTATCATTTATTATACTAAAACTTTAATGGTAAGCTTAGCCCTTTCTTGAGTTCTGTGTGTCATTGTAGCAAATTATAAAAACTGACACAGTAGAGGAAACTCACAAATTTATAGCCAGCTGGTCAGAAATTAGGATGGTCTGTGGACCCATGAACTCGCGACCACTGTCCATAGGGGAGCCGGTCTTGTAGAAGACTGTGCCCTTAACCTGTGAGGTGTGGCCCAGCTCTAGTAGTTGGTTTCAGAAGTCATTATACCTGCATTTTTTTTCTTTATGATCCATAAACAAGATAAAGGGCAAATAGGAACTGGGTAGAACAATATGTCATTCTGATTTTCATAATAATTACTGCAAGTTAAAAGGAGAAAATTAATCCCCCAATTATGACTGTGACTTATCCTTCCTTGTAAGGTACTCCAGGCAATTAAAATTAAGATGTGAGGGGAGAAACTCCTTATTAAATTCTTTAATAGACTTTCAATAAGCCAATCTGAAGTATGAGAACTAGAGTAATCAGCAAGGTGAGGCACTCTTATTCAGAATTATTTCACCAATGCCAATTACAGTACTACACATGGCAGGTTACTGCGTTGGAAGAAATTTTCTAAATTATTTTATTTCCTTATTAGCATTTAAACAATCAAGCCTGAAAGATCTATGTACATGGAGTTCTTCCCAAAGAAATCTCCCAAGGTTACTCAGCCATAAAAAAAGATTGAAATCTTGCCATTTGTGATAACATAGATGGACCTAGAGGGTATCATGCTAACTGAAATGGTTCAGTCAGGGAGAGACAGATACCATATGATTCACTTATCTGTGGAATCTAAAAACAAAACAAATGAACAAACAAAATCAAACAGAAATAGACTCAAATATGGAGAACAAATTGATGGTTGACGGGAGGGAGGGGGACAGGGAGATGGGCAAAATAGGTGAAGGCAATTAAGAGGTTAAAAAAGAAAAATCTCCCAAAGTAAAGAAACCCCTAAGCTTTGGATTTATAGGGTGAGGGGAAAAAAAAAAAAAAAGAAACAGGATTTAAACAGTTGTTCATATGTATCCCAACATTCCCATTTCAAGACTGGCTAAGTGATAGTGAGTTGTATTAGAGAGGTGTAGATAATGTCAAGAACAAAGAAAATGCATTCCTTTGCCATTCTTACCTCACCTCTATCTACTTTCTCCCCATATATCCTCAGGAGATTATATTTCAGATTGCCTCCTCATCGAGGAGTAGAGACCTATCAATTTAGTTACTGTAGTCTGGTCATTGAATCCAGATTGACAGTCTGAATTTTTAACTTCCGGTATCACTGTTCAGGTTATATGAATAGAGGGGATACATAAATAGTGGAGAAACCAGGTGGAGGACTTACTAGAACACATTGCTATGTTTTGAGAACTACAGAGCAGATCGCCCACGGCAGGATTGAATGAAGTTCACAGCGTGATTCATTCAAGGAGTCTCCAAATCCTGCTGGAGACAAAATGAAGCCTGCTGAGCCAGACAATGCCTCTGGATTATCATCAAGTCCAAAGCCTACAAGGAGTAGGCTTCATTTTCATGACCCTTAGACTGTCTAGTCATAAAGCAGACAAGAAACACCTCCTGAAGATCAAAGGAATAAGAGGTCACTCTCCCTAGTAACTTATCTCTTCCATGCTAAGATCACCCAAACCCCAAACAAAACCTCCTTAATGACAGATGTTATTGGAGAATGTCTACTTTTGAAGAACCTGACATTATCTGAAGATACTATTTAAAAGATTAGATTGGGCTAAGATTTAAATAGGGTAGGAAATTTAAATTTTGCTTTCAGTATTAATGAGTGAGAGAGGCTAAGAAAAGGAAAAACAATCGTTCATGCCCCAATTAAAGATATGATATTCTTCTGCACTATCATAGCAGATTGAGTTCAATTTTGAAACCCATTAAACAAATAAATGATTAATTTTGCATCTCCAGCTGTCTTCAATATATCAATATATATATCTATACCGAATACACACATATATATTATTTGGAGAGGAAAAGATAGATAAATCATTGATTGATAGATGATAGATGATAGAGAGATAGATGATATAAATAGATGATGATATAGATAGATAGATGATAGATGATAGATGATAGATAGATAGATGATAGATAGATAGATAGATAGATAGATAGATGATAGATGATAGAAGAAAAGTAAAAACTGGTAAAAAAAAATTATGAGAATTTCTCACCCTAACTAGTTTTAAAGCTATAGAGGACTTATTTCTAATTAACAAATAACATGTACCCAGGCCAACAGAGTTAAACTGCAGAAAGCATAGCTTAAGTGCTGGCAATTGGATGCAAAACAGGACTTCAGATCTACTGAAAATGGGTACCACCATCCCATCCTACTAGAAACAGCTCATTATAACATCATGAGGCCAATAAACATAGACAGACTTAACTGCAACTGGTAAATTATAGTTTGGGTACTGACTTACCCTCTCAATGCATGTACTAAACACTAATTTAAGCTACTAAATGAACACTCTTGTTTTCAAACACCAATTTTTCCTAGGAATATAAAGTCAGTCTTGGAAACTTACTATTTCACCAATGTAAAGTGAATTTTTGAGTCACATATCATAGATAAAGGCAAACTGATTTCATGACCATAAGGTAAATCCCTCTGAACTCTACAACTATTGGATATCCTTCACATTCTTGTTTATGTGATGTGTGTAGTCTAGAAAAACCCTGAGGAAAGTTTTGATGTACCTAGGTTTTTGGTGTCTATAATAAAATTTATTATTTTTCATAGTCCTTGAACCATGAGGACAGTGGCTTTGTTAACAACCAACTCATCTATGTGTCAAAATCCACCTTACTTGAGAAGCCAATAATGGATGTCTATTCATGGAAGTGGAAAATTCCTAAATGCAGAATTTGTAAAAATAAGCATGGATATAATCTGACCATTTCCATAGATTCAGAGTTCATGTATTAAAAACCTCAAAGCATTGTCTAAAGAGAACATCCCAAACCAGACTTTGAGGTAGCTTTCAGAGAGTAACATTTAAGAAAAAGCAAATGCCTCTGCTCAGTCATACTGGGATTTTATCACAAGTAACTTGGTAGATATTCCTGATATTTACAAAATTATTGAGTTGTAGATGCAATGTTTTTTCTTTTTTTTTTTAAGTTTTGCTGACATTCTGTGAGCAGAATTTTGAAGTTAATCTGACACAAAAGAAGAAAAAAAATGTAGTACTTTTACTGGGTAGAAACAAACATTTTTCATTTTTATTGTGTCTCCATAAATACTCATTTCCTGGAGGGTAGATGACTCAGAAATGTAGCTCTCAGAGTTGATTTCAAATTTTCTTGACTTGTGACCTAAAAATGCTCAGGAGAAATTAAATAGAGTTAAAATTCTGCTGTATTTCTCCTTCCTCTCACTCAACTTCCCTAAGCTAGCTAACTCAAATGGACGTGCAAGTGGGAGATGACAATCTTACCTACCTAAAAAGAGAATATTAACTCTGGTGAAGAGCATAGTAACTCACAAATCCATGTTTCATTCCTGGTAAGAATTACAATGGACCCCTGAGTATACACTGCTTGAGAACCCAAGGCTCTGAGTGAAAGTAAACTTTTTTCCTAGTTTCACCTATGATTGTCTACTGGTACCTTGTTCAAAGCATAAAACATAACTCTCTTGAACAGACTTCAAAGCAGTTTTGCTCATTAATCTGATAGAGCCCATTTGACCCCGGCGAAAATTGCCTTTTTCTAAAACTCAGCTTGACTGTCCAATTTTAATAAAAGATTTTAAGTAAATAGTATATACTGAACACATATGTTATATTGAGTTTATGTGAATCTCATTTAATTTTCATACTATGAACTATGCACTGTGACTATCTCTATGCACAGATAAGGAAACCAAAGCTTAGAAATGTTAAGTACTATTCTCTCCAGTCCCCTGATATATTTCTATGGCTGATGTGCCTGATCCCATTTAACCACTACCATAAAGATCAAAGGCAAAGAAACAAAATTGGCAAACTCCATTAAAATAATCATTTTTTTTAACTTCAGTTACCAAAAAAGGGGGAGGGGGTAGCAGGGAAAGACAAGAAATATTTGGGGGGGGAGAACTTATTGGAAAATATAAACATTATTGTAAAAAAGACTTTTAAACTATTTTTTTTTTTACAGTCTAGTTAGAGTGCAGTTAACATCCTTCCATCACTTAATTTGCAAGAGTTAGTTCACTTTAAAATTTGAGCTGTTTCTTCTTACCCTTCTCTTTCTTGTGAACTAATTGCTCATCATGGTTATATTGGACATTTATACTCCACAGTTGGAAACCAGACAAACAGAACAAGAAAGTGTTCTAAATCAAAAACTCCTTTTTGTGAATCAGTAAAACATTCAACTATGATCAGGATTAATACCTTAATTTTTATCACAAATTTGTATTTAATTAATATTAAGTATTAAGATACTTAGCCTGATATATTTATTACCTCAGAATTTTCTAGTATTAAAGAAGATGCTCAAAAAAGCACTGTTTTTCTATTTAAGGGAATCTTCATTTAAAAAGGTCCTTCTCACACTAAGTTCTGATTAAAACAGGTATATGCCTTCCCCTCCAGATGCAGCTCCCTGCGTTACATTAGCCTGAAATGTTTTTAGGATGCACAGACATTTTTAATGAAAATATCCAGACTAAATACCTGTTCTAAGTTCTTTGCCTGGAAATGGTTTCATTATCAGTATATTGCTTCTTCAGTATTTAAATGTTGCACTATTTTAGCAAAGCACGGCAGAATTAGCTTTGGATGTTGAATAGTTCAAACTGTTTCACATAATAAGTGTCTGCTTTCAATGTTTCCTGAGAGGTTATTTCACTTCATGCTGCCTCATGAAGAGATGAAACTATATATAAAGTCAGAATTGTGTCTGCCCTCTGGATTTCACAGCAAAATAAATCACAAAGGATAAATCACTCCCGATAATGAAAAAGATGTTCTCTGAGGAACTCTCCTTACATAATACAGAGGAAGGATAGTAAACATTTTAATTTTTCATCTGAATCTATTGCTCCAGGCCATTAGTAAAGATCATTACAGCCCTACACGAAAATCAGACTAATGTTGCATTGTCACCTTTCAAATGAGCGGGAGCCATTCATCATGTTCAGAAACAGAAAGTGATGTTTCTTTAATCAAATAAGCATGAATAAATTCATAATCTATGATATGAATTAAGGTGCTTTCACAAAAGAAAAGTAGCTTTAACAATCCAGAGAATGGCTTGATTCTTAAAAAAAAAAAATTTTTAATTTTTCTTCTCTACAAAATGGTTATTATCAGCTTTTATATAAATTGAATCATAAATAGACATTTTATAATAATAAGAGCAAAAGAACAAGACACTTATGTCTTTATACTAAGCCAGGAGAGTCGTAATTGTTTTACATATATAAATTAATTCAAGATAAGTACACTTATAAAGAAATTCCACTCCAAATGCCATCTGGCATACATACTTTGGGAAAAACCCTTCTAATAGTTGACCTGTAATCTAAGAAGAATATAATGAGTGTGGGTCAAGGGAACATAACTACATATTTTAAATTTGCTTCATTTTTTCATTCAACTAACAAATGAGAGGCCACTATATCCAAGGTCCTGGGATGTAAAATTAGGATCTTCCTTCAAAGACCACACAAGCTAATAGAGGGATTGCTATTCTAGTCGGCTTTTCCCATTTTTAAAAACTAGGACAATTTAAGCAACCTCCCAAAGTGCTGAAATCTTCATACCAAAAATGAGGATAATTATAGATTCCTGATTAAAATGTGTAAAAAATACTATGTAACAAGTCTTCACTTGGAGGGTACTCATAAAAAAGTTCAACAAACCGTTGAAATATTATTCCTCTCAAAAGTTTAGAAAGCTCATAGGGGAAGCTCGTCAGAATTTTAGTGTTCTGAGTTTGAACAGAAGAATATCTGGAGACCAATATAAGTAAGAAACTGACAGGCATAGCATCTAGGAAGTAATGATAAAAACCTTTATTTCAGTGTTTTTTCTCATTCTTAAAGATAAAACACATTCACATGTAATAAGCTTTACATGAGAAAGTCTTCTCCTCCTTCACCTTTTCCTAATGTTATCAGAGATGGGAAATTGTCTCAGGTATATCTCACAAGTCATTTTATTAGGGTTTTAAAAGCACATATCCACTTTATGCAAAATAGTAAGTGTTCCAATAGAGAAAATACATATATGCCTCACCTGTTAGGCTTCCATGCTTTTTTCAGCCATTGCTCACCTTTCTTGGCTACATCATCTCCATCAGTTACTGAATTCTGAGAAAACAGATGTGAGGCCAAGTTCTCCATTCTTTCAGAAACTTTGATGTTAGAAATTGCCCTTTCCATTCCCCACAGCTATCTTATGTTGTATGTTTGTTTTATGAAGTCTAGAGAGTAATGAAGCTCCTTTTTCTAAAATATTGGGTATAATCTTTTTCTTCATATGAGCTTACAGAATATGATGTTCTCTGACATGTTCTTCCTCCCTAAGCTTTGAAAAAAAGTAAGTAGGTAGCATTGGGTCATAGAAGCAAAAAGTCAAATTATAAAATATAGTTTCAAGATTCAAAGATTCAAAGATAAGAAAGTATTAAGGAACAATTAATAGGAATTCATGACAAAAGGGAAACCTCAAATCTAAAGGAAAAATCATAACAATAAAAGCAGGAAGACAATGAGAAGTTGGTAATCACTCATCAAGTGGCAGGAGAACCAGAACATCATCAAAGATGATGTATGAACTTCAGATAATTACATAAGTGAGTTTTAAATTTAAGACAACAAGATTTGAGGGATTGAATTTTGCAAAAGTTTGGGCATTTAGTGAACAGAATATTTATGATTGTTAAAAAAACATTGTGCATCATCTGTTACCAAGACAGGAAAACATGAATAACTTAAGAAAATACACATAATCCAGAGAAGATTTGAGCAAAATACCTCTTCAACATAAGGGAACACTTAAAATAGACCTTGCTCCATAATCATTAGAATTAAAAGTGTAATTTCTGGCCAGTGAAGTATATTAGAAGCATATCTAAGAAAATGGATTTTAAAGTGATATGTTGTTTCCCAAATCCAAGGCCTCTATAATGCTATTTCTTTAAATGTTTACTTTTAATATGGGAGTATAGGCAGGAAGCAGAAGGAAAAAGACTTATCTTCTTTTTTGTTTTTGGATAAAGATATATTTATTTGAGAGAGGTAGAGTGTTAAGGAGGAGAGGCAGAGAGAAAGGAAAGAGAGATGATCTCAAGCAGACTCCCAGCTGAGTGTGGGACTTGATTTCATGATCATGAGATCAGGACCCTGAGATCAGGACCTGAGTCGAAATCGAGAGTGGGACACTTAACCAGCTAAGGCACCCAGGCACCCCAAGCTTTTTCATCTTTTCTTTCATTCAGGGTGTTACCCTTATAACACAATGTATAACTATATCAAACTTTACATTAGTTTCACAATGTAAAAACTATTCCCCCAAAGAGTTAACTCTCCACAATCCATACAACAGGTCCAATCCAATAGAATCACTGATAAATAGCCTCACACACAAACTTGTTAGAAATCCTTGGTTGCAATATCAAAAACCCAACTTAGGAGAAAGGATGATTGACTAGGCAGAGCAAGAGGATTTTTAAGGCAGTGAGGCAACTCCCAATGACAGTATAATAATGAATACATGCCATTATACATTTGTCCAAACCCACAAGATGCATAACACCAAGAGGGAACACCAGTGTAAAGTGGGGACTTGGGGAGATAATTATGTGACAATGTGGGTTCATCACTTAGAACAGATATACTACTCTGGTTGGGGTGTTGATAATGGAAGAGGCTGTGCATGCCTGGGGAAGGGAGTGTATGGGAAATCTCTGGACTTCTGCTCAAATTTGTTGTGAACCTAAAACTGCTTTAAAAAATAGTCTTTAAAAAAAAAAAAACAAGTCCAACTCAGATTAATTTAGGCAAATTGGGAGAGTTCTTATAAAGTGTATGTAGCCAGAATAAGAGCAAATGGTCTTCAAGACACCAGGACCGAGGGACTAGACTGTTACTGATCTGTTTCTCTCCTCTCTTTCCTTCTGTCCTTATTCCTCCACACCTGGCATATATTTGTGGTTTTCCTTGGCAAAATCAGTCTTTAATATCCATCTCACTATTAGCTATGGCATATCCATCTCAGTATTAGCTATGGGGTAGGAATACATTTCTCCAATTCTAGCTGAAGAGTCCCAAGACATGCCCTTGAAGATCCAAGCTGGTTTGGGTGGCTATTTTCATTGAAATTAACTATCACCAGGAATTTACAGTCACTGAGAACACAATAGTCCCACTAAAACCGCAGGGCTGGAGTAGGAAAACTAGCTCTTCCCAGAAGATGTGGGAATAAATGCCAAAGAGATCCATAATTCACTTTCATATGGCCCTATCCCCTATTTCCTTTCAAAGGAAAATAGAAGCACTTTTGGAAATTCTATTACAAATTGGTCATGCTAGATATACATTTAGCCTTGTTACTTATAATGATGCCATGGCCTTCTCTTTTTGATCACCTTTGCCTGGTTTTAAGAACATAATTGTTTGTGAAACCATAGGTATAAGGAAAGCTCCAGCAGGATCCTGTGCAGAGCATTAGTTTTTAAACTGCTGAAATATATCCAAAATACTTGGTTAAAGGTGTTTAAGTAATGAATGATACTGAGAGTTGGCTTACAATTCATGCTGCTTTTCTCTGGGTCAAGAATCAAAGGTAGAAATTAGCATTATATATTGTTTCTTTCTTATAACAAATTTTTATTATAGAGGACCAGAAAATTTGAGTTGTTTAAAATGCTCCTTTACCAATTTAAAGGGAACAAAATTATCTTCCTTCCAATTTTTCAAATAGAATAAATGATGCTACCATTTATATCTAATACAGAATTTCTCTAAGTGTGGTCTTGGACCACCTGCCCTAGAAGTGCTGGTATTCTTATTAAATCTATTGAATTGAACCTTTATGAATTGGCCTCAGTAAATGTGCTTTAAAAAAGAAGTCAAGTGATTTTTTTATGCATGTAAAAGCTCAAAATCCATTGAAAGTATGAATCTTCTATATATTTCAACTCATCACTGCTTTTCACATATCTAGTACATGGTCAAATTATACCCGTGTTTTTCAGTACAGCTTTATTTATTCATCACACAATCCTTCAGTGACTAATGTGTGTCGTACAGTCTGTATTTCTATTGTATTTCTCTTTTATTTCCCTTCATCTACATCAGTTTTAACCAATTGATAATCCAAACTGACTGGATTCTTCCATTGATTCATTTGTTCATTTAGTTGCTCATTCTGCCACTCAATAAATGTAAACCAGTCATTTCATGCCACATACTTTGTAGGTACTATGAATACAAATGAATCAACCCCAGTCACTGCCTGGGCTCACAATGACAGACGTTTTATGCTGCAGAAGAATGAGAGCTGTGATGCCCAAGATGCAATGGGGCAAAAGGAGCAATTAATGGAAAGCCATTATAACCAATTCTTTGAAAGCATATACGTACTCCAGATATCATAGTTATTTAGATCAGGTTTTACTAAACTTATCCTATGAAATCACTGTTTTAACCAATTCACAAAATTTACCTGAACACCTGTACAGGGCAATGTTCTAACTACTGATGGGAAAACACAAAATTGTAAGATTTGTTCTTAAGTATATTAAGGTTGCTAATGAGACACATACCCTGAGGAAGATATTTCAACATCCTATAGTACATTTCTACCTGCTAGTGAATTGAGTTTAAAACATTCACAAGTAAATTCAAAGCTCTTCATTAGAGCACAACCTATGGATCCCTTATATCTCTTTGTTCTGATTTTTAGAGTTCTTACACAAATCTATACAAGAATTCTTGCTATAGAACAATTCTATCTGTTCTCTCCCTTTGAACTTGAACTTGACCTTATATTCATTAGTCCCTAGACACCCACTAACTTTCTGAACAAACATAATGTTAGACTCCAATTTGCCCCAGAAATCAAAAGAACGAACTATAAAAAATCACACTGTTGTTTATCTAAATATGCCTTTGTTTTATTTACCTGTTCTAAGCTATTCTATGGGACAGTATATCTTTCAAGTTTCTTTTTCCAGGGATGCTCTTCACCTCAAATCCTTATTTGACCAACTTTTAGTCATTCTTCAGGTTTCAGCTTAAATGCCTTTGCCTTAACCATTTTAATCCTTTTCTCTAAATTCAAGTCAGTTTCCCTGTTATATTTTTGTTAGTAAGTTATATTTTCCTTTCAGATCACATATAATAAGTTGTATTACTGGTCAGTATACATATTTGCTTAATATATCTCCTCCCATAAATTGTAATCCCATGAGGACCAGAATGGTAATTTTTTTAGTCACCATTGTATATGAAGCACTTAAGGCTTTGGCTTTTCTCCTGTAGGTATACACAAACTAATTTAGAAAGGATAAATTACAAAAACAAATTTCAAAAACTCTATTATGGTGTACTTCTGTATCTAAAAGAACTGATGTTAAACTTTGTTATATAATGCCTTAGGTATAATTGCACTTACTATCTCCATCACTTTTTCTAGTTAAGAATTAAAGTATATGTGAACTCAAAATATTATGCAACTATTCCTTGAATTTATGTGTTATACTTGGAATTAAATTATGAAACACTTAAGGATCAAGGATTTTACCTTATGTATGTTCTGCACTGCCCAGAGTATGCAGAATGACATTGAGCACATTGTAGATTTTTAACACTGCTTAGTGAATCAAATTGAGCTGAACTGAATTGAAATGAATCAAAGAAGAAACTTTCATAACATTTTGCCTTCTGGGTTTGGCAGATAAAACACTGAAGTGCTAGTTAGAATTACTATACTTAGCTCTCAACTAGCTAGTGATTTGGAGTCATTTGAAAGCTTTCCAATTCTCCACCTAGAGAATGAGGATAATACCTATTATCTTCAAGAGGATGCTATGAAGATTAGATACCACCTTAACATGAAAAAAAAATCTTAATCTATACAAAGTATTGTCATTTGATACCAGAGGTTAAGCACAGACCAAGTGACACAACTGAAGTCTGATTCACATAGATGGAAATCTGTTAAGAGTACAGAGAAATACTCAGAGAAAGTTGTGAGACAATCTTTTTATATATATTTGACTATACCTACTTCATTGGCTTAGTACTTTCAGGATGACTTTGGATCCTTACCTGTTTTTAAACCTTGGAGAAGAATATGAGGTTGGAACTAATATCATGTAAAATTTCTCCAACGATGATGAACTTTTGTTACTGATATTATTTTTATCCAGTTGTATCATGCAAACTCTAAAATTAATGAGGTCAGCAGCAAAGTATTTCTAATAGTCCTTTGACATACTTTTGCCTCCTAAGCAATCATTCTATTGGTGAAATTATCCCACCCTCATAGCATGAGACTACTAATCATACCCCCACCTTTACTACAATCTCCATGATAAGTTGGGACATACAAGAGTACACATGACCCAAACAGAGCCCATCAGAAGCATGTTTGGGGAATCAATAAGGATATTACATGGATGAAAGATTCTTCCAATCAAATATTGCAAAGTCCCTTGAACATTATAAGACTAAATCAACTAAAGATTTCATTGTTGCCACATATGGAAGGTTGCCTGAGAATACAGTGGAAAGCAGAGCTGAGAGATAGAGAGAGGAAAGGCAGATACTTGATGGCATGGTTGGAGAAGTACCAACAACTGTTACTGTAACCATTAACCATCACTAGACTTCCACATAGTTATGTATAAATCCACTGTTTACATCTTAAATGAATTTGAGTTGAGTTTTATAACTTGCACCTGATTAATCCCTTCTTATAAATTCTACTTGTCATAGAATAGAAATCTTCTGTCCCATCTTCATTATAAATTCTACTTGTCATAGAATAGAAATCTTCTGTCCCATCTTCATTTTCTCAAATAAGGATTATTTTCCTTATCAAAAAGCATAATAACAATCTTTGCAATTTGGAAGTTTTATGGTTAAATTTATCTGAAAGCTCAGAAATGATGGACTATAAATGTCATAAGTAAATAGGAAGCCTAAAAATAGGATTTAAAAATTGCTTCTCATTTGACTAATTTATTACCATAACATTTTCTTTGAGTTGTGCCTACTAAATTGTCTTCAAGAAAAGAGTTAAAGACATATTCATAAAATGATATGGAGAGGGAGACTTAGTATAGGACTTCCACTCAGTGTTTAAATTTCCAAACAAGTGACCATCTTGTGCATGCAATCCCTCTAGTAACA
The DNA here is from genome assembly GCA_004023965.1 of Spilogale gracilis. Taxonomy (NCBI): domain Eukaryota; kingdom Metazoa; phylum Chordata; class Mammalia; order Carnivora; family Mephitidae; genus Spilogale; species Spilogale gracilis. The sequence goes on from PITA01000285.1 coordinate 104,024, forward strand.
AAAACAGAAAGAGGAGCATTAGCCCTAAGGACTCCATTCCATTTGGGAGCAGTTCTGTTTGAAAAAGTTTTCTTTATATTGATCTGAAATCTGCTTGTATTGGTTTTGTTTCGGTCAATGGTATTTATCCTTTCATTCTATAATCTCAAACAGACCAGGAACCATTTCTCTTGTGTTCGTCATTGTATTATGATTACATAGTAAGCGTGTGGACTATTATATGTGCCAATGAATATTTCTGAATAAAAGAAATCATAAGTTAATGCATGAATAAATCAACAGATGGATATATAATCTCTGTGACCATGCAGAATAATTCCAACATTAAAAAATAACTGTTGTACTAAGGCTTCAGTTTTTCAAGTTCAAAAGGTTTTATTCTAAACTGTTACTCAAACTACTCACTATCCTATTTGTTCTTCTAAGAATCCATTCTAATTTATTAATGTTTTCTCAGAAGCATACTGTTCTGTAATTCTATGATCACATTCTAAGTTCCTACTAATTTTTGTTTTGTATTTTTTTGTTTATCAGTGCATAATACTGTTGACTCAAAATGAGTATAGAGTAAGCTAAAACCCTAAAATGTTCTCAAAAACTGTACTTGTGCAGGTCTTTATATATATGTGTGTGTAATATTTTATATCAAGATTCTTAATGCTAAGTTGGATCCATTTATCCAGTCTTCCAAAATAATTTTTCATATTAACTATGTTGTTCAACACATTTGTCTTTTAGTTTTCTGAATTTAGTAATTTTTTACCTATAATGGAATTTAAACAAGAATATATTGAGTAGAAAAAATATTCTTGAATATTTTTGAATTAATGAAATCAATGAATCTAATGAAATCAATGATATATCCAATGCAATTCAAACTTAGGATGAGCAGGAAATCAGAACTGTTGGGAATTACAGGTTTGGTGTTAATCATTGAGAACACTTTCTTTGTCATATCACTTTCTGCACTCAGCATTGCAATATGCTAACGAGAACATAAATATTCTAGCTAGGATATCTATCAGGAGAAGATTTGGACTTCTCATCTTTGAGCTTTATTATAATCAGTGGCACTTTGTTTTTACCTGGTGTGTTACCAATTTAGTTTTTATCTGACTGCAGTAAATTTTCTTTGACATGTACTCAAAGTTATTGAGTTTTTAGACACATATATTGCATTTTAAAAAAAAGAAAGAATCATCATTGCTTTGGTTTTCTCTTCTATCCCCAGCCAGAATTTAGGAAGAGCAACAGGAAGCATACAAGAAAAGCATATGCAAAATGGAAAGAAGTAGGTCTTGAAAATATCCAAGGGGAGCCCATGCTGAACGACTAATTACTGTCTTCATTAGTGCTTCACAATAAGAAATATGAGCATGGAAGGAGGGAACTCCTAGATTTCTCTGGAGGGATTATAAAACAAAGTACTCCTTGATCTGATCTCATCTGTTCTTCTCTTTTGTCTTTACAGACAAAGAGGAGACATAAATAAGCTCCCACCTTCTGCTAAGGGCCGCAGGGCCTGCCAATTATTTAAATGATTAAGGAGGAGAGGTGACTATCGGAAAGTGCACTTAAAAGGAGAGAAAGAGGCCAAAATTCCTATATCATGGTAAAAGATGCATTCCCCCCTTTACTCCAGATTTGGGTACAGTTAAGATAGAAGCCAAGAGGCTCTGAGCTGTAAATCCTTGTCCCTTTACTTTGCATAGGCTCGACTGGATAAGCACTTACAAGTTCCAGCTACCTACTCTGACATGGCACAGAAATAAGTCAAAGGGAGGAGAGTTTGGCATGTTCACTCCTCCAAAATAATACTCATTCTTCCAGAATCAACATGATCCTGAAAGGATGGATAATATTTTACTAAAACATCATTATTGCCAGACTTTTAGGCAACATGATAGAATTTAGATTCTAATCCCACAATTTCTCAGCAAAAGTAGTAATAGCTGATATTGTGATATTTGCAACACACCTAGCAGTTTTCTGGGTGCTGTATATGTATGTTAATCTGTTAGTTTACACAAAGATGAGCAAACTGAGAGTGAGCAATTTGTCTAAGTTTACACAACTGGTAAGTGCTGGAGTTGGAACTGGAAACCCTTCCTGGGCTCTAAACCGTCCTGCAAAACTGTTGCTTTAGGGATCAACATACTTTAGCCATGTGTCCAACACAGGGCACAGTTTGGACCACAGATATGTGGTTTCACTCCAGGGCAATTCTTATGTAAAACTTCTTTTTCCTCATTCACCACATAGAACTTGGACAAATAAATGTTGGCAGTGGCATCGAACTTAAATCAAGATTTAAATATCTAATCAAGCTTTGTCATATCCATTGATGTACATATTATGAGTAGCTAATAAATTTTTTTATTCTACTCTTTTTTTCCTATCTTTCTTACTATGATAGGCACAAAAATTGACCATTCTAACCATTTTAAATATACTGTCCAGAGGCACCAAGTGCCTTCCTATTGTTGTGCAGCCACCATCACTATCCGTCACCGGAATTCTTTATCTTGTAAAACTGAAACTTGATACCCATTAAACTAACCCCCATTCCTCCCCTCATCCAACCCTAAGCAACCACCATTCTACTCTCTATCCCTATGAATTTGACTACACTAGGTACCTCATAGAAATGGAATCATACAGAATTTATCTTTTTGTAACTGGTTTATTTTACTTAATATAATGTCCTCATAACTCAACCATGTTGTAGCATGTGTCAAAATTGCCTTCATTTTCTAGGGTGAGTAATATTCCATTGTGTTTAGATAGATTGCATTTTGTTTATCCACTCATCTGTCAATGGGCACTTGCTTCTACCTTCTAGGTATCGTGAATAGTGCTGCCATGAACATAGGTGTACTCTTCCACTCTTTAAGTGCAGAAGAGAATCCTCAAAAAGTACTATATAAATTAACTAAAAAAAACCATTTTAACTAAATTGTTGAATCAGTGATTAAATTGTAAAACTATTATGCCCCCAATAATCAAAAATATTCTTAAATTTATATATACATTTGTATCATTTGGCATATTTTAAGTTTAAAGTCCATTCATTTCACAAACACTAAGGAACACTTATTTTATGCAGAGTACTGAGTATAGCAGGTGCTTGGAGGAATTCAATGATAATTAAGCAATCACCCCTCCCCAGATGGGATATATATACATATATTAAAAATAGGAGCATCTGAGGGTTCAGTCATTAAGTGTCTGCCTTCGGTTCAGGTCATGATCCTGGAGCACCGAGTCGAGCCCTGCATGGGGCTCCCTGCTCAGCAGGAAACCTATTTCTCCCTCTCCCACTCCCCCTGCTTGTGTTCCCTCTCTAGCTGTGTTTCTCTCTGTCACCAAATAAATACAATCTTAAAAAAAGAAAATATAGGCATCTGGGTGGCTCAGTTGGTTAAGCATCTGCCTTTGGCTCAGGTCATGATCCCAGGGTTCTGGGATTGAGCCCCACTTTGCCTGCTGCTCCTCCTGCTTGTTGTTCTCTCTCTCTCTCTCTCTCTCTCTCTCTCTCTCTCTCTCTCTCTCTTTCTCTGTCTCAAATAAATAAATAAAATCTGTTTTAAAAATAAAAAAAATAAAATATACATGAAACATTTCCTTTAATTAGTTCATTCAAAAATAACAATCTGGGCATGTAATATTTTTGAATTAATTACCTCTGTTAAATGTAATCAGAGTAATATGATAACTGCAATAACAGAAGTATAAACTAAAACTATGTCGGTATGGATGAATCTGATTGCTATTACTGAATTAAAAACCACCCCCAATTAATAACCTAGGCTGTGATCCGCTGGGAAGTTCTACATTAGGCCTCAGCAACTGGGAGGCTCTGCTTCTTGTCACAACAACCTCACTGCATTGCCCAAAACAAGCCATAGAGCCAATCTCAAAGTCAAGAGAGATGGACGTATATTTGACTCCAAGTCTCAAGAACTGCAAAGTCACATAGCAAAAACTATAGTTAAGGAAGGAGAAAAACTGGCATCAATGAGGCAAACTACCAAGTGGAAAATAAACATAAAGTCTGAATAGAGAATTAGCAGTTGGCTCACAAAAGGGAAAGTATCTTAGTATGAAACCAGAATTGATAAAGGTTATGTGAAATAAAAATTGTCAAGGTATTAGATATGCCTTGAAACAAATAGCCATTGCAAATTGTGGTTAGATATCACTCAGAGTTTTCAGTGAAGCAGTATAATACCTGAATTTACAGTATCTGGACTTCTCTAAAAATTAGAACTATAATTGGAGATGTGGGGAATGGATGAAGGCAGGTAAAGAAATGTGTTACAAAAAATCCAGGGAATGTTCGAATGTAGACAATTTATCTATGTAAGGAAATAGTAGGATAGTGGGAAATAAGTTGCAGAACTTCTAAATATGCTTTTTAAAAGTAGTTTGGGGGCACCTGGGTACCTCAGTCAGGTAAGTGGCTGACTCTGGATTTTGGGTCAGGTCATGAGCCCCACATCAGGCTCTGTACACAGCGGGGAATCTGGTTAAGATTCTCTCCCTCTCTCTCTGCCCTTCCCCCCGTTTGCTCTCTCTGTCTCTCTGTCTCTAAAATAAATAAATAAGTCTTTTTTTAGAAAAGGTATTTAGTTTTTATTCAAAGGGTTCTATGGAAAATTAAAGTTTTTTGAACAAATGCTTAAAATAACCTAAATAGTTAAGTGGAAGGAAAAATCTACCTGGGGATGTAGGATTGACGGAAAGAGTCTTAAGGCAGGATTCTAGGTAGAAGGCTGCTGAAATAATGGAAGACATGATCCTCGATTGGGGAAGAAATATAGTGACAAAGAAAGGAAGAAGGTTAAGTGAGAACATTTGGGATGTGACAGGATTGAGAAGCTGTAAAGTAACAGAACTAAAAAAAAATTCAACTCAAAGTTCTCAAGCCTGGGTGACCAGAGACATGAACATACAGTTCCTTAACAAAAAACAAGATGAGGATTTATTTTGGTGAGAATTCTGGAGAGATTGTGTGAGTGTCTTGAGGTGAGAGAGTCTGTGACCAGTTCAAGAAATTAAAAAAACAAAACAAAAGCAAAACAGAAGATGAAGAAGAACAACATACAATAGTTCCCAATTATCCAAGGTTTCACTTTGCAAGGTTTATTACCTGTGGTCAGCCGCCTCAGGAAGCAGATGGTCCTGGTTCCAACAAAATGCCAGAAGGTCCGTAAGGGCCTAACTCTACATCAAAATGCCTGTCATTCCCCTCACTTCATCTCAACATGTAGGCATTTTATCATCCACATCATCACAAGAAGGAGGGTGAGAACCATACAAAAAGAGGAATTTTTCAAAGTTAGGAAGTGAGGACGTAAGAGATAGAAAGCATCAACCATTTAAGACTGTGAAAGTAGGCAGATTCCAGATAGCAAGGGTTTTTAAATAGGCTATAAACAGTAGAAACTGTGGGTGAACAGTAGGAAGTTTTAAGGATAGAAAAAACATGATCTGATCATTATTTTTGAAAGATCAATCTGATGGCTGAGTTGACATATGTAAGGAAATTAATAATTAAACCAATTATATACAGTGTACATAATCTTTCAGCATAAATGTGTCACCCCTGGAATTATGTCAACATGTCTCCTGTGTAAACAAGATAACTAAAATAGGTTCAACACGTTTGGGGTTTTTCTGAATACAGAAAAGAAAGAAAAGGCACAATCTCTATTTTACAAGTTGAAATATGCATCTTTCTTCATAGTAATACCATTAACTACTTGGGGACTGGCTAGAAAAATGTCCATGATTATAAACAATACAATGCAGCTTGTGAAAAAATAAAATGATAGGCAAACACTCAGATATATCAAAGATTATGTACTAAGAAGCACTGACAATAGGGTTATCTAAGAAGGAAGATGTAAGTCTTAAAAACCCCAGTAGTTTTACCTAACCAAAACCCATTGTATGGATCAAAACATAACAGTCCTAGCATGCCAACACTACTGCAACTTTATTTCAGGTTGGAGAAATCAGTATATTATTTTGGTGATTATCAAATATTCTTTTCTTTATTGTACATGACTTCCCAGTTTTGCTCTTCTCATTGACGCTTTGATACAAAATCAGAATTTACAGAATATTCAGGGGATTTTTTAAAAATAATATTTTGCCAAAGTACTGATTGGATGGAAAGGAGAAAAAAATAAATAGCATACCACATCTTAATTGTCTAAATAGCCAACATTTTCTTTTGTCCACATTAACATTTAAGTATACCATAACTTTACATGTTATTTCTCATTGAAGATTCATCTTCTCCTGAAGATGATTAAACATTATGTAGATTCATATACATACAAATGTATCTCCTATATCTGTATTTAAATATGAAATAGTGATTTTTTTAACTTAACTTTCTAAATTAAACTTCTGAAAAACTATAAAGGCCAAAGTTAGAGTGAACTTGTTCTATTTTCATCTCACCCAAAGTTGAAATTACTATAATTAAATTACTTAAAAGGAAGAAGCAAATATTCTTTTTATAACTACAAGTCATTTTTAAGAGTATCAAAGTAAACATAATAGCAAAATACACTTGAACTCTCCAAAGAGCAACTATTAAAAGCAAAGGAATCACAAGAAGGAAATATCAGAAGTAAAAAACTCCAAGTTCTATTTTAGTACTTTTTCCCTCAATGTCTCACAAATATTTTGGTTCTCTAGTTGTGCTTGTATTTTGACTTTACTTAAGGAATTTTTTTTTTCATGAAGAAATTTTATAATGCAGTTCAACTCAACTATTATCCCTATTGCTGCTTCTGGATATTTTGCAATCCTTAGGAATAAATGCAATCAAATCCTCCAGTATTTTCTTCTTGTACTTTTTTCATGGCTTCCATTTTATATGATGATATTCATCTTCACTAATCATCAGGAAAATGCAATTCAAAACCATGATCAGATATCACTCCACATCCCTCAGAAGGGTTATTATTTAAAAAACAAAACAAAACAAAACAAAATAAGGACAAATGTTGGCAAGAATGTGGAGAAATTGTAATTCCTGTACACTATTGATGGGAATGTAAAATCACATAGCTGCTATGAAAAGGAGTATGGAGCTTTCTCAAAAAATTAAAAACTGAACTGCAATAAGATCCAGCAATCTCACTTTTAGGTATATATCCAAAATAACTGAAATTCAGATCTCAAAGAGATATTAGCACTCCCGTGTTTACTGCAGCATGTTCATGATAGCCAAGCTGTGAAAACAAGCTAATGATGACAGCATAAATAAAACATGATATATAGACATACACGAGAATAATATTCAGCCTTTAAAAGGAAGAAAAATCTACAACATGGGGCAATATAGATAGACCCTGAGGACTTTATGTTAAGTGAAATAAGCCAGTCATAAGTATATGAGGCATCTAAAAGATACACATTCGGTGCTCCTGGGTGGCTCAGGTGGTTAAGCGACTGCCTTCAGCTCAGGTCATGATCCTGGAGACCCAAGATCAAGCCCCACATTGGGCTTTCTGCTCAGCGGGAAGCCTACTTCTCCCTCTCTCAGTCCCTCTGCTTGTGTTCCCTCTCTAGCTGTGTTTCTCTCTGTCAAATAAGTAAATAAAATCTTAAAAAAAAAATAAAAGAGAGACACATTCACAAAATGTAAGAGTGGAATGAGGGTTGCCAGAGCCTGGGAGGTGGGGGAGGGGGGTGAGGAGCTGGAAATGGGTGTTATTAATCAACAGGCATAAAGTTTCAGTTTAGTAAGATTAATAGTCCCTAGGTAAGTTGTATAACATTGTACTTGCAGTCAACAACAATGAATTGTGCACTTACAACTTGTTAAGAGAATAGATCTCACATTAAGTGTTCTTACCACAATAAAAATAATAATATATTTAGTTTATTAGAAATTTATTGTGGGATAATGGTTACCCCACAGTAATAATAAAAGGGTAATACAACTTTTTGTTGTTTTCCTGCAGGCAATTTCAAAGTTTCCAGCAACAATACTTGAATGACTGACCCACTTTAATCAATGCCACTTGTATGACATATTTATTTGAATTGATTTATGACTTTCATTGTGTTCCATTGTTATGACTTTTTATTTTTTCAATTGGTTATGCTATTTTATGTTTTGTAACTCTAAAATTTATTTTAACATTCATTAAAAAGAGCTTCCTACATAAACCATTTAATTGACAAATGCTGGTAGGAGGTCCATTTTGAGAGACCCAGACAGACTTTAATTGGTATATCAAAAAAAAAAAACTGACTAAAGATACATAAAGAAATCAGCTCAGTAAGTTTTATAGGAGAGAGGCCAAGACAATTCTCCAGTAAGAGGTGAAGGATTAATTTTTTGGGTCTCTAGAAAGGATACCTAGTTGTAGATCCTAAATGAGTCTGGGAGCGCTGAGAGTCAGAACTTGATACTCAACTATTCCCCTTTTTCATACAGACTTAGCATGCAAAAGATGAGAGCACCACAGTCCTGTCTGGAAAGGTCTTCTGCTGGAAACCTCTGCCACTAGGTAGGGCACTTTTTTTTTTTTTTCCAATATTTCATTTATTTATTTGTCAGAGAGAAAAAGAGAGCAGCAGGCAGAGGGAGAAGCAGGTTTCCCATTGAACAAGGAGCCTGATGCTGGACTTGATCCCAGAACCCTGGGACTATGACCCAAAGTGAAGGCAGACACTTAACCAACTGAGCCAGCCAGGTCTTTCTGGCTGGGGTGCTTCTTATCCTTAAACCTACGCAATGTACTGCTTGATTCCCACTAGTATGTACACAGCAAGAGGGCAGGAACTATCTGTTTCGTTCATTACTTTATGCCTAGCATCAAGAACTGAGCCTGGCATGGAGTAAGAATAAACAATTGCTGAATGCTGAAAAAAAATGAATGAAAAGATTTCTGGGATAAAGCACATGGTACACTTTGACTGAAGCAAGTCTTTATCCAACACTATGAACATCTTAAGTTAACACAGTTTGGCTGACCTTATAACTATAGAAATGGGACAAGCATTTGTTTTGTCATGAAAGTTATATTATTCAGATCCTGGACAAGCAGTAAGGTCATTTGTGAATTACCCATATTATTCTCTAGTTTCAACAACTTCTTGGTTATATAGGCAAGTTTTTTTTATTTTATTTTATTTCTTTCTTTTTTCTTTTTGTTTGTGTATGTGTGTTTTGCTTTTGTTTTTTTCATATAAGGATTTAAAAGATTATCTGATTTTTTAAAAATATTTTATTTATTTGACAGAGGTAAACACAGCCAGAGAGGGAACACAAGCAGGGGGAGTGAGAGAGGGAGAAGCAGGTTTCCTGCTGAGCAGGGAGCCCGATATGGGACTTGATCCCTGGTCTCTGGGATCATGACCTGAGCCAAAGGCAGTCGCTTAACAAAGGAGCCACCCAGGCACCCCAGATTATCTGATTTTTTAAAAAATCAGCATTTGGGGGGTATCTTGCTAAATTAATACATTATTTAAGAGAAGTGACACATGACCAATAAAAAATTATATCTTCCTATTTACTAAAGCTCTAATTTATGACCTTAAGTAGCTTTATAATTAGTTTTTTCACATAGGCCTTGCTTTTTGTGAAGCTTTTCTAAGTATTTTATATATTATTGGCAATTTCCTTCATTATATTTGCTCATTGGGTTTGTTTGTATATAGAAAGATAAATACTTCCCCATGTAAATATTGGATGCAGCTACACTACTGAATGTTCTCATTAATCATCATAATATCCCAGGTGACTCTTGAGTTGTATATATCAACTAGTAAATATTTTTCTTTTAGGATATTATCTTTTTTCAACTAATTACAGCACTAATAACTCTAGAACTCTAAAATTAAATTAAACAGTTTTGCTCCACCATGACTGTAAAATTCTGGTATTTCATTATAAGATGCAATGCTAAGGGGTACAGAGATACATAGATAGATAAGCTAACTATCCTTATTTTGCCTACAACTTTTTTAAAAATCTAAAACAGCTTAACAAATTTTTTAGCCAGTGCATGTTTAGCATTTCTAGCAATCATGATTTTTATTTTGAATTAACATGGTGAATTAATAGATTTCCTACTTGTTACATTCAAGTCATTCAAACATGACTACATGCGTGCTATGAGCCAGAATAACCAATGCCACATAATAATATTATAGAGTGCATTGTGATGTATCATAATAAACATGAGTGAGTAGTTTATATTCTAATAAATTCATAAGTACAATTGCTCTGCCAGTGTGTTTTATATGGGAGGATGTCTGCATCTGTGTGGTGGACACACCTGCTGAGTCTGTGCCAGACCTGGAAATGTGCTTAGCAAATCTCTGACTTCAGGAGTGTAATTGAGTGATGGCCCCAGCTCTACCTTCTCCAATCCAACATGGCATTTGCTCTGGAGCCAGGCATCCCATGGGCTACTCCCAACCAATAGCTGAGCACAGCAGGGATATAGCAGTGAATTTGTTCGAAGACCTTCTGTTGGCCTGGCTGAGCTTCCTCTTCAGAACTGTGCTGAAATCTAACACTCATCCTTCCAACCTGTATTTTCCCTCTCTCTTTGATAAAGATCAGATATGCATGGCAGATTTCCTGGCTCTGGCCAGCAACTTTGACTCACTTTCCATTCTCTTTCACATTCATGTCTCCTAGTAAATATTTTGTAAATTGAATCCCATTTTGGTATCCACTTCTCAGAAAACTCAAGACTATTATAAGTGTCTCCAGAATGGTCAGAGAAAATGGGCAGTTAAATGGGAATTGGGACTGGCCCTACAGTGAGCAATGTATTCTAAAACAGAGTTAATGGCTCTGTGTGAAAATATTCTGTGACTGACAGGAAAGAAAATAGACTTCACTAAAAGGATTACATAAATTAGGAAGGTAGCATGTACCAGCAGGAATCAGGGAAATATAGCTAGCTTTGGATTTTTAGGGTGCTTGATCAAGATGTTTAGAATCTAAGGCTGGATAAGAGTTCATTGATTTGGGAATGTTTTCTCAGGACATGGAATTAACAGCCCAGCAGGGATACCAAGGGTGTGCCTAACTCTGTAGACATGGCTCTTTAAAACATGGAAAAGGTGATGTAAAACACTCAGAAAAGAGTAAATATTGGAGTTTTCCTGGAAAATGGCAGAGAAACAAGTAAAAATGCCGAGGGTTGCAGGCATGCTAGAACAATATATATGCAAGATCAGAAGATTCATCAGAATATGTTCCATGGGAAGGTCCAAAGGATACACCTTTTGTCAAAGCTTTTAGGAGCTGTTGGTGACAGGCATCAGCATGACATAGAATTTCAAGAAGGCTGCAAGCCAAGGATGATGGTAAGAGTGGTGACCACAGAGCTGGGCTCATGAACATCTATAGGGATGATATAGCCTCAAAATGGTAAAATTCAAGTGGCAGAACTTGGTAAAAGTCAAGTGGACATCATAATTACTGGATAGTTGCTAAAGGAGATGAGGCCAATATGGAGGCTTGACATGCAGGAAATTTTAGAAGTGATTTATTCAGCATGGCAACCATAGAGGCAAAAGGACAAGTAGCCAACAAAGGTGCCATGACTTCTATGACATATGCAACCAGAAAGTGGCAAGAATGGAGGAGTGGGAGGCTAAAGGTTATTGCTGCAATACCAAATCATGTTACTTGCCTAGATCTCATGCCTAGGCCAATTTTCATATCTGGAGACCACTGACTGAAAGAGGAAATATTCAGTAACACCCATGATCAGTCTCAAAGGGAACTATGGCAATTAACTCAGGTTGCATTGAAGAATAAGAATTAAGACATATGGTCTGAGTTGGCATAGATATCATCATGGCCTTTCTGTCAGCATAGGGGTTTATGGGGTCAGGGAATAACAGAGTCTTTGTGGAAGTCCTGCTCCAAGTGGTTTACCAAATTTGCAGACCCACACAGTGGTTACTTCTGTAGACTCCAAATATACACTGGAACTGATAAGCTTGGCAGTTGACGTACTTCCCACCTTGTGTTCTTGTCCTGTGAGGTAAGAACTCAAGGAAAAGTCAAGTGAAAAATCTCTAAATCTAACCCGCTAGCTTGCCCAAGATAGTGAATGAAACAGAATATCACAAGCCTAGGGAATAACAGAAACTAGCGATGAGATTAAGGTCCTAAAGGGTGCCTGGGTCGCAGCCCCTTACTTATCTCCATTTAATTCACAAATCTAGTCCCAAAAGAAACTGAATGGATCCTGGAGAAGAACTGCAGTCTACCACACGCTTCATCCAAACAGTAGTCCTGATCAGAGCTGCTATGCTAAATTTGGCATCATTGTCAGAACAAATTAATGAAGCTATTGATTTAGTGAATGCATTATTTTCCATTAGAAGAGAGGATTCATTTACAGGGCTTTGCTTCAGAATTTTTGAAGTCTCCTGCCCAGTGTCATAATATAGTCTGAAGAGTAAACTATCTGATTTAAGAAAAAAAATACACTGACTCATTACATCAATGACATCATAGTTATTGATAAAATGAGCAAGAGGTGGCTAGCATGCTGAAGTCCTTGGTGAATATATGATCTGCAGGGTATAGGAGATAAACCCTCTGAATACTTGAGATCTGAAATTCTATGAAGTTTTTAGAGATTCAGTCATCAGATGCAATGTCAAAGTAAATGACAAATCACTTCAGTACTCATTTTCTACTAAAATGAAGGAAGCATAGCGCTCTGACTTCTGGAAGTAACACATTTTATAATAATAAGCCAGCCTGTACACTGGGTGACATGGAAGGCCCCAGCTTTGAGTGAGTCCATGGAGGGAAAGATTCTGCAACAAACTCAGACTGTAGTGTGAAAGGAATTATTGATTAAGTTAGACTGTCCAGAAGACACTCTGATGTTTGTGGTAAGTGCTGGAAAAAGATGCCATATGGAGCCATGGCAAGCCCCTGTGGGAGAATCACAACACTGGTTCATGGGATTCTGGACTAAGGCCAGGGTCTCTTTCATGGAGAATTATATGACCCTTGAGAAACTGTTCCTGACTTGTTAATGAGTCCTAGGAGAAATGGAATGCTCAACCATAAAGCACAAAGTGACCATTCACCTACAGCAGCCATTATAAACTAGATTCCATTACACTTGCCAAATCATAAAGTTGGGTTTGCTCAGTAGTGGTCCACCATAAAATAGAAATAATACACCTGGGGAAAAGCCTGAGTAGGGCCAGAAGGCATACAAGTATGCTTTGCCTGAGAAGTACCCCTCTTTGCACTTGTACTTAGAGCTATGAATGTGTCACAAAGCAGCTGAATGAGAAGGAAAAAGACTGAGCTTCTTTGGCACCTAGGTTAGCTCACTATGTGTACATAGCCAAAACCAGATGTGAATGGATTGCAGGCATGGTTAAGGGTACCACTAAAAGACAGTGGAGAGGAGAATTCTCTCCAACAGCTGATCCAGTACATCAGGTCATCAGCTTTAGGTAAAAATGACTTGAGATGAGAATATATAGATTCTTTTTTTTTTTTTTTAAGATTTTATTTATTTATTTGACAGAGAGAAATACAGCTAGAGAGGGAACAAGGTCTGGAAGTTCTGGAAAGTTCCAGACCTCATATCTATTTTGTAGATACAAGCAGGGCTCCGGAGTCAGAGAGGGAGAAGCAGGCTTCCCGCTGAGCAGGGAGCCAGATGTGGGGCTCGATCCCCAGACTCTGGAATCATGACCTGAGCCAAAGGCAGTCGCCTAACCAACTGAACCACCCAGGCGCCCTGAGAATATATAGATTGTTAGGTACGACTTTGTCTTGGATTTCATCAGGATTTTGCCTATTTGTTTTGATGTGATAAACTATTGTACATGGATAACAAAAGATAATTAGTTTAGAGTATGTATTTTTCTTCTTTAATCTTTCTTAGTCATGTACATTGGTTTTTACATCAGAAATTAACTTATGATATTAGTATAGTTACTTTTCTTTATTTTTATTATTTTGTTCTTTAGTCTTTTCATGTTCAACCACTCTGAGTCCATTTCATAATATTTCTCTTACAAATGACATGCAGTTGAGATTTTTGTTGTGATCTGAACCTAAAATAATTTTCTCTTAATAGAAAAGTTTAGATCATTCACATTTATGGAATAACATTTCATCCTAGTCCTGATAAATCATTTTATATTAGAATGGTTGTTCTTAATGAGATCCTTGTTTTTATCTTTTATTAAATGTCACCACTCTTCCTTTACCTGAAGATTTTTGTAGATACAGTGGCCATCATATTCCAGCATGGGGCTGCTGCTGAAGTCTGACATTCTGAACTTTTCCCCTTCATAGGTGACATATTTTGCTTGAATGATCATCTAATTTGGGGGGATATGATAATTTACTATGTTATGTATAGATTACATCTTGCTTCCATTTTATCATTACTTATCTCTGAATGCATTTAATTCCGCAAGGAAAAGATTATTGAGGCAAAAAGAAGTTGAAGCAACTTCTGAATTCAGAAAGTACACTGACTTCACAGCAAAGATTCTTAAGTACTGGCTTGTGAGTGATGGTTTCAACTACAGTCTTCACACAATTTTCTAGGTTAAAAAGGCTCTTCATTCAATTATCTGAACAGTTCCAGTGTCCTTCAGATAAAAATCAACTTTGTTTATTTGGTTTTATCTTCTTTCTGCCTTTAACCACACTGAGTTGGGTTTCTTTAACTGGCAACAGAAAGAAAACAGATACAAAGTAGGCAAGATAGACATTTGGAAATAACAAAGTTGAAGGTTAAAACATCTTAGCTGCTCTTTCAGAACAGTGGAACAAAAGTTCCAGACCTTTGAATGATGGCATGCTTTCCTCTCTGTAGTAATTCGCCCTAAGCACCTAATGTATCCCTAAGGTCTTGAACAGTATGTGGTACTCACAGGAAATTAACAGAGTGAGAAAGTTCCCGAGCCTCAGTCAGCCTCAATTATCCAATATGTGAAATGAAGGAGACAGTATAGTAACACTTATCTTTCAGAATAGGCATAAGAATTAGAAGCAATGCAGAACATTTGGTTGAACACATGGCACATTATGTACAGAATGTAAGCAGTATTGATTAATAGTAAAATGTTATTAGTAGTATTATTAATGAATGATTAAATTAAATTTGAATGGCAGCTTCTTAGTGAGTGGTAATAATTTATTAAACTGTTAAGTTTCTTAAATGATTAAACTGAAAGTCACACTATCAAGTCTTCAAAGATGAACTTTAAATGCTGATGGCTGGAGAAAAGAAGCTTTGTAGGTGAAAGGATAAGTAAGAGACTACAGTTGAAAATATTCAGTATTTGGCTCTTGACGGTCCCCACAAATGATTATTTCTAATACAGTTTTTTTGAAAAAACATGTAGATGCCATAGTAAAAGTGGGTTCTAGGAATCAGAAGCACTATGGTATTGTAGAAAAGTAACAGCTGTGGTCTTAGAATAAAACCCCAGAGACATAATGAAGCTGAAATCAGTCCTTTTGGCAGGTACCTGACTCCTCCCAAAGACTTCCTTTTTTGTTTTGTTTTGTTTTGTTTTGTTTTGTTTTGTTTTGTTTTGTTTTGTTTTGCTTTGCTTTGCTTTTAAGATTGTTAAAGTGTCTGCCTTCTGCTCAGGTCATGATCCAGAGTCCCAGGATCGAGCCCTGCCACATCCGGCTCCCTGCTTGGCAGAAAACCTGCTTCTCCCTCTCTCACTCCCCCTGCTCGTGTTCCCTCTTTAGCTGTGTTTCCTTCTGTCAAAGAAATAAATAAATAAGATTTCATTTATTTATTTTAGGGAGAAAGAGAGTAAGCACAGGTAGGATGGGCAGAGAGAGAGAGAATCTCAAGTAGACTCCATGCTGAGCATGAAGCTCAACAGGGGCTCAATGGTGGGGGTGGGAGGAGAGTGCTCTATCCCAGGACCCTGAGATAAAGACCTAAGCCAAAATCAAGAGTGGGCCACTTAACCAACGGAGCCACCCAGGCACCCCTCTGAAGACTTCCTAATTCAGGAGCATTATGGTGACTGTTAGCAAACTAAATCCACACAGAATTTTAAATTTCATTATAAGGGCGCCTGGGTGGTTCACAGGGTTAAGCCTCTGCTTTCGGCTCAAGTCATAATCTCAGGGTCCTGGGATCGAGCCCCGCATCAGGCTCTCTGCTCAGCAGGGAACCCGATTCCTCCTCTTTCTCTGCCTGCCTCTCTGTCTAATTGCAATCTCTCTCTTTCTCTGTCAAATAAATAAATAAAATCTTAAAAAAAAATTGTTATAAATGAATAATCATACATACATACAAACAAAGTTGACTGAATTCACCTATTAATCTCAACCTGAAAAATAAATTTTAAAATATCTATAAGGCAGGGAATTCTACTGTTTCTGGGTAATTAAAAAAAATATGATAAAATTCATTATTTTGATCAATCTCCCCATCTAATCAGAGGAGGAGGACACGGGAGGTAATTCTTTCTACTCCCTCAAGCCCATCCTTCCAGCAAGTTGTTACAAATCTAGCCTCATACAGGTATGTGCCTAAAGTACATATTATACAATGAATAATAATTAATAAGTAAATAATAAATAAATAATAAATTCCTCCTAAGTCTCCATGACTTAGTAATACTAATCAGCTAACCAGTATAGGAATAAGCATTTCAGAAATGCAGAATTTCAGACAGTGTAATTTTTCCTATACATACTCACTATGTTTTGGTTTATACTGATAAAGAATCAACATATAATCTTATATCTCATTATTTTTACTTGCTTTCCTTTCTCTTAAAGATGTTTTGCATTATAAAAAAGAAAGATGTTTTGCATTATAAATAAAAATGTTAACTCTGTCTAACTGTAATGAAAGATAAAGTTCAAAGAATGTAGTGGTGGTTTCAGAGTAGAAGGAACTGCTGGAAGCCTGTGCTGGCTTTGTGTGCTAGAATGAAAACCAAAAGTGTAAACCAAGCTCAGAGGGTTTAGGGGCTGGCAAGATAAAATGACAGCAAACCTATTTAGAAAATGGTATCACCAAAACCTGAATGGCTCCTTGTGATATAAAGCATTAGTTAAAGCCAAGAAATACACTTGGAACAATACACTATCCTTGTGGCCCTCTGATATTTTTAAACACTATATGCAACATGATAGAAAAACAGTGCCCTCATCATTGACTCCCCTCCCACTTTGCTTTGGAAATAATTTCCCAATGGCAAGCCCCTCCCCCTCAACCCCAGTACATTAAAGCCCATTTAACCACAAGCAGACCAAACTCTCCATTCATTTGATTTAATTCTTAGTCATCATCGTTCCTAAAAGAATGTGTCAGTTGGTACCCAAGATGTAATGTTATTGTTCACTAAAACTGCTTTTAATTGCATTCACTAAAATGTACCTTGCACATCCATTGCCAAATTTCTAAATTTAAAAGATGCAGCACTTCTTATTCACACGGAAAATCCTTTAAAACTTCTCTCTTGGGGCACCTGGGTGGCTCAGTGGGTTAAGTCTCTGCCTTTGGCTCAGGTCATGATCTCAGGGTCCTGGGATCAGGCCCACATCTGGCTCTCTGCTCAGCAGGGAGCCTCCTTCCTCCTCTCTCTCTGCCTGCTTCTCTGCCTACCTGTGATCTCTCTCTCTCTGTGTCAAATAAATAAAATCTTTAAAAATAAATAAAAAGTAAAAATAAAAATAAAAAAAACTCCTCTCTTTAGGTTCAACACTTAATGAGGGCCTCTTATGTGTCAGAGTCAGCTGGGCAGTTCCACATGCCCAGGGGCATATCTACTAGATTTTGGCTTTCAGCCACAGATCATGTCCCCTTACATGGAATCAGGTAATGTAACAAGCAAAATATAATCATGTAGGTTATATAATCTCATGAACACTGTTAAAAATAACTACCATAATGATATTTACATATTAAAGTAATTTTTATCTACAGATCATTATCCATCACTTGGCAAATCCTGTATTCTCAAAATGTCCCTGATTCAGATTTCTTGTCACTGTCATTTTCAGAAAATAAAAAAAGTATATAATGGTCCAGACACATAATTGTTGAATTAATAATAAATCATATTATTTTTGAAAGCAATAAATAACATATAATAAAAAGCTACAGTAAATGCTTATTTCTAAGGAATAGTCACAGGTCACAGAACAGTGCAGACCCTCTCCCATTTTCTGTTATCTAAGTGTGTGTGTGTGTGTGTGTGTGTGTGTGTGTGTGTGTCAGATTTTTACTTACTGCACTCATTCTTTTTTTCTTATTAAAAGAATGTAAAATCTATAGCAGTTATAAGGATATTTTTCTTAAGTATGAGTGCATTTTCCTAAATTGTGATTAAACAAATAAATTATAAAATGTTGAGAACATTAGTTTTATATTAGTTCAGAAAGAGAAAAATTCAAAATGAGAAAATACATGAAAAATTAAACACATACCTCAAAATACAATAAAATTCTTATGCCAATATTTGTAAAAAAAAGGTAGTCCTTAAGGGGGAGTGCCTGGGTGGCTCAGTTGTTAAGCATCTGCCTTCAGCTCAAGTCATGATCCCAGAGTCCTGGGATCCAGCCCCACATCGGGCTCCCTGCTAGGCAGAAAGTCTGCTTCTCCTGCTTCTCTCACTTCCCCTGCTTGTGTTCCCTCTCTGGCTGTGTTTCTTTCTGTCAAATTAATAAAATCTTAAAAAAAAAAAAAAAAAGGTAGCCCTTCCAGATAGCAAGATTAGTTTGAGATCATATGTCTCATTTAAATATTATGTCATAATAACTTATATAACATAATATAAAATTAAATATCAATCAGTTTAAATATAAATCTTCATATTTTATTGTGATGATTCAATTTCCTTAGGAATTACCTATATTAAAATTTGTACAATAATAAAATTAGTTTATATAAAGCTTTAGAATTTATAAATCACGATCATGTGCATCTCCTCATTAAATTCTCACATCAAGTGTGTGCTTATTAATGCCATCTTGATTTTATACTCAAGTGAGCCATTCAGGGTCCTGCCAACAGCTGGTATGGAGAAGGAAGTTAAAACCAGGTCTCCTAGCTTCAGGACCTTTCTGTTAACTTAGGATGCTTCTGCATACAATTGCCATCTAATTCTCTTTTATAACAGTACATTGCTCCTCATGAAGACAGAAAACAAGGGGGCATTTAAAAAAAACCCAAAAAGCTTTAAAGTCAGACAACCAAGTTTAAATCACATCGATGTCCCTTGGATAGCTCTGAATAGGCTATACAAGATGAAAATCTTATGACTCTCAGTTAATCTTGTCTGTAAATAGAGAGAGTAACCACCTTTTGGAGATGCTGACTTAAATAAGAGTCATGAAGCTGTTATCTTACTAGAAGTCTTCAAAATATGTGCATTCTGTTTCCTTTATAGAAGTTTGTTTTGATATTGAAAAGCTTCTATTTTTTAAATTTTTTTAAGGGCACCTGGGTGGCTCAGTAGGTTAAAGCCTCTGCCTTTGGCTCAGGTCATGATCTGAGGGTCCTGGGATTGAGGCCTGCATCAGGCTTTCTGCTCTGCGGGGAGCCTGCTTCCTCCTCTCTCTCTGCCTGCCTCTCTGCCTACTTGTGATTTCTCTCTCTGTCAAATAAATAAAATCTTTAATTTTTTAAAGATGTATTTATTTATTTTAGAGAAGGGGGGGCAGAGGAAGAGGGACATGATCCTCAAGCAGAATCCACACCAAGCACAGAGCCCAACATGGGACTTGATCCCAGGACCCTCAGATCATGACCTGAGCCAAAACCAAGAGCTGGATACTTAACCAACTGAGCCACCTAGGCGCCCCATATTGAAAAGTTTTTACATTAAAATCACGATTTTATTCAAATGTAATATATGGTTTCATTTCCCCTCAATTTCATTCTCATTATATTCTAAAATAACAATAAGAAAAACAAATCTTTAAGAATAGAACATAGGGAAAAATTGTGTGAACACCAAGAAAATAAAAAGAAAATTTTTAAAGCTAAGTGAGAAATAAAGAATAAAAACTCCTAGTTAAGGGATGTGTTATATTTGTCCACTGAGGATACAGATTTGAATCTTCCATTTAATCATGAAAGAGTCTCTCAATCGATTTCCTCAAAGACTTCCCATTCATATCATTGACATTGAATTATCAAACATGGGGCAGATCAGTGTGTGGAAATCTCATGTTCCAGAAAAATCTTGGAGTGTTTCTTGACATGTAGCAAATTCCATTAGTGTCACCTCACATACATAATTAGTTCTTAATGACAATTCAGGGGAAGCACTACAGAGCAGCCAGACAACTGGAACTAATGTACTAGAGAAGACCACACACAGGCACTGAGCATAGTGTGCCAAGAAGAAATGAGAGCAAGGACTCTAAGAGGTTTCTGTGTGGGATGCTGACTTAGGATGAAACTAAAGAGGGCTAGTCACAGAAAATGTGCAAAGGAAAGGTCAAAACATGGTTTCCAGCCAAGTGAGATATTCAGATTTCTATGAAAGGACAATGTTTCCTCATCATCCCTGAACTTTGCTTTAGTTAGAAGCCTCTGTGATGATTTAGAATGTGTGTTTAGAGTAGTCAAACAACAAAGGAAGTTTGTACACAAAGAGAATGTGTATCAAAGGAGAGGAAATAAAAATATCAGCTAAGAATCAGATCCTCTTGCCGGGAGCCGGCCCCCGCAACAGTCAGGGTTTCCAGAAGGTGGTGACGGAGTCGGGGATACAAAATGAGAGAGCCCTGATGATTCTTTTCGGATCACCTGCAAGGCATCTCTGTCTTGCTGGCTCTCAGTGTCTGTATTTATAGGCAGCAAGTACAGAGGGTGATTTTTTCTACACAGTGTCTTTGTTAGAGAAACATAGTGCTTTGATTAGTGAAACATGTTTTTGCAGGTGCACCTATCTACAGTTCAGAGTTAACTCCCTAAACCAAACCAAGGACATGTTGTCCAGTAAAGTGTTTTACAGTTTCTTACATTTGGCACCTGGATGATAAGGGGTAGACTAATGATAATGGTGTTTTTTAAACAGGTCTTACAAACAAGAAGGCAATTGAAAGGCTTAGATGAGTTGTGTACAAAGTTTTAGCTACATTGTTAATACAATGACCAAAAGTTAGTCTGTCTGGCATTAAGGAGAAAGGTAACTTATTTTGCAAGGCTAAAAGCACTTGTTCAAGCCTGTTTTCCATGACTGGGTACAGAACTCTTATTTATGGATCCTTTGTGTGCATAGCAATGTTCTTGTTAGTATAGTTTTATTTCTTATATTAAGCCCTCTATTTAACCATTTAAGAGCCCTGACAATCTCCTCCATAGAGTTGCAGGATATTTAAGATTAAGTTGTTTTGTTTTTTTTTTAATGATGGTAAGTAGAAACAAAGAATTTTGCTATACACCAGACATGTTTTGTTTTTTTTTTAAAGATTTTATTTATTTGACAGAGAGAAACACAGCCAGAAAGGGAACACAAGCAGGGGGAGTGAGAGAGGGAGAAGCAGGCCTCCCGCCGAGCAGGGAGCCCGATGTGGGACTCGATCCCGGGTCTCTGGGATCATGACCTGAGCCGAAGGCAGTTGCTTAACCAACTGAGCCACCCAGGCGCCCAGACATGGTTTTTAAATGACAAGCATTCCGTACAAAGAATGGCAAGCAAGCAGGGTGGAGAAACCGCAGCCCCATGCACACCCCTCACACTTTGTGGGAGGGTCGGTGTTCTGTGCCTTGCAGAGGGAAATCACCTAATTGACCATGCAGGTGGCTCGCAGCATGGCAGGAGGGGCAGATCACGCACAGTCCCTGACATCCTCTTTTAGGCACTACTTAAATAATCAGACAAAAATCTTCTCTGACCACTCTGCTAGCAAAATTTAATCCATTGTATCTAATTCCACATACTTTATGAAGTTAGTCTCTAAATCTTTTGCTGCTTTTTAAAAAAAATATGTTTTCTATGTCTTCTTGTCCTGTAGTCTCTCTATACCCACCCTTACCCAGCCGATCGGGATACCAGATGGAAATTACTAGCCTTATCCCATCTTCCCTACCGACTGCAGCCCCACTCCTAATTCCAAAGCCCAGTTCTGTCAGTTTCTAAATCTATGGATTGTGGAAATCAGTCTATTTTCCAGCTTTCCCCACTTATTCAGCAAATGCCTCAGTTCACTCAGTTACCACTCATTCAGCTCCTTAACAGTTTCCCAAAACAGTACGCTGCTGTTGCCTTACTTCCTTTTCTTTCCCTCCTGTCATTCATCCACCATATACTTACTTTGTACCCCTTATTTTCAAAACAGTGTTCACATAAGTTCATACTGTTGAAGTGTTAACTCGTGTAAAGAAGCTAAGGCAGTCATAGGGTCACTCTGGCTCAGGTTTTAGAAGTTTTATAAACCATATATTCTTCTTTTTTTTTTTTTAAAGGTACTAACTGAATTTACAACCAGGGGATGAATTCTGGTTGGAGGGCATCCGGGAAATGGCAGATAATGTGGGTCTGAACTGCACAGTGAAAGAGACGGGATTCCTCCGTGAGGATTATCATCCACTCTGGTCTAGCTCTTTCCCTGTAGTCTGTGGAGGGCACCTAATACCCTTTGCTATAGTATAATGGATGTGAACACATTTTTCTATTTTGGAACCAAAATCATATAGTTTCAAATTCTACCTGTGCTATGAGTTTGTATACTCATTGATATATTACCTAAGCTCTCAGTGCCTGAATGTCTTTTCCTGTAAAGATAAAAATGTTTACCAAATAGTGTTGCCAAATATATTACATTTGTTAATGGACATCCAAGTCCTTAGACTAGGACCCAGCATACTGCTCTCATTACATGTTAGATATTATTTGTATTCACAATTTTATTGCCTACTGCATTGCCTTCTCAGGCTTTGTCTTGCTTTTAAGCTTCCATCTCTAACTTGCCACTCTCCTTTGTTCTGGAATACTCAGGCCCAGATCCTCCCTTTGAGCCACATCTCCCTTTCTTCTCCCTACAGTTTTTGACTCCAGAGATAATCACAGCAACAGGAATATTCTATGTTGTTAATTATTTGGGGGGCCTTGCTGCTCTCCCTGCTCTTTCTTTGGTGATATATTCAACCTCCAAATCCCACTCTAGACATCATCTAATCTGTTCAGTCTTCACTTATCCCTTTTCCCCCCAGATTGGCTTTCTCTCTCTTCTGTGTTTCCTCTATATCATATTCCCTTATATCATAAATATTCCTTTATATTTCCACTACTCTACCTAGTTAATTTTTTCACATATATACTCTAAAGGAAATAACCAATGGGTATTTGTTGCCTTGAATAGTAAATATACAATATAGTTTTGTTGCTTAATTGATTTGTAGTCAAATAAACAAAAGAGGCTTGTGATTTTAAAACAGAAAAAAATAGAAAAATTGAATTTCAAAGATGTAAAGTAAATGAGAGAATTTTGTCTAACCTCTTGGTTTTACATCCAAAAATACTATGTAATTTTCTCAAGGAAAGAAGTATGGTAATATCAGGTAAGAGGTATTGAGTACTATGCTCTGGGCACTTTGCTAAGTATTTTATGTGCTTCACCTCATTTAATTTTTTTAACAACTCTCTGAAGTACATGGTGTCACCATATCTACTTTACAATTCTTATGCCTTCCCAACTCCTGCCCCCCAGATTGCTGGAGGAAACTGAAATATAAAAGGAATATTAGTTGCTAGGGCTAACTTAACAAAGTACCAAAAAAACAGAGTAGCCAAAACAACAGAAATATACTGTCCTGCAGTTCTGGAGGCTACAGGCTACCCATTCAAGAGTAATGTGTCAGGAGGGTTGTTTTCTACTGAGTGTTGTAAAGGAGAATCCTCAAAGGAGGTAGACTCCTATCTGCCAGTTTTCTGCAGGAAGCCTTGTTCCAAGCTGCAAAACTACCTGCTGTCATAAAGATATGAGAAGTTTGTTTTCTTTCTAGATAAAGCCAACTAGCTAACACAGAAAGTCACCTCAATTACCAAGTAAAGTTAGCAGGAACTCTGTGTGATGAAAGGTTCCATCGAGCCCTCCGACTTGACTAGGTATTGTTTTTCTTTATGCAATGCGCTAACTCTGCTTGGTCATACAAAACAGTGAGGGTTTCTTTCCATTTTTGCAATCTTTTAGTAAATTGTGATGCCCCTTGCATTCTAATTTAAATCACATTTGTTAATAATACTGTTTTCTTTTCATACTACCTCTGTGGAAGGGTTCTTGAGTGGGGAGAAAAATTTAAATTCTATTTTCCCAGCTGTACTTCTGTGTCCAAATATCCTCTTCCTATAAGAACATCAACCATATTGGATTAGGGGACATACCAATCACCTCATCTTGACTAATTATATCTTCAGTGACCTTATTTCCCAATGAAGTCATGTTGTGACATAGTGGGGGATTAGAATTTCAACACATGACTTGGAGGAAGGGAAACAATTCAACCCATGAAAACATAACTAATTTAGCCCAAGCTGAATTAGAAAGTGAAAGAACCAGAGTATATGAATGACATGTATCTCTTACCAGCACTTTGAAGCACTATACATACTTATTCCAAGTGCTTTTCCCACTGTGTAGAAACCCCAAAATAAAATGACTGGATTTCACATAAGAGCAGACTCACTCAAAATGAACTGCAGTTGCAGCCACAACTTCCTAATTGGTGTTTTGCTGACGAAGAAACACTATTCATCCCTCATTCTTTTACTCTCAGACTCACAAAGAGCTCAATCATCAGTGGAAGCAGCTTCAAACACAAAATACATTTTTAGGTCTTTTATTGTGAATTTAAGATGACACTGCATGAAAGGGCTTTAGAAAAAAAAACAAGCTTGTTTCTTTTCTTTGTTTATTTTTTAGAAAAATAACTGATTGGTAAATTGTATATAGGTTCATAATCTTGTGATTATAGGTGTAACTTTTACTAGTGAGAGACTTTAATAGGAAGAAGAAAACCAAGGCAAACAGCTCCCCTCTTCCCAGTCACAGCCTCTGATTCAAATCCAATGATCTCCTTTTTTCTTTTTCAATTTTTTAAAAGTCCTGCAACTCTTTCATTACAGCATCTCTGTCATATAAAACCATCTGAACATGAATTATTTCTAATTCTTAATAAGACTTCCAAGTGAAAAAATGTGTTTATGGCTTTTATTGTTACAATTTCATCTATTCTCAGGCTAGACTTCACTGCTGGCTTCTTCTTTATTGGTACAAGAGAAGTTTATTGCATAATTCATAGCCCATTAATGATCTGGCAACCAACAAAACTCTTAAGGCACTGCAAAAATAACCATGTCCACTAAACAGAGAATTAACTATGCTTGGATGCTATGAACGACCGTGCAGGGAACACAGGTGGGTCCAGGTGGAACACACTTAAGCAAAGAGACTGAAGTCACAATTCCACTTTCTTCATTAGAAGAGCATCTTCTCTTAAGTATTATCTTCCATAGGACAATCTAAGAAGCACAATATTTCCCATGTATTCTGTAAGCACAGAAATGTGTACTTGATGGTTAATAAATACCTCTTTTCAGGAAAACATAAATCTCCTATTTCTGTCTGTGGAAATAAAACTGTGAGCATGCTCCAATTAATTTCTGTGATTGGATATATCACCATTTAAGATATGACATCAGTAAGTCCATCAAACTTTTTCTCTCTCTCTCTCTTTTTCTCTTTCTCCTTCTCTCTATATAAAGCGTAGTCTGTAAACAGCTTCATGAAGCAAAATTTATGTTTCAGTTTCTAGCCATTCCTTATGGGCCCTTCCACCTAAGTATTTCATTTTTCATAGAAATGGATATAACGATTCTACCAGGTTTCAATAATATTCTTCCTACCAGTGCAAGTTCATCCCAGCTTAGAAGATACTGCTTGCGTGAACTATTGGGCAATCAATCTCAGATCACTCTCTGTACCACCAGGTCTTACCCTGTTTCTGTGGTAATTTTCTCCAGCTGTGTTGCTGATACAGGTAATATAGCAAGCATTTATAAAATACTTAAATCTTTCTTTTTTTAGTTGAAGTCATGTTCAGAGCTTTCTCCAAGTCAACTCTGGGGACCTTTGACATATTGTGTGCTTGCTAAAATAATTTAGAAGTTCTGGGGTTTTTCTTTTTTAAAATAGGTTGGAGGGCTTCAACAGAGAAAAAAGAAAGAAAGCTGGTCGGTTCGGTTATATTCAGACACTTACATAGGCCATATATACTAGGTTTTCAAAGCAGAAAACCATGAAGTAATGACTGAAAGTTTTTTTTTTAAGAGTGGCACTGTGATTTTATGTAACCTTTCTCTTTCAGATCCTTTAAGTTACAGCTTATGTACCTTCCTGTTGCATGTCTCTGATGGAAGGACTATCTGGACCCATCCCATAGTATGTCTGTCCCCAAGCTTATGTTCCATCACAGCAATTCGAGAAGCCTGCAGCTATACTAGGCTAATTTTCTTACAACACTTAAATACAGACTATTTGTTGTTTCCTTTCAGCTATTTATTGTGGGATGCTTACCACCTACCACCTAGAATCCCTTCCTTTTTCTCAATGACCTTTTAAGTTCCTTAGGACCTGAAAAACAAGTCCCATTTTCTCCATGTCACCATGTTAATATTTTTCTTCTCTGCATTCCTACAGAATAGAAGCCAAGAGAAGGAAGAAATGTAATGGATACTATAAAGCAACATCTTCATTTTATAAGAAATTATTTTGAGCTGTGTCCATGACTCATTCATATGAGTCATGATTTAAAAATACTTCAAAATCCCTTAAGGATCTTCCAGCAAAAAAAATAATCCAATATTACAATTATATTAGGTCTTAAAGATCAAGAAGTAGCACTTAATTGCTTTTGTTCAATCAACTAGTCAATCAGCCAATAAATAAATGAAAATCCATTATTTCCTGGTACTGTATTAGATGCTATAGGAAATACACAGAAGTACATATATGAAGTCTCTCCTCTAGACACTTGCAGGTTACTTGACAGACACTAATGTAAGATGGGAAAAGAAATATAAGAGTGAAAATGGAAGACCACTGTGGTCCAGAAAAAGGCTTCATAGAGGAGATAGACCCAGATGAATCTTGAATTATGGGTTGAAAATGGCTATATAATAAGAAAATGATAATAATGACGACAGGAAAATGGCAAAGTATTAAGCCTGCTTTAAGAATATACTTGCTCTAAAGTTAATACCAACAAGTAGAAAAGAATAGGTTTTAAAAGTTAGTCACCAGTCCCACTGGGAAATAGCTGCATTTCCAGTTTTAGAAGCCTAGCCTTAATCTTGAGAATAGATAATATGATGTGGTAAATGAAACACTCATTTTTTGAATACAAAAATATGGCCAGGAGGAAATAATGATGGGGGTGGTGTTAAACATGTATAACTATCTAGAATGAATTGTTACAGAGTGATCACCATAACTGAATTTATGGTGATAATCCAGATGTGAGAGGACAGTGGGTAGGAAATATTAAGAAAACAAAAACAAACAACAACAACAGTGGCTTATGTAAGAGAAATGATCTTTGCATGGTATTATACACACAGGGTGTTCCCCAAACTTTTTGGATCATAGCGTTAATAAGTAAGCTTCAGTCAAAAAGACAGTTCAAGGAGGTCATATCAAGGGAGGTTCCCCTGCATTCATTGTAATTGAGTCTAATGTTTACAGAATATTAGAGCAGACTTTTGCCCAACAGGAATACTTCATCATACACAGGGTTGGATTTAGCTAAAATGGCTTTGGGCTCCTTGGAGCCACTAAGTTCTTAAAAGCAGCAATGGGTCTTTTCTTTGCATGTACTATGCAGTTAAGTTTTCTAAGTCAATTATTAGTTGGAATAATATATCAAAATCCAGAGTAGTTCATGAGGATTAAATGGTATAATGATAATAGTCCAATTAGCTCACCGCCAGAAACAGAATATTTGCCAGTAATAGTAGGTGGTCTGTTTTATACAGAGAAAATAAAGGAACCAATACTGAACATTGAAAAATGAATTGCAAAAGATGAATGTCTTTAGTAAGTAGGAGAAAAATCAGATAATAATAAGGCTATAGGAACTTATTTAGAAGTATGCACGGTATAGATCTCTCACTATTAAAACTGGAAGTTGTACAATATACAGCTTAGAGGTACTCCATGATTAGGTTGAAAATACTTAGAGATAGTTTGAGAGCATGATGTCTGGATTCCTTTATTTGTGTAAGCACAATCACAGAATAATAATAATAACACTGTACAGTTTAGGGTAGTTAGATTTTTTCTATTTTCTTAGTGTAATTTCAATTTACTTGTAGGAGTCCAAGCTACCTATAGACAGTCCCATGACTGTTACACACAGAATCACTTGCACATATATTTTAATAATATTATATGATGCACATGTGAAATAAAAATGGTAGCTTTTTAATATAGCAGTTTTAAGAAGCTATAGAATGGGTTTAGATCAACCAAAACATATTATAAGTAAACATACCTTTAGAGATAGTATGCACTTATCTACTCCTATTGAAAGAATGGTAGGATAGAGGAGTGGATTTAATCTGAGTTTTCTTTACCACTTAACCAAGTGTTTAGTAAACTTGATAGAGTATATAATGCAATTATGATGATACAGTTTATGATAAGTGATGTGGTATGAGTATGCCTAATATTTTCTCAAAACCTTAAAAATATGACAAAAATATTAAAAGAATTGCCACAGTGTGCCTTTAATTTATATTCTGTGTTCTACTGAGATGATCATAAAAACACTGAAATAGATGCAGATTATCAGTAGTGCTGAAACTACTGGATGAGGTATAGAATAGCTCTTATGAATAGGGACTTTGGAGCATGGGTCTAAGTCCCTGCCTGGTATGCCTTTACTAACTCTATTACCTTAGGCAAATAGATGGAATGCTTTCACCTTGCATCATGTTAACATTGTAATTGATGCTATAAGAATCATTATTTTAATTAAAAATGAAACACTAAAGCAATACCATCATGATTATGTACCATTTTCTGTAATTTCTAATCAATGCAGTAACATATGAAATGCAAATGAGATAATAACTAATACAAATCAACAGAAAGTAAAAGAATACAGGAATTGCCAGGCAAATCAATTGAAGCCTATTGCCCTCCAAAAGGCTATAATTTGTTATCTGATAAACTTGACAACACAAATCAATGAAAAAGATAAGGTTACTAAATTGGGAAAATTGTTACAGAGTGATCATATTTTTTTATTTTATATATATGTATATATATTAACCAGACATGTTTCAAGTGAATTAAAGAGGCATGAAAAAATATTTTAAAAAGAATATGTAATAAACATATTTTTAAGTCTCCGAATCAGTAAGTATTTTTTTTAAGGATAATGGAATAAAACATGCAGGTCAGTGAATCCCTGGGTCCCTAAAGCATTTTAGTACCTTTTAGTTATATCCCACTTCAATTCTGAAAATTTAGGAAAAGCAAAAAATGTGGATAGTGAAATGATTGAGTGTACTGGCCCAGAAGCACACATTTGCTACATCCTAGCTGTACAACCATGCTTGGCAAAGTAAATAACCTTCCTTTGCCTCAGTTTCTTCATCTGTAAAATGGAGATCCTGATGGTACCTACTACATGAGTTTCTTTTTAAAATAAGAGATCACTTATAACAATGCCTGGCAAGTTGAAAGTACTCAGTAAATGCTAGGGTAGCTATTATTATCATTTTAATATATATAGGTACAGAAAATCATACCTAAAAGAAAACATAATGGCATCATGAAATAATAAATACCAATAAATAAATAAGTAAAGAGTGAGGACATAGGAAAGCCAGCAGTTTGACCCAATGGGTATAACAAAACAATTTTCTCTCATGTTGGTAGGGCTTCCGATTTAACTCTAAACTCTCAGCCAACACAAAAAAAGAAACACCAGGATTTGCACAATGCCTATTATCCACAAGTTAAAAATTAAAAGTTGCTCTGAAGCAGCATTATTTTTTTAAAAGGTTATTTTATTTATTTGTCAGAGAAAGAGAGTGCAGAAGTAAGGGGAGTAGCAGGCAGAGGGAGAAGCAGGCTCCACACTGAGCAGGGATTCCCATACCTGATGGTTCCTAGCACCACTTGAGCCAAAGACAGATGCCCACCAACTCAGCCACCCAAATGTGGCTGAATAAAGCCACTCTGGGATTTCTGCCGTGAGCATACATTCTGTGCCATGTGCCCCTTCAGATTCAGTCATTTCAACATCACGCTCTTTATGTGCCCATGGGCTCACTGTAACAAGGGCAACTGTGAAACAGCAATGGCATGGTCCTTCCATCCATTATAAGTTTATTTCTCTTGATGGATTTGAATGTTCTCCATCTCCATTATTTTATTTATCTTCTATCAGCATTCCTGACACACTAGGGAAAGCCAGAAGAGCTTCTCATTGAATACGATGTAGAGGCCAACTCCTCTGCATGGTACAGGAAGACCCACTCCTCTTCACCATGATGCACTCTGGGTACAGGCCACTGAGGACTGATTGATATCCTCTCAGTGTTTCCCGTTCAGTCACTGTTTAGAGGCTTTTACAAATGTCCTTTTCTTTATCAGAAATGTTTGTGCTCCCTGACCCAATCTCGTAATCATGCTTCAAACAACAAGTTCCCTCTCTGAGAAGTCTCTTCTGACTTCCTCAAGCCAAGGGTGATGCCACTCTTTTATCTCCCACAGCTTCCTGGACAGACATCCAGTCAACACTTATGAAACTTTCCAGAGATTCTGTGCTCTTTGTGGGCAACTTCTGCCTCTTCTTTTCTCCACATCAAAACCCACATGCATGCTTGCTCAGTATTTATCAAAACAATTATTAAGTGAGAAAATGAATCTGTGAGAATGGAACATGAATGGAAATGTGAATGCGTGAACAAATGTCTCTCTCTGATTTGCTCCCACTAATTTCCTTACTCTCATTTGATAGAAGTCCTTTATTGATACTGCAGATTTGGGATTCAGGTAAAATTTTTAAAATATTCAAGGACATTTGACAACCCCAGGTAAGAAAATGGTCTAAAAACCTCCCCACTGTACTGAAACTAACATTGTGGCTATTTAATGGTGAGGCATTTAACACAATGGGATTTTAATGAGAGCTGATTCTAAAGTACTTCATCTGAACGACACAATTAGTTTAGGATGTTTGAAACTAAATCAAAAAGAAAACACTGTATTAGTCATGAATAAATTACCAATCATCTCTTTGTGATTTACAAAAAATCGGATTTTTTTGAAATACAGTATTTGATTTAACTGCCACACCTTAATGAGATTAGATAATTCACTAAGAGTCTCAGCCTTTAATTGGCACAATTTTCAGCTTCAACCCTCGTTTGATTTCAGCAATGCCCATCGCTTCTCTAAGTTACTTATATATGACTTAAATTCCCACTCAACAGCCTCTACTTAAATAAATTTGGAATGTTACCATCGTGACAGAAGAAAATGTCAACCTTTTATACAAACCGCATACCTGGCCTGCAGAATTGTTATGTGTCCACATTATACCAAGGTCCTTGAGGATATTCTACATGTATTTAGAAAGATGACTATAGACATGCAAATAGTGTATGGCTTATTCCTCATTTAAAAAAAAGGAAAAGTCAATTATCTGGTGATTTTAAGTGCATTTGAATACGAGAAGAAAGAAACTGTGCTGAAAGAAGTGTTGATACTTGGACTGGAAGGATCAGAAAAGCAATCACAATGATATGAATGAAGTATTGGAACAGTTACCACTTCTTGCACTGCCAGTGAACAAGTGGTAAAAAACGATGTTAGAGCTATCATCTTTGCGCAGACAGACCTATGTGTGAAAACTACCTTTACACAATGTGTCCACTGAGAGCTTCTGTAGAATTGGTCATTTTACCTCCCTCATCTTTTGAGATATACTCTTTTTCCAGTATTCTATCCCAGAGAGATCAGGTCGGCCAATGATTCACCCTTTCCTCCAAAGCATCAGAATTTCTTAGTATTTAAGACACTCTGTAACATCTCTGAAACCCATGGACTTCCCTCCAACCCAACTTAAATCTGTAAAGCCAAGCCCCATCAATTGTCTCCTGTAATGACTCTTTAAGGGTCTTTTGTATTTATTCTTGAACTTCTCCAATACACTCTCTACTGAAGATCTAGGGGAATTTTAAAAACAATATTTAATCAGTCATGTCACTCTTCTGGTTAATAACTGGAATGAATTTCTCCTGCCATCAGGATAATATGCAAAATCCTTTTCATACCCTCTAAGACCTCAGTATTGTGGCCCCTGCCTACATCTTTCACTTCAATTAGATGCCTCAGTCTGTCTCATCCTTGTTGCCCCAGCAACGCTTCCTCAGCTCTTTAATATATTGTGTGATCTTTCCTATACTAGAGCTTTGCCTGTCCTTGCCTGGAATTTTCCTCCCACTCTGTCCTTCATTTGATAACTTTTATTAACTGTCAGGTCTCACCGTAAATGTCACTGCTTCAGAGACTACCAGTCTTTTACATACACCTACATTTTTGTTTCTTCCTTACCACATGTATCTCACTTTAATAATTCCTTATATGTCTCCTGCATGAGATCTGAAACTCTGTAATGACAGAAGCCAAGTCTGTCATGTTCAGCATTATATCCCTTCTCTAAGCTTAGGCCCTAATAAAATATAGACTAGGTACACTGGGCTACCTCTGGGCAGATTTGGATTGAATATCAGCACCCCAGTTCCACTGAAGTTCATTGCACTGAAATATGATTGCACTGAGTTAAAAAAATCCAAAGTCAAGACAAGTTGAGGACACCCTTACAGATGTCATTCAACAACAGAAAACATTGATGTGCCAAATGCCCCAACAACCTGAGTTAATATAACACAGAAAAAAAGACGATAAAATAATTTAAGATTAAAAATAACTCTGGTTAAAAGTCAGAATGAAAATTATATGAGTTAAAATAGAAAACAGTCTTAGGTATTAT
This sequence comes from Spilogale gracilis, assembly GCA_004023965.1. Classification (NCBI taxonomy): domain Eukaryota; kingdom Metazoa; phylum Chordata; class Mammalia; order Carnivora; family Mephitidae; genus Spilogale; species Spilogale gracilis. Next base: position 137,083 of record PITA01000285.1, read on the forward strand.
ATGACACAGCTTCCTAAATAGTAAAAAAAAAAAAAAAAAATTCCCTCATATTTCCCCCCTTTTAATCCTAATGGTATTCCACCTTCTTGAAAGAAAGAAAGAAAAGAAAGAAAGAAAGAAAGAAAGAAAGAAAGAAAGAAAGAAAGAAAGAAAGAAAGGGAGAAAAAATTTTTTGTTAAGTCCCTGGGGGTTGTGCCTGAGGGAGACAAAGGAATCCCTCTGTGTTTACAGAAAAAAACAGAGGCCTTGAGGAAGAGGTTCTCCTAGGCATGCACTCCTTGGTGAGGTCAATTGCAAACCTCACTTCTTCCTCACCCCCACATTTTACCCTCCCATTTCTTTTCCCTTTCCTTCATTTTGTTCCCTCTCCCATTATTCATCTCCCCCTACTTCCCTAGTTCTTTATCTCTATATGACCCTCTTCAATCTAGCTAATCTTCTTTAATCAAAATCACTTCTTCAATTAAAACATGGTTTTTATTTCTATCTTACTGGGCTTAACAAAAAAAGACCATGACAGAAGTAGGAGAAAAATGGTGAATTAGGGGCAGGAAGATATGTGAAAGAAACTTAACCCTGTGCACTCTACCATACTCCTCTGTAAATTGGATATATGTAAGAATGGTGAGGGGCAGGTGGCAGACACCATAGCCAGAAATAGATGCATGAAGTGAAATGTGCTTAAACATGTGCTTTGCATTCAAGTATAAGCTATAATGGATTGTACTGAGCACAATGAATGAAAGTTAACAAATAAATTGATAATCTATAATTATACAGATCATAAGATAACTAATATTTCTTCTAAATATTTAATTTGAAACCTTAATATACCACTTCAAAAAAGAAGCTAGGTCTTTCCTACAAACCAGTTACATTTGAGTGGCATGAATAACTAGTTACTGTTTTTAACATTTCACACTCATAAAATGTTGCATTCACATTCACAGGGAATTCAAGGGCTGAAGAACCTTCCAAGATCAGCAGAGAAAATTGCTTCACCCATCACAGAGATGACATCTCCTCTGGGGAAGGAGCTGGCAGCTCTTTAACAATGCATAATGCCTCATGACATTCTAGAAGAGGTCTGAAAGCTGAATTCTGACTGTGCTGTGGCATATCCCCCAAACTGCGTTACATCACTGAGCTCAACAGTTAGTCTCTATCACATGGATTTTTATTTATTTAATTTTTTTTCACTCTGAACATAGCTTCTTATAAATAAGGCAGCCAATTTCTCTGCCTTTTTGTCAAGTGTCAGAAGCTTTACTGATTTATGTTTTAGAAATATGTCCAGCTGATTCTCCCTTACAAGATATAAGAAAAATAGAAAAAACAGAAATTATGAAGATAGAATCTCTGGACTGGTTCTAACTTTTAATGTGCAATCTCCTATGAATACCTTGAATTTTGTCTTAGGTTGATGGGTAAGAGTTAGATATTAGTATTTTTGTCTACGAGAGATTGTCTAGGTGCCTATACCATAAAATCAGTACATGTTACTTCTGTGTGAAGAAAATTCATTTATTCAACAGATTTTCATCATGGTTCCACATTTCCAAAAATTAGGAATACAGCTATAAACAAAATAAAATCCTTGTCCTCCTGTAGTTTATACTGAAGTAGGGGTTGATACACAATAAGCAAACAAAAGTCAGAATAAGAGGAAAAAAAAAAACAGACAATAGAGGGAAGTGGCTATTTTACAGAGAGTGATCTGGGTGGTATTTCTGACAAAATGACATTTTAGCAGCCTTAAGGAAGTAAGATTGAGTCATGTTAGTGTCTAGGGGAAGAGTACTGTACACAATGCACAATTTAAAGAAACAGCAAAAAGGGCCGATATTAGCTAAGAGAGCTAATACAGCAAGAGCAAAGGGAGAATATCAGAAGATGAAGTAAGAGGAAGCAAGTGTCCGAGGAGCATGTCAATAGACCATAAAAAGTTTTGGATAGGGCACAGGAATGACAGATTTATGTTTTAACAGGATCACTCTGGCTAACCTGTAGAGAACAGACTAAAAAGCAAGGTTGGAAGTAAGGAAACTAATTTAGGAGGCCATAGCAGAAGCCCTGCAAGGAGATGATGGTTCTTTGAATTATGACTTATGGAGTATGATATTCCAAAAGGAAAAGCATTCAACAGAAAGCTTATCATAACTCACTCGGAGAGAAAATATAGTCATTCCTATCATAACAGAAAGATTTAAAAATTTTCACCTGTGATATCAATCACACTGGGAATGTGTGACTTATCTTTATTTTGTCATAGTCTACCAATTGTTTCTCAATGGGTGACATTTGTTTGCAATTTAGGGAAAAACTTGGAGTTTTCCCTTTTCCATCCATCAGTAGAGTTCTCTCCTTCAAAAGCTGGTTCTTTCTTCTTTCACAGATAAATCTACACACAAAAAAAAGACATACTGACAGAGATACACACACCACACACACAAAACCACCCTCTCCTTACCATATGACCGATAACTTTACTTTTCATAGGAAGATACTTCATGTACTTTTTAGGATAAAAATGTTCTAGCCTGGGGCGCCTGGGTGGCTCAGGTCATGATCCCGGAGACCCAGGATCGAGTCCCACATTGGGCTCTCTGCTCGGCAGGAAGCCTGCTTCTTCCTCTCTCACTCCCCCTGCTTGTGTTCCCTCTCTGGCTGTGTTTCTCTCTGTCAAATAAATAAGATCTTTAAAAAAAAAAAAGTTCTAGCCTTCTAAGAAACACAATGAAGCAGTATCAAATTTGTAAATATACATATGCATGACTGAGCATGTCATAAATTATTAACTTATGTGTGTAATTTATTCATACGTGTGACAGTTATTTTTGATTACCTTTTATGTACTAAATGGTTTCTGATATATAAATAAATTGACATTGCAGTGAACAATTGACTATAATTACAAACAAATTCAATGACTGACTATATTTAACCACTTATTCTTTCCCACAAATTTTAACATATTCCTGGATTTTTCAGTGTGTTAATGTGATATGATTTGTGTCTTTTTTCTCAGAGGCAATGGAGGTAAAGCAGGAATACTAGGGAATTAAGAAATACTCAAGAATTGGAAGATACTTTTCTTTCTCTCTCCTTTAGTTACATTTTCTTTCTCTTTCACCAATTCTCAGGACTCCATTTGAAGAATTCACATAAAGAGAAGCTTTCTTAACTTGGGTTGGGAGGTTAATGGATTTCTTGGATTCAGAAATCCATGAAATTATAAGTAAACTTAAGCAATTAGTGTGTGTGTTAGAAGGAAAAAAGAAACCCAATCAAACTTTTTTAAATGAAAAAGGGAATTTCTTAGCTTATGCTAACAAAAATCAATGAGTACAGTTGACTTCAAAAAATTCTTGTTCCTGAGGCACAAAGGATATTAAGGCTCTGTCTTTTCCTTACCTTCAGAACAGACATTTGAAAGGTGGCAGAAATTATCTTCCACCAGCTCAAAGACTCATATATTGCCACTTGAGAATCTGAGGGAAAAAGGGCACCGTGCCAATAGCTTAGAGGAAAGTTCCATGGAGGGGTGGGATGAATAATTTTATGTGTTAACTTGATTGGTTTAAGATATGCCCAGATAGCTGGCAAAACATTATTTCTGTATGTATGTGTGAGTGTTTCTTGAAGAGATTAACATTAAATTGGTTTACTCAGTAAAGAAAATAATACCCAACAATTACAGTGGGCTATCTACCCTCACTGAATAGAAGAAAAAATGTGGAGAAAGGATAAATTGGCTCTCTGATTGAGTTGGGTGGGACATCTCCTGCCCTCAGACTTAATCTCTCCTGGTTCTTAGGCCTTTGGACTCCAACTGGGACTTACATCATGGGCTCCACTGGTTCTCATGCCTTTGAACTGGAATGAAACTGTCAGCTTTGCTGTACAACCACATTGTGGAAGGCAGATTTTGAGACTTCTCACATGGAGCCATTCACTCAAAGTAAATCTTTTTCTATGTATTTCTAAATGTCCTATTTGTTTTCTTTCTCCTGAGAACTTTGGCTAACAAAAGGAGTATATTGGGTTTGGCTTAGGTCACGGACCCATACCTTACTGAATCACTGAGGCAAGAGAGATGGCACAGCTGCCGGATCAGGTCTGGGTAACATGTTTAGTCCTTGTTAAAAATTTTATTATGGTAACAACACATAACATAATATCTAGTTTTAACAAGTTTTTAGGTGTGTAATGCAGTGTTGTTGACAATAGGCACAATGTTGTACAACAGATCTCTAGAATGTATTCATCTTGTTTTAGCTGTAACTTCATGCCTGTGGATTAGTAACTCCCCATTTTCAACAACACCCCAAACCCTGGCAACCAACATTCTACTCTTTGATTCTATGAATTTGACTATTTTGGATACTTTGTATAAGTGGAATCATGCAATATTGATCTTTCCATGACCAGTTTATATCTTTTAGCATAAAGTCCTTAAGACTCTTTCATATTGTTGCTTTTTGCAGTATTTTCTTTCTTTTTTAAGGCTGAATATTATTTTATTTTATGTACATACTACATTTTCTTTATCCTAAGGAACATGAAGTGATATGGCCATGAAAATCAGTAAATCAACCTTCAGTGCATATGTACATGTTTATGAGCAGGGAAAGGAATTTCTTCAGATTTAAAAGGAGTCCATTATGCAGCCCCCCCACCAAAAAAAAAAATTAGATAGCATTGCACTGAGCATAGAGTTGTACTTGGAAGTGAGTAGAAAAGAAAATCCCCAAGAATGAAAAAGCAGGTATTTTTCAATATCAATTAGATTTTGACCAGCATGAATTTCCTTTTGTCAAATAATGGTAATTTATCACCAAAGGGCTTAACTCAAGTTCTTACAGAAATGGAGACTATAAATGTTCAAAGTCTAAATCATGTAGAGAATATGAACTCAGCTTCTGATGGGATGATTTTGTCATTATTTTTTATTTTATTTTATTTTATTTTATTTTATTTTATTTTATTTTATTTTATTGTAACTGCTAGGTCTTACAATCATGACACATAGTATATAATTACAAAGAGACATTATATCCCACTTTCTTTTTTTTTTTTTTTTTAAGATTTTTTATTTATCTGACAGAGAGAAACACAGCCAGAGAGGGAACACAAGCAGCAGCAGTGAGAGAGGGAGAAGCAGGCTTTCCGCCAAGCAGGTAGCCCGATGTGGGGCTCGATCCCGGGACTCTGGGATCATGACCTGAGCTGAAGGCAGAGGCTTAACCACTGAGCCACCCAGGTGCCCCTCCCACTTTCTTTTTGAATTTCAAATTCATTTAGTCCAATAGATTCTTCACATTTTCTTGGATGAAAACCTAGTCAGTGCAGTGACTTATGTGGTTACCCCTAGATTGTAAGAGCATGGTTGCTTTAAATCTTCAAATACAGTGAGACTTGGGGAGTTATAACACCTGTAGTAATTAAAACTCTGGTCTTCATTTAATTTTTCTTAAAGTCCTGGCTCCATTTTCATGTCTAAAGATTTTTGATGTGCATCCAGCATGCATCTTTGCTAATGTAATATAGATTGTTAGAAAAAGAAATCCTGAATGGATCTGACATATAACACAACCAGAACAGTGAACAGGAAAGACTAGTGGAATCCAATCCCAAAGCCACTTTAATTTCTTCTTCCCTGGTCTTTTACCTTTGTTCAAGGAAGCTAGCATTTCCTACCTTGGGTAAATGTGCTTAGTGCTCACAACTTAGATAATTTAAGGGGTGTCTGGGTGACTCAGTTGGTTGAGCATCCAACTCTTGGTTCCTGATTAGATCATGATCTCAGGGTCATGAGATCAAGACTCTCATGGGGCTCTGTGCTCAGTGGGGAGTCTGCTCTCTCACTCACCCTCTGCCCCTGCCCCCCAAGTCCAATTTACTGAACTAAACACACCCTTCCCTTGCACTTGCACTCTCTCTCTCTCTCTCAAAATAAGTCATTCTTTAAATAAATAAATAAATAACAAAAAAACCTTAGATAATTTAATATTTTTTTAAAGCAACAAATACATTTCTTAGCATATCCAGACTAATTTAATATCCAAGAGTCTATTTTCATTCAAAGTTACATCTACTCTGCTCCATGATAGGGCCTGTAGAAGATAGAAAGATAAATGAGCCTAAGAAGGCATATTTAGCTTCTTTTTTTTCCCTCCCTCTCATCTTCCACTGTATTGCTAACAATGGTTTCTTAATAATTTGAAATTGGAGCTTAGGGAATGAAGATATTCATTAGATATGGAAACATTTGTACTTGATTGCTACTGTCATTGCTGGTTCTAAATTCTCTGAACTTGGCTGCTATTTAAAGTTGACTTTTTCTCGTGTGGGCAACTTGTTGGTCCTGACCAAAACATTAACGCCCTTTCACCGGCAGGATCCCTGATCTGGGCCAGGCACCTTATGGCACTTCCTTCTTCAGAGTCTGGCAATTCACCTCCAGTCTTTTTTGTGCTGAGTTTGTTTTGCTCCGCTAGGCAACCCACTTGGTCAGGACTTGAAATAACGTTACTCGCCTGTGATCTTACTATTGTTCCCATCAGCGTCAAGTGACACACTCACTCATCTGTAGCCCCCCTATGCTCAGGGAATGCTGGCCCACCCCTGGAGCCACTTCCCTGACCATTTAGGTGGCTCAGATGGATGCAGACACCAGTCCAAGGTATCCTTTCTTCCTGCTCTTTCAATGTAGAGGGCACAACCCATGCCCCCCTCTACACTTGGATTAGAAGGTGAGGACAATGATAGTGATGTGGAGAACAAAGGCAAAAGAAATGTAGATAAAATTAAATTTCCTTGGGCACCTGGGTGGCTCAGTTGGTTAAGCCACTGCCTTCAGCTCAGGTCATGATCCCGGAGACCCAGGATCAAGTCCCAGATCAGGCTCCCTGCTCGGCGGGAAGCCTGCTTCTCCCTCTCTCACTCCCCCTGCTTGTGTTCCCTCTCTGGCTGTGTTTCCCTTTGCCAAATAAATAAAATCTTTAAAAAAAAAAAACTAAATTTCCTTATAACCTGCAGTCCACTGATAAATACTAGGCAAGCAGAGCACAAAGTTCCTCCAGGAATTCCCAGTCTTAATGTCCATGCCTTGCTAGAGGGAAAAACAACTTTAGCTTGACCATAGTCAGGCCTGGATCCTGTAAGTCTTCTTTAACATACGAGAATCCTTTGGGTAACTTTGTCTTCACTTTTGCCAACTCCAAAATATATACTGTATAATCAGTCATTCCTAACAATCCCAGAGAAGCTCTTTCTGCTTGAGAGTTCTGTCCTCTTGCTATAATAAAAAAATCTTTTTGTACCAAAAACATCTCAAGAATTCTTTCTTGGATGTTGGTTCATGGACCCAAACTTCAAACTGAAATGCCCAAATTCCGAGACCCCCCAAAGACGACCGTCAGAGTCCAGAGTCAAAGCCAAGTGGCAAGGGTCGTTTATTGTCAGGTCGAACCTGGGCCTCCATGCTGATGCTGCCAGTCACGCTCAGAGACCCCGAACAGCAAATTTTTCAACTTTTTATAGGCAGGCACAAACGAGTTCGGGACTTTTCATGATACTTGGATTCTTATGGGCTGACAAGCAAGCAGGTTTACAGATGCAAGATAGCATAAGCCTTGCCGTTACAAGTTACAAGTTTCAAGGACATAATTGGCTGACATTTTTCCTGGTTTGCTGGTTGCCTTACGACTGGCCTTGGCCCCCCCAGCAAACCACAGGGCGCCAGATGGTCGGGTAGGGGGCTCTGGAAGTGGTCACGTAGCCACATTCCCAGAGCTAAATAGCCGGGCTCCGGGAGTGCTCTCATAGCCGCACTCCCGGAGCCAGATGGCTGTTATCTCTAGTTCTTAGATCTGAAGGTGCGGGGAGAGGCCTTGTGGTTCCAGGGTGGCTATAGAGGGAGGGGGGCTGCTAGGGTTTTTCCACTTTCTTAGGGTCTAGCAAGCAAGTGTACAGAAGCCAGGTGGCTGTTAGAGGCATAAGGCATAATCGTCCTAATTTTATTTTTCACGCTTCTCACAAACCACATTAATAGAGCCTTCCAAGGAAATTCTTTCTCAATGTCCACTCACCTGACCCTTGAATATTACCAATTTTGGCAAGGGATCATGTAACTGATTCTCAAATATTTCCTTTAAAATTCTGCATGTTCTGCTCTTCATTTTGGCATATCATGTTTATTTGATTTTGGTGACTCAATCAAATGTTCTAATTTAACAACTTGTTAAAATATTATTTGCTATTTTCAAATACTTCTCATTTTGTTTTTTTGTTTTCTTAAAATTGTATTGTTTTTTTTGACACAGAGAAACACAGCTAGAGAGGAAACACAAGCAGTGGGGGTGAGAGAGGGAGAAGCAGGTCTCCAGCCAAGCAGGGAGCCTGATCCCAGGACTCAAGGATCATAACCCAAGTCCAAGGCGTACACTTAACGACTGAGCCACCCAGGCGCCCAATACTTCTTATTTTGTGTCCAATAACATAACCTGATTCTAAATAAGCTAAAGTAGAAAAATTTCTGTAGGATTTCATGAATCACAGTGTTTACATACTCCACTTATGATTTGGTTTGACGTGGTGAGGTTCGAAGCTGATGACCAAAGAAACAATTCTTGAGATGTCTTTGGTGCCAAGTTTTTATTAAAGCGTGGAGACAGGACCTGTGGACACTGCACTAAGGTTGTGAAGCAGGCTGATTACATAGTTTGGAGGTGGGGCGGGGTGGGTAAACACAAACAGAAGTTTCCAAAAAGACATTCATATGTTAAAGAAGACTTCCAGGATATTCCAGGCCTAGCTATTGTCAAGGTGAAGTTGTTTTTCCCTCTAGCAAAGCATTAGCCTTAAGACAGTTGAGAGTTTCTGGAGCAGGGTCAGAGTCTGCCTGCTGCTAGTATTTGTCAATGGGCTGCAGGTTATAAGAATTAATTTTATCTACATTTCCTTCTTGCCTTTGTTCTCCATATCACGGTGTCCATTTACTCTAAAATTGTTCAATAAGTATGACTATATATCATGAATAATTGTTTCATCTTCTCCTTAGGTAGATATATTTGTCTCATGGATTTGGCCTTTCTCTGTAATATTTATGATTGTTGTTCTCCTCCAAGTCACAATACAGAGTCCATAAACATACACACTATCCATTTCATCCTGCTCACCTTAAGAGGAACTTTCCTGCACATGGACATTGCCTCTCACTTACTGCATATGCCCATCTCACCAGTAGCCCAGACAATCTTACCTTTGATCTGCCTGCTCCTTCTAATCCTCTTATCTCCCCCATATTCGCTCCTGGCAACAACTTGGTTCAAAAGACTTTATGAAGGAGTTACCCAAGATCCCACGATTATGGGATTATGGAGGTGTGATTTGACTCCCAGAGACCCACACCCTGGCACGCTCATCAGTGTCTCAGGCACATCAGTTAAAAGGGATTGAAACACAAAGACCTAACTCTCGTCAGCTAATGGTGGTGCTTATGTGCCTGCTCTCTTGGCAGTATTAATTGCTATCACAATGATGAGGGAAGAGAAGACAAGCTGAAGACAAAGCAGAAGCTGACAACTCGGAACCTGCCCCTCCCCGCAGATGGGCTACATGTGATGTTTCTCGGGTGGTCTTGGCTGCCCTAAAGTTATGGAAAACAGAAATCACAATCTTGCAAGACATGAGTTGTCCTCAGTTTACAAATTTCTTAGCAATTTAAAAGAACAAAGCATTTCTATCAATGGCTTAGCTTCCAGAAGGAAATGTAGATACATTTAAATGTCCTTATAACCTGCAGCCCACTGACAGATACTTTAACCAGACAGAGTGTAATGTTCCTCCAGGAAGTTCTCAGCTACCTTCATGTTAAGGCCTTGCTGGAGAGAAAAACAACATTAACTTGACAATAGCAAGGCTCCCTGTGAGTCTTCTTTAACATATGAAAATTCTTCTGAAATCTCACTTTCCTTACTTTCCCCAACCCCACAGTATATAGTCAGCCACCCCCCACCCTGCCACCACTGGGCTGCTGCTTTTTCTTCCCACAGGTCTGTCCCTGTGCTTCAATAAAGCCATGATTTTGTACCAATAATGTCTCAAGAAGTCTTTTTTGGTCATCAGCTCCACACCTCACCCCACTGAACCTCACTTATATTCCAAAACCCCGTCAACAAGACCTAGGAATCTGTTGTAAGTTAGCTATTTATTTGATAGTGTCCATCTGATTAAGAGATATTTATTTTTCTCTTGAAAGCAGAGTGTGATTTTTAAAATGAATCTGACCCTTCACTCTTTAACTACAGTAGGGAATGATTGCTTCTCATTCCATCAATCAAAGCATTACAAACAAAGCTCTGATGGATGAACAGCCAAGATAGATTAGAATTATGTCATTACTAGAAAATGTCTCATCATCACTTTTCCCAAGTATGTATCAATTATAGAATCTTAGAATTTAGATGTAATAGCCGGGAAAACATCTTCCTGTCCATACCCTTCACACAGATTTGCACCTTTAGCAGTTCACTCTTTCTTTGCTTTGTCCTTATGGCTGTGATTTTTATACCATTGTATCAACCTAAATAATAGTTTGTGCTTCCTCTAAAGACATTCTTTTTGACAGTCTTCTTAATCATACTGCTGGATACTCCAGTACTTTCTAATACAGAGCAACCAACTGAAACTGAAGTGGAGAGAACATTTCATTCCACATCCAAACAATTGTCACTCACACTAGTTGACATTTTGAGTCTCATTTAACTGCTTGAAGAATAATTCATGCAATTACTATACACTGTCTCATAATATTTTACCAAAATGCTTCTAAACTGTATGATATAATAAAATTCCTTGGTATTCCACCTGCCAATATTTCCCTTACTTAAAAGAAAAGCTGATAAGTGAACCATTCATTGCAATGTGCTCCTAGCGAGGCAGCAAAGCCTGATGGTGTTTATGGAAGTTGAGCCATAGTGAAAAGTAAATGAGTTTTTGAGTCAAAGAAAATTGTTACGTTTTTGATACTTTTGACACCTTCTCTTTGCAAATTCTCAAAGCACATTCATTTTATTACTGACATTTTGATATCTGAAAATTATATATCAAATATGTATGAATGCCCAGCATGACTGGGAAATTAGATTGAGCCCATTGAAGTTGATGATAAGAAAAAAAAAAATGTTTTTCTTGCAGAACTCAGTATTAGTATATACTATATTAGTATATACTATATTCTTAAATGTTTTTCAAACTGGACAATATGTACATTGTATTCTTTTGGTAAAAATAAGTGAAATGCAAAACATTGATCACTCTTCAGTACCTGGAGGAAGTTATACAGGAAAAGCAGAAAAAAAGTTATACCAAAATTTCATTAAAGTAAAAATTGTGGCATAGAAAAGAATATTTTCTTTCTGCTTTGATAGAATTTTATTTAACAATATTGAAAGTGTTATTATTATATGACAAGAAATTATAGAATCTATGAAATAGAACACATTGTGCCTTGTCACAATTGCAGAAGATAGTTTAATCATATAATACCATGTTCTCTCTTTTCAGAAAGGAAAATTAAGCCCCTTTGTAGAAATCACAAACTTTATATTTTGTTACTATTTTCAAATTTTCATTTTTAAATAAAGTTTGATGGGGTAAGCTACCACCAAATAAGTCTATATTTATTTGAAAGCTTCAACTTGTCTAGCTTCCTGTAAGCAACTAACTAGTTTCATAATTGCTGGGTAAAAACCAGATGGGAAGAGGACCAGTTGTAGTTTCAAGGTTAGTGAAATTCACTGAAAGGAAAATTCTGCTAAGGATGGACAAGACTGTAGTATAGTTCCAGATCTTATATGAAACCTAATTTTCCTTTTCTGTAATTTGTATGTAATATCACTTACCCTGTATATCTCTCAGGATATTTATAAACAAAAAAAAAAAACACCCAAAATTAAACATATATGTAAACATACACACACACACACACACACACACACACACATATATATCCCTAAAAACTAATTTGCAACTCAAGCACAAAATATTTTAATTGCAGAGCTCATTGCAGTTGTTCTGCATTTTCTAACCTGGATGCTATTCTTCAGAATGGTTTTAGCATTTATGTTTAGCAAGAGTAAAGAAAATTAGATGACAGGTAAATTCCAAGAGAGATATATCCATGCCACACAGCTCTTGTCTGCCTGTGACAACAATATTACATTAGCTGGTGTAGCAGACAGACCAGGCCTGCTGCCCATGGTCCCTGCCTCCCAGTGTCTACATCTTTGTATAACCCCTCCCCCTGAGGATGGGTGGGGCTTGTTACTTACACCTAGCCAACAGAACATGGCAAAAATGATGAAATGCTACTTTTGTGATTGCATTACTATATATAAGACTCTTACTAATAGATTCTCAAAAGGCCCTCCTTCCTGGTTTGATGAAGTAAATGGACATGTTGGAAAAGCCACATGGCAAGAAGTGAGCAACTTCTAGGAGCCAGGTACAGCCTCCAATAGATAACTAGCAAGAAGTCAAGGCTCTTGGTGTAGATCTACCAGAAAATAAGTCCTGCCAATAGCCTTCATGAGCTTGGAAGTGGATTGATTTTTCCTCATCCCCAGACAGGAATGCAACCCAGCCACATCTTAATAAGCCTAATGACACCCTTGAGCAGAGGTTTCCCCTCCTCTGTGACTAACATTCTAAGCCGCAGGAACAGTGAAATAATAAATGTGCACTGTTTTAAGATGCTACTCTTGCAATTTTTTGTTATGCAGTAACAGAAAACTAATACAGTTGGCAAAGGATTTATTATTAATTTGACCTATCTAGTGATAACTATCAAACCAAGAGGTTAAATGATATTTTGGGAAGTTACAAACTTGCACTGATTATTATTCACTCTGAGATACTGATTTTTTTATAAAAAGAATACTTAAAATATTTGCACTAAATGAATTGACTAAACCCTAAAATTTGGAAATATAAATCAAAAGATGATTTGCCTTTAACCATTAACTACATGTTGTTTCTTACTCTAAGGGTAAGAGATACCGAATAATATTGTTGATATATGTGAATAAGAAAGTATCCGTAAATTATGTCTATTCTTTCCTTATCACCATGTATTTTATCATCAAGAAAGCCACCATTAATAGTCTTTTGTAGTTGAAACAATAAAAATTTGTGCACACTGTTTAAGCACAAGGTCTTAAGTATGCCTATTTTCCAATAGCAAAGATACTATTTTATTTCCATTCTCCCATTATCTTCTATTATTTTACTCATCAGTGGAGTCTTTACTATTAAGAGGATAACAAAGAATTATCTAACACTAATAATTATTCTTCTGGCCCAACGGGCTCTAAAGGAGTGAGAGGAAATTTATTAGGTCTTCTTATTTGAGAATTCAATGAGATTAAGTTCTTAGCTTTAATGTTAAATGCATCCCCAACCATCCCAAACCCTGTGAGTTAACTCCATATGACTACAATAAAAACAATCACCTAAAACTCCTTTTTTGAAAGAAAAAATGTAACATTCAATTACAAGGAAAGTTTGTCCTAATTGGCCATGTGTTGCATATTTGCAATGACCAAGGACAGTTTCAACAGTCTACTCACTGACCTATTTTCATCATATGTTCTATCAAGCTGCATTCATCAACACTGGCTAGTGACTGGTCCTTGGAAAAGCAAATAAAGAGTTCAGAATTTGAATCCTTGCCAGTTACTTACACCTAGCCATATGGACCTTCCTTTCCCAGAAGAGAGACACCAAAGAGAGCTTTAGATCACTCAACTGGACCGTTTCTATTTAAGTCAGGGTGAAGTAGTGAACAACAATAACAAAAAAATCCTCTTCTCTTAAAAAACAAAACAAAATGTGGGGCACCTGGGTGGCTCAGTTGGTTAAGCCACTGCCTTCGGCTCAGGTCATGATCCTGGAAACCCGGGATCGAGTCCCACATCCGGCTCCCTGCTGGGCAGGAGGCCTGCTTCTCCGTCTCTCACTTCCCCTGCTTGTATTCCCTGTCTGGCTGTGTTTCTCTCTGTCAAATAAATAAAATCTTTAAAAACAAAAACAAAAACAAAATAACAACAACAAAAAACCCCTCTTTTCTTACAGTAAGAGTTCCTCCCCAGCAAGCCAGGCAGTGTTTTCCTGAGTCACTTCTCTTTATGATCCCCTAGTCTCACACCAGACTAACAGATGGAAATTGTTCAAACACTACTTTTTAGTGTTTTCCCCTCAATGGTTTTGCACTGATTCACCTCATGAGTGTTCAAATAAGTCCCAGCCAAGGATTAGAGAGTCACCAGTCTGTGAACCCCCAGATTTTGTTCTCCCTCTTCTCCTATACTTTGCCTTACACATTCTAGCTACCCTTCCTTCTGATACTCAGACTTCTATGTTCTCACTGGGCTGATTGCTTGGTTGTTTCAGATCTCTCCCTCGTTTCTCATCTCCCTCCATGGCTGCCTAGAAACTGCTTTTAGGCACTAAGGTAAGGCCATCCTAAACTAGCCTAATGTTTTACCTTTTCTTGGAGATAATGGATCTGTACTGTCTGTGATCTAATGTTTAAAAGTAATTGTTTCATTTATTTCTTTCTATTTTTCTGGTTGAATTGAAGAAGTGCTATCCTTGGCCAATAGCAGAAGTCCTCATTGTCTCCGTTAGCCTATCCCTCACAAAATATAGGATATCAGGTGTGACTTGGCATTATCATAGACAGTGCCAATATCACACAACTGAATCCCAAAGAAATGATAAGCTGGAGAGAGAGGTTTCACTCTAAGAAAAGCAATTTGGAGGCTTAATGGACAAGAGCACACATTCTGTGTTTATATCCTGGTTGAGAAAAATTGGTAACATGGCTGTTTATTTGATTGAAGGGTAAAGACAGTAGTCTTAAATACATGTGAGCTGTTATGTTACCAAGGAGGGCTCTGTAGTCCTTCATAAAGCTAAAGTTTAAGAAAATGTCTTGAAAGTATACACAATTACAGCTAAAGAAGAAACAAATTCCTTGACAGAAATGATGAGTGAACTTTGAGTCAGAAAGTTTTGTGAATTGCCCATCTCTGTTGGCCTTAAAATAAGGAGAATCCAGAATTCTCTGAACACAAGGATAAAGTTTTAATTTTGCCTGACAGCAGGGGATTGCCCATTCATCATGTGTTTGTTTCTTTATAAAGGGTGATTAGCATCTTCTGTGGGAGCTCTTTGAGGTCATCTTTGATAAGAAAATGAATCAAGTGACCCTACCCTTGAGGAACTCATGATGTAGAGGTAAAGAAAGATACAGAAACATAACTTCAAGGCAATATAATTAGACTTCTAGTCAGAGTAAGACCAAAATGTAATGAAAGAATCAAAAACTGAAAGGGGAATCCTCTTGCACTGTTGGTTAAAATGCAAACAAGTGCAGCCAGTCTGGAAAACACTATGGAGTTTCCTCAGAAAGTTAAAAAGAGAACTAGCCTATGACCCAGCAATTGCACTACTAGGTATTTATCTGAAGAATACAAACATAATGATCTGGAGGGACACATGTACCCCAATGTATATAGCAGCAATGTCTACAAATAGCCAAAATATGGAAACAGCCTAAGTGTCCATTGACTAATGAATGGATAAAGAAGCTGTGCTATATATACCTACAAGGGAATATTATTCAGCCATAAAAAAGAATGAAATCTTGCCATTTGCAATGATGTATATGGAACTAGAGTGTATTATGCTAAGCAAAATAAGGCAGAGAAAGACAAATGTCATATGATTTCATTCATATTGGAATTTAAGAAACAAAACGATCAAACAAAGGGAAAAAAGAAAAAAGAGAGAGAGCTAGGGAAGCAAACCAAGAAATAGACTCTTGACTACAGAGAACAAACTGATAGTTACTGTTAGGACCTGCTTAGCCTGAGGGCAGCCATGACAGGTTTTTGCCCCCCTGGTGACTTAGGCCTCTACTTATCTATAACCCCCTGGTGGTTTAGGCCTTTACAAGGCCTGTGTCGGCTTATCGGGACAAACAGGATTAGGGCCATGCATCTTGCTTCCGTTCCTGGAATTTTACCTTACCTGACTAGGTTATGGGCAGTTGACTTGTAAACTGTGGGAAACTGCAAGAACTGCGGAAAATTACTATATGACTCATGCTTGCTGTTTGAAATGCATATAAACCCCTAGACCCTTGCATTCAGGGTCCTTGTTAAAACCCGCTGTGCTGGGCAGATGCTTGGACCCCAGCTAGCTGGTAATAAACCTCGCTGTGCGATTTGCATTATCCTGTGTGTCCTCAGTTTCTCTTTGGGGAGGCCGAGGACATCTGACTTTATCAGTTACCAGAGGGGAGGTGGGTGGGGCAGATGGTGAAATAGATGATGGGAATTAAGGAGTACACTTGTGTTGAGCACTGGGTGATGTATGGAAGTGTTGAATCACTATATTATACACCTGAAAGTAATACTACACTGTATGTTAACTAACTGGAATTTAAATAAAAATTTTTTTAAAAAGGAAGAATCAAAAACATTTGTCTAAGTACTTATAGCCTTATTTGAAGGTTAAAAGAAACTGTTGACAGTTTATTTTAAAAACTTTACTTCACACTATTTTCCTACAATCTCAAAAAAAAAAAAAAGGAAAACGTGTTTTGATTCATTGTTAATGAATGAGCAAATATTTGCCAATAAATGTATTTGATCATCAGCTAAAATTTAATCTCCAAATATTCAAGGATAGCATAAAACAAAGGTAAACAATGTTTTCCCCCACTTTGGTATCCCTCAGTATGGATTGTGAAACTACGATTTCAAAATATGAGAATGATGACTAATTCTAGATATTCCCATGATGATCTCCATCTTCAGGAAATCCATTTTACTTTACTTGTTGACCCACTTTTCATCACAATGAACTGAAGCTAGGTGTGTTGAAGTAATGGAGAATAAGAGATTAAAATGATAACTACTATTTTAAACACTATATGTGCCAGAAACTGTTCTAGGCACTTAAGATCATTGACTGTGTTTAATTTTCATGGTCTTCATTTGAAGTAGGTACTATTATTTTTCCTTCTTGGGTAAAAGGAAGCTGAGTCTCAAGGGCAAGAAATGAATATAGGTTTTTGGTCCATAAGTAGTGAAGATGGGATTTGAAACCAGAGCCATTCATCTCTAAATCCCTATTTCTTAACCATACCTCTTGCTAACTCCAGACCTGAGTGGCAAATTTGGCCCAAACTACTGCATTGAGCGTTAAGTAATGAAGCTCTCAAAGGGACTCCTTCCTGTTCCTAAGGCATTAAGGTACAGGAATAATAGAATGTTCTAAGACAACAATTCTTTGGGAGTTTTATTTAAATATCCTATAAAAATTAGTTTCTCACACTTTATTTCCCCCCATCATTTTTCTCCACTAAAAAAAGATTTCGTATTCTTGTAGAGGAAGAAAAAGATCAAATTATTTCAACTGACAAGATTTATGGGACCTTCGAAAAAAAATAATGATTGAAATTCTCAGCTGCTCTCCAAGATGATTAAATCCTAATTGAGGTAAGGGCCTTGTGTGGAACCCACAGGCTATAGCAGGATAGTTCTGTGAGCTCTGAAGGAGATACCTTTGGATCTATTGCATTCAGCAATTGCTTTAGGCAGTTCCATATCGAGTGGTTACAATTCAATAATGGGAAGGGCTGACATTATAATGATTTGTACTCTCCCTAATTATTCTGTGATGTTTGTTGATGTGCATAAGCAGTAATTCTGAAGCAGCATTTAAGAGGGCCCAGAGGACCTCTCATTTAGGTACCGAGAGCTCAATTTTAGGTGGGCTGATATTCTAGTTCCCTTAAAATGTATTGTATATCCAACATTTAAGCCTAATACCCTCTGGTTTTTTTCATCACTTATTAATAGAAGTCTGTTCAGGTGAAGGAATGACAAAGTCCTCTTAATATTTGAGTAGAAATTTATCATTTAGATTCCCTCCAGAGACGAAATTTTAGAGAACATGCATATAGGGTTTCAGGGAAAGGACTTTCCCATTTTGCAAATTAAGGAAATGGGATTCAAAGATGTTGCATGGTTTATCCAAAACAACACAGGATGTTAAGAGCAAAATTTGTGAGTTTCATTTTGTTTTGGTTTTGCATTGTGTGCTTTACTGATCTTTGAGAGAACAGTCTTTTTTCTTTGAGTCAATTTCACTTAGCAATTTTCCATGTAATGGGTAACTAAAAAGTGCTACATACCAAACTCATTAAACAGATCTTTTTGGATGCCCACCATGTACCAGTGGTGCAAAACTCATTCTATTGATGTCCTTTGGGAGCTTATAATTGAGTGGTGAAGAAAAACACTGAGCAAGTAATTGTAAGCAAGATTTGGGAACCTTTAAAAAATTCTTATAGGTAATGTGGAGAGAAACTGAGAAAGAAGGGTACTACTATCTTTTATCAGACTCTTTTTGAGTTTGAAGAAGTAGAAAAAAAAGAACTTTGGGGGACAATCTGGGAAAATATTAAAAATCAAAAGTTTTATTAAATGATCAACTTGTATAATAGTCTGACTCTGTTTTTGATGTTTGACCACTGACAGCTTAAAACAACTGCTACCGTGAACAGGATGATCAAGAACAGCACCACCTGCAAACTGGTTTTACTACCTGCCAGTGAGCAAGACCTTGGAGGGGCTGTGTGCTGGCTGGTGTGCACTTTGAGTTGTGTTGCCAGCTGCTGGTAAGTGTGGTCTTTGAGTTGCACTGTGGTGTTTTTACAAAGTCCTACCAAGTCTGGGATTTAGATTTATGGACCCAAATTGCACGTTTCAACAACTGGCATAATTTAGGGACAGTAGTATGGAATTGGGGCACTTCTTAAAGGGCAATGTGTCTCAGCTTGTACCTTGTCTCTTAGATTCCTTGTGTTTTGTATTGAGTCATATGTTTAATTCCAAAATAAGTCATGACTAAAATCATGCTCAAGGGAATGACCCTCACCCTGTGACTACTGGTTATTTTAGTTAGGCATTGATCCATTCTATGGAACTCTTGGGAGATAGACTGATTCCCTCTGCTACATATAAGACCATCAAGTAGCCATGCGTATGGAAGAAGAGATCCACGCTCCTAGATACACATTAGCTTGGGATCCTAAGAGGCCGTACATGATTCTTCTGCTCCTGCAAATGTCTCCATCACCAAAATAAAAGGCTTTGATCTTTAGGATTAAAAAAACAAAAACAAAAACAAAAACAAAAACTACTTATGGAATCCCATGGCACAAAATAATTTAGCCCCACCCCTTTTAAAGAGCTGGAAGATACCATACCCTAATGGATAACTGAAATGGACTGACAAAGGTTCTGGGTTCAATTGAGTGTGTCATGGCTTATCAACATGTTAAGGAGTTAATTCCAGCTCAATTTAAGCCTAAAGGATATCTAAATCCCAATAAAATAATAATCACCATAGAGAAAGATCCTAACTATAATAACATCCCAATATTTGGGGTACCTTAAGAAAGTAATCTTAGAGATGATGGGCTCTGTATTTCTCACTAAACAAAGTATGGTTAAGTCTGTGTGCTATATTTCTCTCTAATCTACTACTTATTTCATAAAAAAATTCAATTCCATACAGAATATGCATGAGTTTCTTTTTTCATTTTCTTCTGTTAAATAGGGATTACCTTAGACATTAGTTAAGTATCTCTTCATATTTCAAATATATGAAACATTGGGTTATTTGAGAGACAACTTTAACTCCAGATATTTTTCCTAAATAAATAAAATGTTTGTTAAAGAAACACTTTTGTTACAAGTTCCAAACTTACCTGCATGTTACAAGTAAAAAAGGTGTCCATTCATTTCTTCACTTTTTTTTTATTTTTCAGAGAAAAAGAGAAAATGCAAATGCCCACAAGCTGAGGGCAAAGGGTGGGAGTAAGGAGGGGCAGAGGGAGAGGGAGAGAGAGATTCTTAAGCAGGCTCCACACCCAGTACATAGTCTGACTTGAGGCTCCATCCTAGGACCATGAGATCATGACCCGAGTCAAAATCCAGACTCAGAGACTTAATCAATTGAACCAACCCAGTTGCCCCCATTTATTCTTTAATGCATATTTATTATTTGCCTATGTGTGTCAGGCATTATGCCAAGTATATAACCATTCAAGACAAGGCCTATGCCTTGAGGACATTATGACTGGCTGCGCCAGTAAACTAGCTATACACAATTCTTCAATAGATAGGTTAGTGCAGCAAGGTTGCTTCTTCCAACTACCCCTACATGGCCCTAGTTTTGCAAGGTTAGGCAACCCTGATGAATTGCATCTGTGAGCTTCCTATCAGTGGGTCCTGGAGTCCAAATTCATGCACTCATACATATACTTCAATACAAGCTATCGTTTGGTTTAATATAGTGGGGGTGCAAAAGAGGAACTTAAGTTACATGGTATATCAGGAAAGACTTCATAGACAATTGCCTGTAAAGTAGCATGACTTTATCAGGGAGAAAGTTTGCTGGGATGTTATGTTAAACTTGACTATGGGCAGCTTTTCAGTGACTATAACATATTCTTTAGTGTATGAGAACCACTGAATGATTCTGAGCAAGTAACATAGCCTGATTTAGACATGTGAAAGAATATTTTGGTGACGTGTGAGGAGAATGAATTACAAAGCAATAAAGATACTGTGATAGTCTGGTAAGTGTTTTTGGCATGCTTTGTGTGTAAACTGTCTATGCTTATTTCTGTATATCACGGTATTAAAAGAGAACATAAGAAGTGTGCTGATGACTTCATACAAAATGGTCACATTAAATTAAACAAAGCAAATTATTTACTCAAATTTAGGTTAACTGGCTTATGTAGATATCCCTTTTATATGCCAAGCATTCTTTTAAGAAATAACAGTTCTGTAAACTACCTACTTTTCTCTCCATTGTATAGATGAAGAAACTGAGACTTGGAGAAGTTAAGTCATGTAATAAATAACAAAGCTGGGATGTGAATCCAGGTCTATCAAATGTGGCTAACA
This sequence comes from Spilogale gracilis, assembly GCA_004023965.1. Taxonomy (NCBI): domain Eukaryota; kingdom Metazoa; phylum Chordata; class Mammalia; order Carnivora; family Mephitidae; genus Spilogale; species Spilogale gracilis. The sequence continues at coordinate 158,145 of PITA01000285.1, forward strand.
TCAAATCCTTACCTCGTACACTCCACTGGCTTAGGCCTGCACTCCACCATGCTATCTGCCAAATACCACACAGCTTTTAGATTAGAATCCCAGTGGCTTGGCTGACAGATTTGATGAACTGAAGTGATGTACTTTAATGAGAAGGAGGAATGAGAAAAATATAATAACTAACCCATTGTTCAGGCATTGATTGACTATTGAAGATGATTTATTTTCTTTTTCAGGTAAAGAATGATTAAACTCACAGAGATTATAGAAACAAGGTATTGGTTAAAAACTATCAAAAACAACACTTAGGTTGAGAATCTGGAGAAGAAACAATTACACACACACATAAAAAAAGTTGAAGTTTGGTAAATGCTTTGAAATTGAGTGCTACTTCAAATCACTGCCCTAGAGGCCAAGAACTGACTGTTGGAAATATAATGAAATATCAACATGCACCTGTTTTCTTGGTATATTATGTTTTTGTTTGAGAATGAAACATCCCATTGGGAAACTTTCTTTTAAAAATTAGGCACTGTGAATTCTTCACCTGTATCTCTCCTCATTCCTGTCAGCAGTGTGATTTTATCGGTTAGGAAAATGATAAGTGGACTTCTTTTGAGTTCAACAAGAATTCACACTAAGTGACTAGATTTCAGCAGTGTTTTATGAATTATTTTGAAGGGTCTTATAACACCTGTTAACCCCAAGAAAAATATAAATTATTTTTTATTTTGTACAAGAAAGTATACTGGGAAAAGAAATGTTTTTCCTCTCATGTAATAACTTGCAGAAACCTAGTTTATGATAGATAAACAGGTGACACTTGGGTGCCACAGGAAGATTTATCTAGCAATATATTAGGGATTAATGATCTTTTATTCTTATAAAGGAAACAAGTTGCCTAGGAAACAGAGTATAAGATTCACGCTAAGGATACAAATAAACGCTTCTTTAACATTCACAGAATAATCATGCAAACAACAAATATGTTTGGAGTATCTAATATACAATAGTGTCCTTTGTTAGATAATAAGTAGATTTAAAAAAAGAATAAATTATTTTATTTCAGGGAACTGACCTTCTAAGTCAAAGATGAAAAATGTGTGTCACTCGTATTGTTCTTCATCTTTTTTGGCCCTAGGCAATCATGACTTATGAAAGACACTCTGTCAGAGCCCTGACTAAGCCACCTAAACCATTCAAACACAATCATTTTTCTTGGCCTCAAATGATTCTAAGAGTTGGCTTACCAACTGGATTCCGTTACCCAGCCTAGTGAATATATTGAAGATAAAATGATAAGAGATGAGGCCAATATTTGAGGGATATCTATTGCATATAACATGGAGTCTGGTTGAGTTTGGGTGAAGATAAAGGAATAGTTCTAGATGCTATCCACTCATGCAGTTGAGGCATGAGTAAGCAGAGTCAGGAGAAAACTGCTTGATTTAATACCATCTTTCAGGTAGTCAAGAATAAAGCAAAATAAAAATGAATGGGCTTCCCATCAAGTTAAAATTAAAACATCAGTGCCTAGTATTTAGCTCAGTTAAACATTAAACAATGCTTCATGCACATTAGTACTATGGAATGTTCCATAAGGAGAGCTATCAATCAGTTAAGTTAAGGGAACCATATATATTACTTACATATTCATTCAGCTAATAAATACTGAGCCACCTATTTTGTGCCAAGTACCTTCTCAGATACTGAGGTCCAGTGGTGACACAATAAAAGTAGTTAACTGGGGTATGTTGAAAGTACACAGTAACCAAACAAATACACATATATTATATTTCAGGTGATGATAAAGGCTATAAAAAAGGCAAGTGGAAGTGATGAGTGAAATTTCTATTTTATGTAAGACATTTAGGAAATATCTTCTTCAGAGGGTGACCTATGAGTAAGAATTGAAAGAAATAAGTTGAGAGTAAAATGTAGACCTCAGGATGAGTTTGTACTTGGCAGAGGGAAGAGCAATTTCAAAAGCTCCAAACTGAGATGTATTTGTTGTGTTCAAGGCACTGTAAGAATGTGTGTGGCCAACAGTAGAGTAAGCAATGAGATTAATGACGCTATGTTATGTTGGGGCTTTTAAGCCATTTTAGGAAATTTGGTCTTCGACTAAGTAATATGAGGAAACAGTGGAAGATTTTGAGGAGAAGAGAGATGTTATCTTTTGTACCCTTGAAGTGAGTCAATAGAGACTATGCAGAGAATACACTATAGAAGCAGAAGGTATACAATGCAAGAAACTAGTTTGGAGTCTATTTCAAAAATGTAGGTGAGGGGGCGCCTGGGTGGCTCAGTTCATTAAGCGACTGCCTTTGGCTCGGGTCATGATCCCGGACACCCGGGATTGAGCCCCAAATCAGGCTCCCTGCTTGGCGGGAAGCCTGTTTCTCCCTCTCTCACTCCCCCTGCTTGTGTTCCCTCTCTGGCTGTGTTTCTCTCTGTCAAATAAATAAAATCTTTAAAAAAAAAAATGTAAGTGAGAAATTATAATGGTTTAAAAATGGTATTTGAAATGGATAAGGAAAAGAATGTTTGGATTCTGGATAGATTCTTTTTTTTTTTTTTTTTTAAGATTTTATTTTTAAATAATCTCTACACCCAATGTGGGACTCAAACTTATAATCTCAAGATCAAGAGTTGCATGCTCTATTGACTGAGCCAGCCAGGCACCCCAGATTCTGTATATATTCTGATGGAAGAGTAATTAGAATTTGCCAATATATTACTTGAGGAATTAAAACAAAATAGAAGAGTTAGGATAACTACAAGTTCACTGGCCTGGGCAAAAAAAAGAATTCACTGTGTAGTGGTGAAGAGTGTGTACTGTACAAACTTCTCAGGTTTCAATTTAAAGCTTCCACTTACTAATTGGGAAATATTGGATAAGCCATTTGATTTCTCCATGTGTCAATATTCCCATTGATGAAATAGGCATAATAATAGTACTTGCCTCACGAAGGTATTATGAGGGTTAAATGAGTTACTATTTAATAAACCATGTGAAATGTGTCTGGCACATTATATGTCCCATTTAAGTGTTTGTTAAAAAAAAAAAAAAAAAACTGAGAGATGACTACTTGGATGAAAAGTTTTGAAGTAGAAAAAGTCAGTAATTCAGTTTACGATAGCTTTTAGATATCCAAAAGAAAAAGGGGTGTAAGCAGATGAATATAACCATTTAACATTCAGAGGGAAAGTCTGCCAGATATAAATTTGGCAGTCATCAATGTATAGATACAATGTAAAGTCAAGAGCTTAAGTAAGATCACCGTAAAGGCAGATAGAAAAGATGTTGGAGTGATGAGCCTGGAGCCATTCAAACTCTGGAGATCAAAGATTTTAGGACTGCAAAGAAAGGACAAATCAGGGTGGCAAGAGGAGAAACTAAGTTGGTTCTGGAACTTAAGCAAAGAAAATATTTCTAGAAAAAGACAGTGCATTTACACAGAAAAGGATATTCTACAAATTATGACACCCATTCATGTTAGAAATTCTTAACAGTAGGAATTGCTGGTCACCACCTGAATGTAATGAACTGTATGGCAAAATGTATATACATTAATCTAAAAGCCAAAATCTTACGTAAAAAGGAAGCAATAATACCTTTTTCACTAAAGACAGGAAGTAAGAAAAGGATGCCTACTATCCCCACTATTATTTGAAATAGTTCTGGAATGTTAGTCAATGCAATGAGAAAAGAGAAAGCAAACAGAGTATAAAAATGAAAAGAAACAGAACTATCTCTAATTGTAGATGATAGGAATATCTATCTATTTGTCTGTCTAGCTATCTATCATCTATCATCTACCTACCTCAATATATCTTAAATGTATTTGTGGGTATGTGTATATAGAATTAATAAATTAAAATTCAAATATATAAACAAGCCACTTATAAGATATTACACAAATTAAGATGCCATTTAAAATAGTAACCACAAAAAAACAACACTTAGACATAAACTTAACAAGATTATGGCTAAAATTTATATTTATAAAACTATAAAATACTCCTAAAAGACACATAGACATAAATGAATGAAAAATGTGTGATATTCTTGGATAGAAAAACTGAACATCTTGAAGATATTGGTTTTCCCTAGGCTTAATTTATAAACTAAGCAACTTTAATTTCTCACTTTTGTTGTTGATGTTTTATATCTTTGAAACTAAAGTAATTATAAAATTCATCTGAAAAACAATAAGAATATCCAAGGAAAACAGTGAAAAAAAAAGTCACAGCAATGATAACTATACTAAACATCAACATACACTATAAAGCCTCTGTATTTTAAAAATAAAATATGGTATCAGTACATGAATAGGGAGACAGATCAGAATGGAAAACCCAGAAATAGTCTAATTGTGTATAAAATTCAGAATGTAATAATGGCAGCACCTCAAATCTCTGGGGATGATTACTCTTTTTAGCAGGTGGTGTTGATCCAACTAAAGATCCTCATACAAAAAAAAAATACAATTGGATGAATTTCAATTTGCAAATTCCTCTGCATCAGAGAATGGGATGTAAGTAAATAAAATTATATAGTAGTAGAAGAAAATATGTGATTTTTTCTGTAATTTGAGTGGAGGAAATTTTACTAATTATGACACAAATCATAAAATCCAAAATCGATGAAAGGAAAGATCAGTTTTAATTACATAAAGTTTAAAAAAAATTTCTTGTAAGCCAACACACATTTCAGCAAAGAAGAAAAGATAACTGGAAAACTAGGAAATAATGACAACTTCTGTCACAAAGAGATGATATCCCTAATATGTAAAGAGCCTCTAAAAAGAGAAGACAAAGGCCAACACCATTAGAAAAAGAGATAATTCACAGAAAAAAAGAAATGCAAATCGACTTTAACCTTAAGAAAAAGATATTCAGTCTTCTTGTAATAAGAGAACTTCAAACTCAAACTACATTGGCATACTCATCTATCCTCAGGTTGGAAAAGTCTGAGGATTCTCGGAAGCATATTCTCTAGGTGAAAGTGTGGAAAAGCAAATACTCTCAGATATAGTTGGTTTGTCAACACTTAGCAAACTGAACTCTGTCTGTTGAATCTGCAATTCTTTCAGAAATCTATCTAAAACACACACTGGCATAAAAGTGATAAAAAATGTATGTAGGAGATGGATGATCACGTCACCATTTACAAATCCGAATTGCTGACTTGTATACTCACACTGTGCAAGGCTGTGCAAACTTTAAAAAGGACTGTTAACGGTCTCTGTATGCCAGTATGGATGATCTTTGTGATACATCCTTAATGAAAAAAGTGGGGAGTAAAAGTGGGGCATAGAGTATTCTGTTGTTTATTAAAAAAGGTATTTGCACTCTACTCTGCAGATGATTGCATTGTAATGTACAACAGAATATACACACACGAATTCATGTGAAAGAGGAACTCAGAGGGAGTTCCTGTGTGTGTATAGTGTTCGAGTCTTTCCCAGAGTCTTCTCTTGAGAGCTGAATCAGGCAAGTAAAGGAATAAGAGGAACTGTGGTGAGTCAGGTTCTATGGTGAGGAAATGTGTCATTTCCAGTTAATGCAACAGTGTGGAGTAAAGAAACAGCAATAAAAAACAGATTATTTACTTTCTTAAAAGATTACTTCTGTTTGGATTTTTGATGTATGTACATTAGTTTGCAAGTTTTTATTATCTCCAGCTTCTTAGAAAAAAAGAAGATTTAAAAGGGTAAGCTGATTCTTTCGCATGCTAAAGTTGATAATTATAACATTTGCATTAAAACAAAGACTTCTCACATGCTAGGCATTAGCAAAATAATGTTCCTTTATTCTATAGTCTTTTCTCTAAGGGATAAGTAATACCTTCTTTACTGTTTTGGTAGTTTGTTAGTTAATAAACTGGAACTAATATTTAATGTGTATATAAAAATGATTAAAGTCAGTCATAACACAATCATATAAATAAAATAAGTACAGCATTTTGGTCCCCAGTGGTAAAAGATCTCCTTAGAAATATAAATGAGATAAAATATTGGTGAAAAAGTCTTCTCTAACATACTGCAAATGAATCTCCATAGAAGAATCTGGATTTCTGAGTTGCTTGAGCTAACTACCTTAAAGAGTGGGTTTTGCCCTGAAACTCTCAAAGGAACTGTTCATTAATCCCATTACATGGAATGGAAATGTATTTCAGTGCTATCTTAATCAATGTTAAATTTTATATCACAGATTCTGAAAAAGCTCACAATTTTTTTTCCCCCAACTTGGTACATTTCCCTTACTAGTTGCCTCCTGGCCCTGAATCAGACAGTCAGTTGATATTTATTTAGTATGAATGTGTATTCATGCCAGGCACAGTGACAATGTAACAGTAAAGAAGACAAATGTGATGTGTGAGCTGGTTCAGCTCCGTTCCTATACCAAATACCTCCTCGAATTGGGCCCCGTCTGTAGGCTTGCTTTTGGTTTTACCGTGTTGTCTTCTGTTGTGCACATGCTAGACTTGCCTTCCACCTGCCATTCCACCGACTACCACGTCACAGGCCTTTGTGGTTTAATAGCCTTTCTTGTGTACACTGGGGCAGAATTGATTAATTACATCCGGCTTTATACACAGGTTATTCCCTAGATTCTGAAGAATCTCACACTGGTTTATTTAAGAGTCTCTATTCACATTATTAAAAGAATCCAATTACGCCACAGTCATTGCAGAACTAACATCCTTGATTTTTTTTTTCCCATCACATTAAGTACAAATGCTCTGAATCTGTTTAATGACAGATTTTTTTCCTATTTCTTCTTTCTCCATATTACATTCGGTTGTTGATTGCTCCTACCTGGATTCTCTACAAACATGTCTTTCCTTAAGAGTTCTACTTCAGAATATTATGACATGGAAGTTGCCAGGAACTCAAATACCCCCTTAGTCTCCCTTTATTATTACGACAAGATGTCTTTTTGAAATTTATTTTAAATTAGCTACCTAATATTACACAGATTTGGTACTATTTTCTTATTTTTCTTTGAACTACATTATATTATCATTGTTTTTTCTTCTTTTATGCATTCTTCTTGCCTACTAAGAAAAAAATAAGTATAGAACCGAGGTCAAGAGCCTTCTGTATAGTGAGACTATGTGGGCTAAAACCCAAACTCTGTCATTTACCAGCTGTTTGGACTTAATCTCTTTGCTGTTCTTTCTTCATATGTAACAAAACAAAACAGGAAACAAACAAACAAACAAACAAAAAACAGGCTGGGATGTAATGTCACCTACATTGAAGGATTGATTTAAGAATTAAACAGATTAAGAGACATAAAGATCAGTGGCTTTAGGCACATAATAAGTGCTTAATAAATGTTAATCATTACTCTGTTTTGTTTTGTTTTTTTTTTTTAAGATTTTTATTTATTTATTTTACAGAGAGAAACACAGCTAGAGAGGGAACACAAGCAGGGGGAGTGAGAAAGGGAGAAGCAAGGCTTCCGACTGAGCAAGGAGCCTGATGCAGGGCTTGATCTCGGGACTCCAAGATTGTGACCTGAGCCAAAGCAGACACTTAATGACTGAGCCACCCAGGTGCCCCTAAACTATTATTCTGTTATTCATTTTAGATACCCTGATCTCCAAGGCACAGCTATTATACAATGTCTGGGCAACAGGATTATAGACTTGGCAAGGTTGTTTCTCAATCAATTATATGTCTTTGTTCACGGGACATTTGAGTGCATATCCTGACACAGCAGTATTGCAGAAAGATTTCCACCTCTTGATACTTGAAACCCCTTGTATCTGGATAAGTATCAAGGAAATAGGCTGATGAAATCCATAAGCATATTTCCTAAGAATCAGGAAAAATGAGGACAGTTAAGACCTCAACCAGAAAGCATGAATGAAATTCTCAAGGATAATAGGTCCTAGAGCAATGATATATACTTTAAGATTCATCAAAATTACTTGAATTTCTTAAGAAATACAGAAATTCTACTTCTATGTATATTATGTATATGGAAATAGAATGCATCCTATTCACTAGGTATGTGCTGGGAATCCAGTATAGGTCTGGGCCAAGTTTCTGGATGATTCCTATGTAAACTAAAGTTTTAGAATCATTAATTTGATCAGGGATTGTCAAACTATGGTCTGTGGACTAAATTTGTCCCATTACCTGATTTTGTAAATAAAGTTTTATTAGAATACAGCTATGCTCATTCATATACATGTTATCTATGGGCTGCTTTTACCCCAACGTCGTGGAAGTTAAGTAGTTCCTACACAGATCATAGGACCCACCAAGGCTAGAATATTTACTATCTGGTGCTTTATGGGAAAAAAATGGCCAACTCTTAGAACAAGGCAGGGAAGTGACTTGTCATGTGGAAGAGATTAAATTATCTGTTGCCAGTCCGAACAAGGAAATGGAACAATTTTCAGATTTCCAGTTGCATTAATTTTTAAAAAGCTATACACCATGAAGAGCCTTCTTCCAAAAGGAAGAGATGAGAGGAGTCTCCAGAAAAGCCATTTCTCCTCATTCTCGGTGGCAAGAATGCAAAGTAAAGAAGCAAGTGAGAAATCACAGCTTTATGTTATTTTTAGCATTAAATTTTTTTAAGCATACAGTAACTTTAAACTTCATTTTCTTTAAGAATAAATCAGCAATAATTGAAGTCAAATATAGAATGGGAGTTAATAATGGGCATTAGGCTCCAAGATTTTATTTTAACAGTATTTTGTCTGAAGCTAGATGTTAATGACATAGTGAACTATGTTTTAAAAATTATACTCCATCAAAAAAAAAATCCAAAACTGATTAATTTCAAAATCATTGCTTCTCATAACATTTCTAGCATTATTCTATGCTTGAATGCACACAGGAAATAGTTCTGGATGACAAAATAACTGCTCCTGTTCCTTCTGCTCCACGCATTTCACATGAACCTGAACGCTGCTTGGAAAGTCAGAATTCTATGAGAGAAAGTATTGATTTTTATCAACCTGGAAAGTGAAACGAGAGAGAGAATGACATTGCTAGCCATAGGGAGTTTAGTTCAGGTCAACAACCCCTAAGTTTTATGGGAATTGTTCAGAAATTACAAATGTTGCTGTGCTAAAGGACTCTGACACAGAACTGGAAAACACATTTTGACATTGGGTTGTGTTCAGCCTCTGTTCCGCCACGGTCACTGAAATCCCGAGCATATTAAGTATACCATAGAGGTTCAAATGAGGCTGCTTTTTGGAATGGCATTTGGCCTAGATGGAGCAAAAATTCACATGCGAAGTTAATTCTGATGCCACAAACTGTAGTATGTAAATCAGCCAGTTTGCTGTCGCTGCTCTATGTGCGCTTGTCCGTGTTATCAAAAATGTCATTACATTAGGACATAATGTGACAGGCCCCAACAGATGAAAATGAGAACCAACAGAGCATGGGAAATAGCTTTATAAGCAATCTTTTTATGTTCTTCTCTCTTTAAACCTCTTGGTTTGCTGGTTTGTTTGAACTAAACTTAATCTTACTGGGGAAATGATAAAACCATGTGTTTCTTATATATTTATTCTATAATTACAAGTCAGCCTCTGCAATGGGTTACACAGAAGTCACTGACTATGAGATGCATTATTTTTACTCTTTTCACATTGGTGTGTTTTATTATTATTATTGTATTATTGTATTATTATTATCATTATTATGATTCAGTGCTCTAACATTGTTAGTGTCTTAAACGCTGCCCTTTACAAGTCTATACCAAAGGAAATAAGAATTAGCACTTCAGTCTGGAAAAATTTTTCACTCTAATGAGCTTGTAGGATGTCATATTGTTCAATCAGTGCTCTCTTAGTATCTTCTAGTTCATGTGCTACCATCTCCGCCAAATAATACACTTTCTTGTTTATTATAATCTCACTTTCCAGAATGTATTGATTTGATAGCTGAGATGTACAAAAAAAATTAAAAATAAAAATGTAGGCAACAAAGAAAAAAGAATCAATGCATCTTGAATATCTTCTGTAGAGGACAGAGTTCTCAAATTTCCTAATCAACCAATAATTTTTTGAGTTAAAGCAAATCACTATGTTAATAGAATGTGTAACAGGCGGGCTATATCAGAGAGGACTCAGAATGAGGATTTGTATTGGAGCCTTTATACTTATTCAGTGGAAGGTAATAAGAATTGCTCATGAGAATTGGGATTCAGAATTGTTAATTTTTTATTCTAAGACCAACTGTCTCCAAGGAATGTCAATGTCAAAAATACATTGTGTGGTTGATTTCAGGGGCTTTGAAGATGCTCTAAAACCTGGCCTCAGGTTAAGAATCCTGCCTGTATCATGTGTCCTGTAACATCACATAATACATAGTACAATAGCATATTTGATAGTAGATTAAATCAATTCTACCTTGATAATGATAAAAAAAAAGTACAGACTATTTGGAGGCATTATTCAGCCCAACCTGGGAAAGTAGTGTAGATAACAACCTAAACACATGCATTTGCTCATTTTCATGATGAAATATCTTCAGAGTATGGATATAATTTCTGATAGAAAATATTATATAATTGTTATACTACTAAATAATAATAAATAGTTATTTTTCATTATATTCTAGTATATCATTATGATTTGTGAAGGAAGGTTTTGATCAGAATAACCACTTAAAGAATTACATCACAAAGCTGAGAATTTCTTCTTTCCTTTATATAAGTATTTTAGAGACTTCAAAGAAAGTTGCTATATGGAAATGCAAGAACAATTACTCTTATTCTGATAATGTAATTAGAACCACACGCTCTTCATTGCACTAAATTATCCTAATGATCAATTTTGGATTTGGGTTTTTATTTAAAATTAGTAAAATTTTCCCATAAGAGAAGATAACACACTAAAGCAGATACATGAATAAGTAACAAATACATTAAAAGTAGAAGCATAAAATATGTCAAACAGAAAGAAAATTTAGTAAATATATTAATTGTTTAGCTTACTTATTGTGAGGAAAACAGCTTTTTTCAGATGAGTAATTCTAGGCTAAGCCATTTGTTATAATTTCCATTATGAAAAGCATTTAGTGATTCTGAGATACTCATTAATTGATTCATTAATTCATTAGACAAATATTAACCAAAAACCTACTTGTGCCAGACACCATGGTAGAAGCTAAGGATATGAAGATTAAAATGACAAAGAGTTCACACTCAGACACAGGAAGGAGGTATGCAAGCAAATAATCCAATATGCTTAAGTGAGATGATAAGGACAAGTGCTACACATTGAGAGAACCAGTTTGGGCAGAGTTGGTTTACTCTGATATGACAGATCAGGAGTGGGAGGGCTCCAACCAAGACATCACAGGAGATTTTCTGCTGAGAAAAAGGAAAATTGTTATTTTCTTATACTTCTAGAAATCCAAGCCTTGTTTTTCTAATTGACAGGCCCCAAATACTGAATATATTAAATATACTTTGTTGCCAGTAAAAATAATTCAGTGGAAAGTTGAAAATTAAAATAATATGACTTGTTTTGTATGTTTCCTAATAGTTTCATTTTTCACTGTTAAATATCTCACAAATGTTAGCTTTTTGCACCATTAATTTCAGTTCAAAAAGCATAATTTAAAGTCTGTTATACATGAAGCACTGAGTAGAGTAAAAGTAAATTAGCCATTCATGAGCTTATTCAACCTGTTGGGTATCAACTGTGTTTTAAGTGCCAGGCATTGTGCAGAACATTAAAGGTAAAAGGAAAAGCACAGGAAACACAATGCCTGCCAGTAGAGTTAAAACCTCATGGAGAAAGATAGGCATTAATAAAATAATCAGAAAAAATATGTAATTATATACTGATAAGAAATAGTAAAAAAAAAAAAAAAGGGCATCTAGGGAATATAAGTGATTTCATATAATTTTAGGGTCAGGGAAGCCTTCACTGAGAAAATGGTATTTAAAGTGAAAGCGGAAGTGTAAGTTTGAGTGAACAAGGAGAAGGAATGTGTGTGTCGGCTTTTAAGGGGAAACAAGAACAGAGGCACAGTGGGAAAGTTCCAAACTGAAGAACAGCATCTGCAAAGGCCTCCAGAAAAGAGATCATGTGGTTTACTCAGAACCTTACTGGCATCATAAAGATTTCACTATCCATCCTCAGAAAAATAAGAAGCCATTGAGGAGTTGAAGGAAAAGAACTGCCTCAAGGAGCTCGGAGTCTGGCAGGAGGAACTTTCACATGTCATAAAATTGGTGATATAAACAAGTTCTCATCAGGGGTTAGAGAAGCACAAAAGAGAACACTTAGCTTAACCTGGGGAAACTGAATGCTGCTCTAGGGAATAAAAAATATCTCAACTGAGTCTTGAAGAATGACTAAAACTTATCAAGAGGAAGGAAGATGAATAGGTATTCCAGACAAAGCAATGAAATGAAAATGTAAAATAAATGGCCCAGGCAGAACACACAGATATTTTTTCATTACCAGGAAATAAAAGGCAAGAATGGAAAAAGGTGTGGAAAGACTTGATACTATAGAGAATCTTTATGGGTGGGGTCATAAAACCATGATAGGATTTAGTAATTCATTCTATAGGCAAGTTAAAAGGGTGTTAAGCAGATGATTATATGACTCACATCTTATGTAGGTTATTCTGAATGGAGTAGTAAGGTTAGATTTAAGGTAGTCAAGAATGAATGCATGGAGACCATTGAGGATGCTGTTCTAACAGGGTAGGGGAGAGAAACTGAGAGTCTTAAGTAGGACAGTGATAGTAGGACTAGGGAGAAAAAGATTTAAGACAGATCTAGTCAGTAATATTGGCAGGAATTAGTCATTAATTGGGTATGGAGGTGAAGTAAAGAGAGATGTCTAAGAAAACTTACATAGTTTATTGCTTGGCCACTGGCTGTATGGCAGATTCATTTAGTGATATTAATAATAGAAAATAAGATTTTTAGATAAACTATAATGAGTGCAGAAGTGGGCCTTCTAGAATGCTGTTGTGAGAAGCTTGAGGAAACTTACCCCCCCTGGAAAGACATCTATTAAACTAGTCAAACTTAGCAAAGCCAGTCATTCAGCTTCTCTGGAGATTGATCAAAGAACGTGCAACGATTTAAGAAACATTAATTCAGCAAAATCTACAGAGCCTAGTGAAAAGGATGGGCTACCATGGCACTCAAGCTAAGGACTCCACCCATACCCCTGTGGCTCTGTGGGGCAGAAGACTGTTCTAGTAGTTCACATCTCCCTCAGAACCATGAGGTGGAAAAGCTGTTTTGGGGGGGATTCTCTAGCCAGTGAACATCTGCATACACCCCTTCCCAGAGCTCCAGGTGGGAAAGGCCTACATTGAGCAGGCAGTGGCATCAGGGCAGCATGACCAATTCCCCTACTCTCAACTTCTACTCCATAGAGAAGGCACAAATGAAGACAACAGGTAGTCCCCTGTATCTTTAAGTCTCTATGGTAAGGAAAAAGTGCTGAGGTGGGTTCAGTAGCCGAAATACAAATTCTATTTCCTCAGCTCCTGGGGTGGATGCTGATATACTGGGTAGATGTGACAGCCAGAGAAAATTGGCAGATTCCATCCCCCCAACTCTGGGCTGCGGATCCATACTGTGTGGTAGTGGCAGCCCACCACAGATCGAGTTTCTCTTGCGATCTCCAGGCCAACACACTGCACACACACACACAGGGGAGGATGCAGGTGAGGAGCCTGGTGAAGACTGAGTTGCCAATACCCCCAACTTCTGCTTTATAGTGCAAACGTTCTGTACCATGCTACACCCATCCTTCCTGTCCAACCAATGGAAAGGTGGAGAAAGCCCAAAAGCCTGGTAACACTGCTGGCCACAAATAGTATACTTTTATTTGCTTCAGAATGTTACAAAATATAACCTAGAGTATTGTTGAAAACAGTAGAACAGTCAGCTAGAAATTAATGGAGTCTAACAGTAGGTGTGGTACCAATAAGAACTGCCAGAAGCTTGATGGGAAGACCAGGGAAAAGACAGGCAAAGACAGTGTGCTAAAATCAGAGCCCTCCTAGTGGTCAGGAATACTGGTGCATGTCCTCTGAGGAGCAACCAGAAAAGGAAATCCTGAGCTGCAGGTCCCAGAATGAACACAGGGCAACCTTGTAGCCTCCCTGAACAGTGAAAGCAGTCTTTAAGCCAACCACCATTCTGTTGAGAAAATGATACATGAGAATAAACAAACAAACAAAAACAAACAAATAAAAACAATAACAACAAAAAAAAAACAAAGAAGATTTGGCAATTATGTGTAGAATAAACAGAAACATGTAGCTCTGATGGCAGGGCTAAGGTATTTCAGGGTTGCCTGTTGTAGCAACTGGTGCTGCTTAACATCTTTTCCTTTGAGATTACAGGAAAGGCACTGAGGATAGAGTCTGATATCAATGAATCTGGTACAGGAGAATGAGGCAACTGATACTTAGAAGGCTCAATTGTTTTTTGTTTTTTGTTTTTATTTGTTTTTATTTTTTTTAAGATTTTATTTATTTGACAGAGAGAAACACAGGTAGAGAGGGAACACAAGCCAGTGGAGTGAGAAAGGGAGAAGCAGGCTTCCCATCGAGCAGGGAGCCCGATGTGGGGCTTGATCCCGGGTCTCCAGGATCATGACCTGAGCCGAAGGCAGTCACTCAACCAACTGAGCCACCCAGGCGCCACCCTCAATTGGTTTGAAGTAGGAAGTAGGACAGTCAAATCTGTCAAGAGATAGGGGGGCAAGTGAACGGTAGTGCAATCACTGTGCAGAGCAAGCAAGCATGAGTAAAATGATTGTTGTGCAAGGCTGATGTACCATCTGAGGCTGGAGAATATGATCTTTGTGGTTGCGTTAATCTTGAGGGCTGACTTGTTATATTCAAATTCCCTTTGCCTCCAGAAGTTGCTAGTATGCACCGGGGGTTGTAGTTTTGCTGGGAGGAGGCAACAGAGGAAGGATGCAACAGAATTGATGGAACTATTCAGGGCCCATAAAACAAACCCTGTGAGCAACAAAAGTAAAACCAAAAGAGAGATGAACTATTGAGAGAAGATTGGGCATCAAGGAAGTGGAGGGGATATGTGATATTAAAAAAAGAAAAGAAGTTGAGTGTATGGAAGAACTGATAGCATTATGGAAGTCACACATTAGAGTTTGGTGTTTCTGATAATAATGAGCATTACAGAGTGACTGTGTGTGTTGTTGGCAATAGAATTTCATTCATATGAAATTTCGTTGAGTTCAGGATATCACATGGAACAGAAAGAACTAAGGGACTAGAATCATTATCAACATGAACACTGTTGCTTAGAATTACATGGCTGAGAGAAAACATAAGACTACATTGGATAAAAGGAACTGACTATAATGTTGGCTGGTGAATGCAATGAGCAGATTCGGTGACACATACATACAGTATTGACCACAGAGGAGGGAGAATTTTCCCCTCAGAGGTAAGAGAGTAATGCTTTGGAAATGGTAATAAAGAGGTAGAAGAATGCTGACCTCAGTTTCAGGCATTCAACTATGTTCAATATGGCAAAAAGTGTATGTCTATGTCTTAATAATAATAATAATAACAATAATAGCAGTAATATCAATGTATTAACAAGTGTTTATTAAGGCAAGAGATGGCTGGATGGCCACTGAAAAGGCTGATGATTTAGTAAAGATGCTTATCATGGAAGTAGGTGCTAGGATGGGAGGTTTCAGAATTTAAAGGGCAGAATAGTGAGGAAATGTGCATAAAGGAGATAAGAGATGACAGTAGAGTGTTCTGTTTTAGGTAGATGCTAGAGGGAAAGCATCTGAAGCAAGGAGGCTTTCTTAGCCATCGTCATCTAGACACTAGACACTAAGGTGTCAAACCATGCAACCACACAGCACAGGAGGTTCGGTGGGGTCGGGGGTAGGAATGGAAGGGGACCTCAATTCGAGTCACAGCACTGCCATCCTTACAGAGAGATGGCCAGGAGATTTGCAATGGTGTACTCCAGGCTCAGAATTTCAACAGTCTGCATAATTTATACCCTATTGTAACATACCTTAAGTGGGTAATTTATAAAATTTCTCCCTGTTGGGGGGGAAGAATAGAGACAGAGAATGAGGGAGAAAGGTAAAGAACAGAAAGTTAGGAAGAAAAAAAAGAGAATCACATCATCCTATCAGTACTTGTATGTAATCAATAAGGGGTCCAGAACCAACCTGCAGAAGGGATTCTTTTTGTTTTCCTGTGAATGTTGACAGCGTCTAAAAATACAAGTTAAGAATGCAGGTGTCCTGTTCAAATATTTGCCTGTTGGCTGTGGGAGAGAAGCTTGGATTAAGGAGTCCCCAAGTATTTATATTGCCAACATTAAGTTAATCAATGTGGTATAAATCAGGGTGCTTATGATTTTGTTAGAATATAAACTCCTCATGGGAAGGATCCAGCTCTTTTCCTACTTAGTAAATATTTTATATTAACACATACATAAAATACCTTCAATAAATGTATTTGATAGCTTGATGATACTACTGACACTTGAATATTTTTCATTCTCTAGTTCACTACTTCCTAGGGAAATCAATATTTAATCCTAGACTAAGATATACAGAATCTTCCTTCTACAACCTTGGTATAGACTAATTCATTGTTCAACAGCACACACATACACATGTACTTCACAGAACCGTACACATACATGTATGCTCATACAACTACACATGAAATTATACCTAGGTAACTGTATATATGTATGTACATATAAGCTGTGTTTCCACAGTTAAACGAGAAACTTCCATGTTTTCCTTCACAGATTATATTTTACACTCAATGACATGTAATGTCACTGAGTATAATAGAACCTGATTTCTCTTGGCTTTGGATAAAGCATTTTATTTTTTCAAGTGCCAAATAAAGCCACAATTTCATTTTAAGATAATGAACATGGGTGATAGATCTCCTCTCACAAGTTTACAAAGCAACATTAAAAAAGTTATGTGTATCTTAATATGGAGGAAAAATGTTTATTAAAGTAGAGTCTATGAAATTAAAGATTCATTTTCGGAACAGTTGTGGTGTTTTGGAAGGTGTACTGATTCTTCAGGACAATGTTATATGTTCTTTAGTTATTTCAGATTAAAGCATAATTATATAGCTACTATTATTTACATCCAATTAAAGAAATGTCTTCTCTTCTGAAAACCTGCTGATTTCTTTTTCACTCTTGTGGCAAACATGTTAAAACTATTGATAAGACATTCAACTGAAAAAAAAAACATAGATAGAAATATTATCACAATTCATAATTGATCATCTGGGTATCATACTCAATAATTCAAATTCTCTGCAGCTCTTGTTTTTGCCATTGTTATTTTTTAGACTCATAGAAACCTGTTGATCAAGACATAGATACGCATATTTTGTTTTCAGTATATCAGCGCTTTACTTCTTTCACATAATGTACATTTGTGTGTGATTATCGATGTCTGCGAAAAATTTCCCTATGTAGTGTGGAATTTGAAAACAGTTGTTTAATTATCCTTTGTGTTGAATATTTGTAGCTAAGTATCACTTCAGGCGTCTAGCTAAAAACTCTCCAATTAAGTGACTCTCCAGAGAATATATACTACCTTATAGTATAAATGTGCCATGACAAGAAGGGAAAGATAGAGGACAGAGTTGTCCACATCTCTACAAGTGAGTGGAATTGATTCTTACCGGTAGTGACTTACTTAGGTACCCTGGAAGCCAACTCCGTGATAGGGATTTAAGTGCTGGATGGAGGTTTATTGAGGAATGGTCTACAGAATGATGTCTGAAAAGAGAAGGGAATAGGACTGAGAAGAAAATCAGTCCAACTGAGATTTCTTAAAGCCTCAGAGGCTTCTTGCTTAGAGGCTTCAGCTGGTCTCCAGGGAGCTCCAGTCCTTCATAGTCACCTCAGATTGAAGCCAGGGGCCAGGGCTTTGCACTCCCTATAAAGCAGTCATTGAATGCAAAACTCCTTTGGAGGTAGGGAGAGTGGTAAGACAGCCTGGGAAGGAATGCCTGTGTGGACCATCAGCCAAAAGGAGGAATACCATATATAGTCCTAAAGGCGGATCTCATTAATACACTACAATAGCCACCAGCTTTAACAGAAGTGTAATTGTTATTTTCACTCCTCAGTCTTCTCTGATTTCACCTGATGGTCACTAAGTATCATTCTTATCTTTGTTACCTCCTAGAGATATCAGTCTATTCTTATGCATTGGCTGGATTTCTGTAACATGTGTCCTGTCAAAATCTCAAGATGAATTCAGAGAAAATTTAAGATAGCATTTCAAACAGTGCTATTACTTCTTTCATCTGAAAGAAAAAAAGAAAAGAAAACAAGAACAACACAGCAGAACATTTCTTAGACAAAAATCAATGTAAAAATTCTACTCATTGATATCTTTAATAATGATAAGAATATTTCTTCTTCTTTTCTAAACCAGGGTAAGAATTTTTTTAAAGATTTTATTTATTTATTTGACAGAGAGATAAAGCACAAGGAGGCAGAGTGGCAGACAGAGGGAGAGGGAGAAGCATGCTCTCCACTGAGCAGGTAGCCCGATGTGGGGCACAATCCCAGGACCCTGGGATCATGACCTCAGCCGAAGACAGACGTTTAACCAACTGAGTCACTCAGGCACCCCAATGATAAGACTATTTCTAAAGAGAGTTTATACAGCATGATGAAAAGACTTAGAAATTTCACGAAAAAACATGGAAATGTATTATGCACAGATTTTATGAGGAAAGAAATTACCAAAAAATGCAGAAAAAATAATTTTTGGGTAGGTGACTATAGGTTTTATTCTCATACACAAAATTTAA
Source organism: Spilogale gracilis (assembly GCA_004023965.1). Lineage (NCBI taxonomy): Eukaryota > Metazoa > Chordata > Mammalia > Carnivora > Mephitidae > Spilogale > Spilogale gracilis. The sequence goes on from PITA01000285.1 coordinate 176,975, forward strand.
GTAGAATACTTGAAATTTAAAACATTTCATAGATGCCACCAAAACTTTTTTTGACTGGGAATCATAAAGATAATAAGACAATGTTAGGAAGATTCTAAATAAAATGTTCTACTTTCTAATGTAAACTGAAAGTTCTACATTTTCTAATGTAAACTGAAAGTTCTACATGCAAAATACACATGCATCCCTCTGTACCTATACACCTCAGAAAGTGAAGTAGTGTCACTACTTAGCCAAACATTCACTCATCCATGCATTCTACAAAAATTTAACGAATACCTGATATGTGCTAGGGCTGTTCCCAGATCAGAAGACAGAAAAATGTGAATAAAAAATACAGTTAATTGTATTTCTAGTCTTCCTTTTCTCATCTCTGATACCACATTTTTTGAAAAATATATTTTTTAAATATTTTGAGATTTTAATTAATTAATTTATTTGGGAGAGAGAGAGAACACAGGCAGGGGGAGGGGCAAAGGGAGAGGGTGAGAATCTCAATAATCTCCCCACTGAGCACAAAGCCTCACACAGCTGGATCCCACAACCCTGAGATCATGACCTGAGCCCAAAATCAAGAGTTGGATGCCTAACTGACTTAGCCGCTCAGGTATCCCATCCTTTGAAAAGAGTGCCCTCCCACTGTGGATGGAGAATAATTCCTTGGCTCTTGACTTTGGAAATGGCCATATACTTTGACACTGCCAATGGAAGAAGACAGGCAGGGTCAAAAGTGTCTTAGTTTCAAACCTAGTTGTTAAGAGACTTTTCCTGTCTCCCCTTGCTCTCTTCACCTCTGGTCAACACTGCAAGAAAAGTGTGTCTAGACTACTTTTCTAATCCCAGGGGGAGAAAGAAAGACACATTAAGAAGCATCCCAGCTAAGGGGCACCTGGGTGGCTCAGTCGTTAAGTGACTGCCTTCAGTTCAGGTCATGATCCCGGAGTTCAGGGATCAAGCCCGGCTTCGGGCTCCCTGCTCGGTGGGAAGCCTTCTTCTCCCTCTCTCACTCCCCCTGCTTGTGTTCCCTCTCTAGCTGTGTTTCTCTCTGTCAAATAAATAAATAAAATCTTAAAAAAAAAAAAAAAAAGAAGTACTTCAGTTGAGCTTGAATTAGATCAATTGACCCTTAGGCAATTCACGATTTCAGGAATAAATAAATGCTTATTATTGTATGCCAATGAATATTGGAGTTTTGTAATAGTTGTTAAGTATAAAAAAATACTTTCAGACATTTCATAATTAAATCTGATAGAAAAACATATGGATATAACACACTTTGGTAAATAACATAATAGAAGTAGGAGCCGAATCCTGGGAGAAATGAGACAAAAAACAACTGCCTGAAATGACCTAGTACATAAGTATAAAATTGTGGTATTGTGAGCACAAGCAATAAATTACTTAACATTATAGAGAATGTAGATACACAGATTGTTTAATATAAAAATCACAAAACTGGCACTAATTCAGGATATATAAAAGGATAGGCAACTACTCAGACATCTAATTCTAATTCTGCTAAAAGCAGATCATCCAATAAACAAAAGAAAAAAAAAACAACATTATTTATGTTTCAGCCAAGTTCATTTCTCAACAGACTGAAAAGGGCAATGAGAAAAACTGCTTACACTGAATTTAATTTTTAACTAGCAAAGAATGGCTTGTTAGTGAACTGAACTATATAAAATAATATCCATATATTGGAATCTTCCACATTAAGTTTTTTAAAAAAGTATTTTATACTGTGGGAAAGTTACAAAAATAGTACAGAAAGCTCACACATACCCCACTTTAGCATCTTCCATTTGTACAGTATATTTGGCATCATTAAGGAATATTTACAAACTATTCTTATTATTTTTTAAAGATTTTATTTATTTGACAGAAACACAACGAGAGAGGAAACAGAAGCAGACAGAGTGAGAGAGGGAGAAGCAGGCTTCCTGCTGAGCAGGGAGTCCAATGCAGGGTTTGAACCCAGGACCCTGGGATCATGACCTGAGCCGAAGGCAGACCCTTAATGACTGAGCCACCCAGGCACCCCTATAATCTATTATTTTTTAAAGGATATTTCTTTTAGAGTTCTTTAGTTTTTACCTAATATCCTTTTTCTGTTCCAGGTTTTGATCCAGCAAATCATGTTATATTTATTTGTCAAATCTCCATAGGTCGCTTTAGACTATGACAGTTTCTCAGATATTCTTTGTTTTTGAGAACCTTGATATTTTGAGGAGTACTGATCAGGCATTTTGTAGAATGTCCTTCAGTTGGGATTTGTCTGATGTTTTCCTCATGATTAGATGTGGGGTTATGTGCTTGGGGAGGAAGATCACACAGGTAAAGTGTCATTGTCATCACTTCATACCAAGGGTATAGACTGTCAATGTGACTTGTCCCTGCTGAACACTTTAACCTTGATCATCTGCCTCTGGCTGAGATAGTATTTGTCAGAATTATTTTTCCTTCCCTTTTCATATTTTATTCTTGGAAAGAAAGTCGCTGTGTGCAGCCCACACTTAAAGACTGGGGAGTTATGCTCCACCTCCTTGACGGAAGAGTATTACATAAAATTATTTGGAGTTCCTCGTAGGCAGATTTGTCTGCCTATTTTATTATTTATTTATAATTATTTTTATTTAGTCATTTAGATCAGTATGGAGTCATGGATAGTTATTTTACACTTTGGATTATAATCCAATATTTATTTATTTTGATATTCAAATTGTTTCAACTTTGGCAATTACAATGGAGCTCTTTCAGTTGGCACCTATATCCCTCTAACATACCAGACTGGAGTATGTGTGTGTGTGTGTGTGTGTGTGTGTGCGTGTGTGTAGAGAGAGAGAGTGTTCATTTTCTTACTTTCTGGCGCTACACTGGAGAATGATACTAAAAACCAAGTTCTAGATGCTTTATGTGTTCATTGTTACTGGAGTATCATTGTTTCTAGTACCTCTCAGCTCAAAGAATAAGGGAATATATATGGTGTACCAACTCATGTCTAAACACATATCTACCTATATTAAACCAAAACTTCAGTTCATACTAATGTCCCAAACTCTAATCCTTTCCCACATGGATCATTCTAGTCTCAACCTGCTTATTTGTAAATTTCTCCTCCAATAGTGGAAAACTGGCTCCCCATCCACTATCCCCTTTCTTAATCTTAAATTGTTAACCTATATGCCCATGGGAAACAATTTTACCAACTGGAAGACAAAACTATGTCAAATCTACCAATGAGCTCATTTAAAGTATTCTGTTACAGTGTATTTAACTGTAGTATTTGTTTCTAATTCCTTGCTGGGATTTTGTTTTTCTCTCTGCTTACATTACTCATTTTATCCTTGCATAGTATCTACCTTTTAATCTAGATTCCTTACCATATCAATCATTGTTAATTTCAGTTTTTTGTCTGATAATTCCAACATCTGTATCATATCTAAGTTTGGTTCTTCCTCTCTTCGGATTATGTTTCCTCTTCCCCTTTGACATGCCTCATAATAATTTGTTGAGATATATTGCTTAAAGTCAAATATGTTGTATCAGGTAATGGAAACTGAAATAAATGGGACTTTAGTGTATTCTAATTTGCTTAGAGGTTGGGCTGTGTTTAATGTTTGCTACAGCTATAGATGGCTAAGGCTTCAGTTTCCACTCTTTATTTTTGTTCTCTCTTTTGATGTTGGGAGTTCATAAATATTCATCTCAGAGAAAGCCTGTATCTTACAGCTTTTTGAGCTGAAATCTCCTGTTACTATCCTGGAGCCATGTTTGTGTGGGGATAAGGTGCGAGTAGGTGGAACATTACATAATTTACATATTCAATCTCACTCTCTAAGCTGTGACCTACCAAATTGTTTCTCCAGTGGTATAGCACCCCCTCCAACTCTTTCCTACCTTAGTGTTCACACTCTATTTCCTTGTAGCCCTAACACCTTTTGACTCCGTTTTCCCTGCATACACTTTGGTGAGACAATAAGGTTAGATGGTCCTCAAGTGGAAACAATGTCTGTTCCCAAGTAGGATACAAATCTGGTAAAGTCTTTTTCCCTAGAGAGTAGGCCTTTGTTATGGAGAAAGCTGGGTCCATTCACAGTGATTACTCTTCTCTTCCTATGGGAGCTACAAAGCCATCTTCCTCCAAGCTTTACCATGGATTTTCTTTTCTTCTCTCTCTTTTTTTTTTACCAAGCATTTCTGGAAATAAAAGTCAAAATAGTGTGGGGAACCCCCCAGGACAAAGGTCCCCAGTTGTTTCTCACTCTTCAAGCTAGCCTATGCCCAGTCTCCAGAAATTCATCAGAATTAGTATTTCATTGTTTCTACCAGTTTGTGGTTCCAGTGGCTTCTGTTCAAGGTAAGCAGATCTCAGCTATGACTCACCAGACTGCAAGATGATAGTTGGCTCTTTTATCTCAATTCCCTGATGGGTCCAGAAGAAGTCACTGATTTTTAGTTTGTCAGATTTTTTCTTATTTTAAAGATGAAGTGATAGCTTTTAAGTTCTTATTATATCTGAGTTCAAACCAGAAGTCTCAGATGATTCTTAAATAACCAGGATCTTTCAAAGTAGATGTGGTGCTTAGATTGTGATTTCACTCTAACTGAACAATATAACTGATCATGAAAGGGGGAAAGCAAGTGGCATAAACATTATAGAGACAATTCAAATACAAGGTATGAAATTGGGCTATATAATATTTAGAATGTTTTCCAAACCTGAGATTCAGTGATTCTCAAGTTGGGTGAGACAGAACAAGTCAACTCAAATGAACAAATTCCCCGACAGTTTGTTTATCAACATGAGACTGCCTTAGAGCAGGCAAGGGGTTTTAGCTGAAAATCTCTAAACTGAATTCAAGATTATGATGAACTTTATGAAGCTATATAAAAAACTGTGCACAGAGGCGCCTGGGTGCCTCAGTTGGTTGAGCGACTGCCTTCAGCTGAGGTCATGATCTCGAGACCCAGGATCGATACCTGTATCGGGCTCCCTGCTCTGCGGGAAGCCTGCTTCTCCCTCTCTCACTCCCCCTGCTTGTGTTACCTTTCTAGCTGTGTTTCTCTCTGTCAAATAAATAAATAAAAGCTTTAAAAAAAATCTGTGCACATGAGTGTCGGTGCCTTTTCTCAGGCTAAGAGAAGTTATAGCTTTCAACAGACTCTAGAAGAGGTTCATAACGTCTGTAAAATGTTCAGAATTAAATATTTTGATATTATAGCCTATGTCTAGCATTGTTCAATAAACAAAAATATAAGTGGCATAGAAGTTTTATTGCTTCATATTCAGTTATATTCAATTTAGAAATCAGGTATTGCCTATCAGCACTAAGGAATAAATGCAATAGATCCTTCCCTAGTGAAGGAGAAAACTGAGTAAGTGGAATATTATATCTTTTTGGTAAGAGGTTTAATGTGTTCAAAAGTCCAGATATAACAGAGAGGGAATTATGAAGAGTTTGATGTGTTGGGCAATGGGGTTGCTCATTTTGTGAATAAAATGATATTGGAGTGGAAACACAAGCAGAGGTCAATCCATAAAAGGCCTTCTGTACCATGCTAAGGATTTTAAACATCCTGAAATCCATGAAGAATGACTAGAAGGTATTTTTAGCTGAAGAGAGATACATTGTCCATTTAAGTGATAGAAAATTCATTCTGGCCTTTACTGTGAGGAATATATAGGTTAGTAAGGTGGAATACTCAGGCAAAACTAGATTTGAGAAACTAGTCAATAAATGCTGAGATAAACCAAGTGAAAAAGGAATACCTGGACTATGGCTATGTAATAAGATGGGAAGAAATACTATGGATTCCAGAGGCATTCAGATGAGTACTGAATATGGCGAGGAGGAGGAGAATGAAATACAGCCTGACCTTCCTTGTTCCTAGCTTTTGTATTCCCAGGTAGTAACTAGAACTTTTCAACATTAATTAATTTTTCAAATAAAATAGCAATTTTACCCTTAATTTTTAAAAAATGTCTTTATTGGGGTGCCTGAGTGGCTCAGTTGGTTAAGCGACTGCCTTTGGCTCAGGTCATGATCCTGGAGACCCAGGATCGAGCCCCACAACGGGCTCCCTGCTCGGCAGGAGGCCTGCTTCTCCCTCTCTCACTCCCCTTGCTTGTGTTCGCCCTCTGGCTCTGTTTCTCTCTGTCAAATAAATAAATAAAATCTTTAAAAAAATTAAAAAACACGTCTTCATAGATTTTATTCAAAGCTATGGCGTTAATAGAAATATCAGGTAAATATTTATGTATACAGCAGGCAGTTGTGTGTATATTTGTTTGATTTGAGTGCTGATGCAAATATGAATGGTCCTTCTGGAACAGATTTTCTTTTCTTTTCTTTCTTTATTTTTTTTGCCTCTGGAACAGTTCTGCACCTTTCTGCTAGATTGTTCTTTTAAATATGGTTTAAGCATAAAACACTTGGAAGTATTAAACCTGTATCTTTTATCTGTACAGTAAAAAAGAAGACCTGCTTCTTTCCTCTGGTTGTTGTTTCTCTAGATTATTTGAAGTGAAGGCTGAATCATTGAATATGCTGCTCAGTGATGCCATGTTGTGAAATATTGATGATGTATTACTGTGAAGCAATTTGAGGCACTGATGTGAAAGGTGCTATTCAAACTGAAGTTGGAATTTGTTCTTAGGCAACACGTGGCAAGGTTTATAGGCTTCTGTAAGCAGCTAATCTCAAGCTCAATTATACTTAAATTGAGAGATACCTGCTATCACCATCAGAGGTCAATGTAAAAAGGAAAGGGGGGAAAAGCCCCTGTACTTCCTAATGAAATATCAAACATAGAAAATAAAAGACTTTGAGATTGAGTTTTATCCGCTTGTAGCACATTTACAACAAAGGACAACTTCCAGAGCATAAGACATTGGCTGAGGGAATGACAAGAGCAAAGTAAAATTTTTGAGCAAATGACTGTTCAGTGGTTCTTTGTTTTTTCCTAACAGTTGTCAGGTCCATGCTGCAGTGTCTTTTATGTCACAAATAGGTATCTGGTTACCTATAGAAATATGTAATATTCTGGTGGAGATAATATTGAAGAGAATGCAGAAAGCATTTTACTACTTGTTATTGCTTTCTAACTTTGGACTTCAAACATTAATAGGTCAGCAGTGGACATAAGACACATTTCTCTCTTTCCAGTCCCTAAAGGTAAACAGTTGTTAACATGCCACAAAAGAGTCCATTTTCAGGTACTAAATTATAAGAGGACCCTGAAAATCATCTCTGGTGATCCAGTTGTAAAGGGGAAGTCCCAGGAGACAGGGCATTCTAGAGATAGTTAACGCTAAAATGGACCTAAAACTATTACAAACTAGGCACAAAGGAGGCATTACACACATGTGATAACAACCCCTGCCCCATATTCTTTTCTTTTTTTTTTTAATATATATTTTTAAAGATTTTATTTATTTGACAGAGAGAAATACAGCCAGAGAGGGAACACAAGCAGGGGGAGGGAGAGAGGGAGAAGCAGGCTACCAGATGAGCAGGAAGCCCAATGTGGGACTCGATGCCGGGTCTCTGGGATCATGACCTGAGCTGAAGGCAGTCGCTTAACCAACTGAGCCACCCAGGAGCCCCCCCCATTTTCTCTTCTTAACACACTACACTAACTGCCCTATTTCTCCCCGTTTCATTGATCACATTAACCAGTCTTCACTTCTTTAAAGATTTTAGATGGTAGGAGTTGAGATGAATGGAATGATTCTGTTCTAGGCCATCTTACCACTAGACCACATAGCAAGAATTCTAGAATCTAAATGGGTTATAATTTAGAAATCAAATTACTGGTCCTACAGATATTGGTGCTATCCATCCACTTTCTCCATCACCCGTGTAGTACTCAGCACCCTATAACCTCGGGACTTCCTGCTTCCTTTGCTTAATCTCTACCTCTATTTTATGGTAGCCTACTTCTCAAAATATATTACAATACAAAATCTCAGAAAACTTGGCTCTTTGTAAAGGAGACTTCTGTAGACCACTTTCTTTTTTTTTCTTTTTTTTTCTTTTTTTTTCTTCTTGTTTTTTCTCTTTAATTTATAATAAAAAATCTTTACAAACTTTCTCCAATAGATGAAAAGAACTAGTCTTAGAAGAATTCTACTGCCAGTGATGAGTCCGTCAATCATATTTGCATAAATGAAGGAATAGAAGAATAGAAGAATTATGATGCATGATGTTTCTTTTTTTTTTTTTTTTCCTGAAGTCCTCTGGGTGTAAATACCAGGTAATTTGTTGAAGAAGTTTCTTTGACCCTCTAAAGTCAAATTCAATTTAATTCAGCAAAATTTTAATTAGTGCCTACTATAAGTCATGTGTTGCACTAAGTAAACATATGTGAAAATAACATGGTCTCTATCCTCAAATCCAACAACAGATAGGTATGAAGACAGTCATTACACAATAGTGTGGCCATAACAAAAGGAGGCTCCAAATCCTCAAACTACACAAATAAGGCAGTAGCTGTCTGTGTCTTGGGGATACAGAGAAGACACAAAAATGGAATTACAGCTGCATTTCGAAGGTTATAGTCATCAGATAAAAAATAAAAAGCAAACAGATAAAAATGTATAAAACCAATATATGCAAAGGTCATTGACAAGAAGGAAAAGCAGCATGCTTTGGGACTTTTAAGCAGTGTAATGTATCCTATGTTCAACACACTTGACCTATGCCCTCTAGAGGCAGAGATGACTGTTGGGTTGTATCTACATAATGATGGTTTTTATATGCCAAAAGAGGAGTAGGATTTTATTTTGAATTTAGCTTTTAAGCATGAAGTGATAAAGCTAGAAATTTAACAGACAGGGTACAGTACAGGAATACAAACTATAATAGGAAAGATACTGAGAAAGAATAACCATAATACCCTTTTCTAGCTAAAAACAATGGGCCCTTCAATTTCCAAAGTAATACATACATACATACATTCAAACATACACAAAAGATTATAAAATTATTTACTATTTTATTATGATAAAAAATTAACATTAGGCATGAGATCTGGTGTTTAAAGATATAAATATAAGTAAGCCACAGAATTGGGCTTCCCATTCACATAAAGTGATCATTGAAGTATTACCCTCATTACCTCAAAAATGTAATTCTGGCTTTAAAGGCATTGAAGAACAATGCAAGATTTTACTGAATTCTCTTGTAAAGGTGATAGAAGATCAAGAAGAAAGGTGAGGAATTAAACTACACAAACACAGCAAAATTTCCTTAAAATCTTCTGTAGGCATCTTTCTTTTGAGAGACCCTCTTGTCTAACAGTTGCTTACAAATTTATTCCTTTTCCATTTCTTCTCCAGTACCCCACTCTCCAGTATTCACCCTCCCCCATTCCTCAGCCTTTTTCTACAAAGCAACGTATACCTTTCCTAATAGAAATGTTAGTTAAATATCTTGATGGTTTCTTCCAGATTTCCTCTGACCTCTATCAACACTAACACTAATCAGCAAAAGCCTGGTAGACTATCAGCATGATGCATACTCTATTTTTAGAAGACAGGAGATGAAGACAACATTATGAATTCTTTGACATTCATATTTTGTCCTGTTACTAAAGGACAAAGAGCAGTGGAAGGGAGGAGAGTTCTGTGTCCCCACTGTTAGTTGGGTGTGCAGGGAGAGTATGGGTGCATAAGCACTCATTCATATTCCCCTTTGTATATGGAAGAAAGATAAATAGGGTGGTAGGTAGTATAATGCATATTTGTGTGGAAGACATAAGATTCAAATTCTGTTCCTTTTAAAATTTTGTAACTTTTGCTATCTTGGCCTCACTTTCTTTATCTATAACTTGATGGTCAATATGGAATATATTGCAAAGTCTCTTCAAGGTAAAACTACAATTTAAGCATTGACTTAAGTGTCAGAAGTCCTAGTTTTGAGCTCCTACTCCACAATTATTAATTAGTTGTGTGGCATTGAGCAAGTCCTATAACCCCTGCACATATATTTATTCCACTGAAATATGGGGAGTCAAGCCTCCATCTCAAAAAGAAAACAAAATAATGATGTAAAACACTATCTAAACACATTAACTACTATTCTAGGAATCAATTCTCTAGGATTCCAAGTTACAAAAAGAAATACTGATAATATATTTATAAGATAATTATTGAATCTCTCCCCCTAGTCACATATAGACTTCAACTTAAAATGTTCTTGACAGATGAATAACCATTCTTATTTATGTAAAGTCTTACTGGGAAAATATTACTATCTATTTCAATAATATGGTCTACTAATATTTAAATCCAGATCATCTTTTTCTGTGCTTACTTGTGATGGAGAACAACCAGTCATTATTCTCTATATAATAACCTTTCATAAGATGGGCTCAGTATAAATTACTTTTTTATTATTATTACCAAGATGCTGCTTTTATAGTCATGGTATTTAAAACAACAATTCTCTTATCCCTCCGTACAGATTTCTTTTACTGCATTGCCTCCCTTCACTGTTGATTACTTCAAAGGGATGAAGAGAGCACAGGGAGACCATGTTCCTTGTTAAGATTAAATAATTAATTGAGTAAGTAAAATCAAGGCCAGGAAGAAAGGAACTAACTGCTCCTTATAAATGTTTACTTGGTTTGCCTTGATGCCCATGGGTGATGGTTCTTTATCAAAAACTGGATACTATTTATGACACAGTCAGATATTAAATGGCGAGAAGAATAAACAAGTGAACAAAGCACTGATCTCATTAGCCTTGGTTAGTAAGAAACCATTTTTCAGCATCCTCTGCTGACCACAAATATATTTTGTCAGATTTTCTGAACTTGTCTCCATATCTTGGTATTGTTTATACAATTTCATAAGCTATGGCCTTAATTTGTACTGCTTTACTCATCCCCTTTTCCTGATGATCTGCATCTTACTCTATTTTCAAAAGACTTAACAGAATATTTGAATATTCTAATTTACATTGACTTCTGCCTTCTAGCAGTTTCCATCATGCCTAACAATATAGTACCTATTTTTATAAAATGGTGCATTACTCTTTGTCAAAAACATATTGTAAATTTTGTTTTTGTAACTTCACCTACAAATACTTAATTCAGGAAAGCATATATAATACTTGCTTTTGTATCTCCAAACACATAGGGGCCTAGCCCAAGATTGGCTCTACACCCAATGCTTTACAAATACATTTACTGGTTGTTTCCAATCAGGATACTATATTACCTAAATTCAAAGGATGCTATTCATTTAGCATGCAATGTGACACATTAGCGCTATGAGAATGGGAGTGGTCAACAAGACCAAATGCAATGGAATAAAATGTTGATGAGGACCCCGTGGTTATTTCATGCTGGCAACTGTGCGTAGACCACATTAAACATTCTTTGAAACTACAGATGAAAAACAAAGAAATAGTCATAGTTTTAAGAAGAAAAAAAAATTGTTCCTTTTTGTTTTTGTTTCCCTTGCCTTTTGAAATGTGTCTCACAAGAAGTTTCTGTGTCCATGGTTGAAGAGTTTGCTTCCTGTGTTCTCCTGTAGGATTTTGATAGATTCCTGTTTCACATTTACGTCTTTCACCCATTTTGAGTTTATCTTTGTGTATGGTGTGAGAGAATGGTCCAGTTTTATTCTTCTGCATGTGACTGTCCTATTTTCCTAGCACCATTTATTGAAGAGACTATTTTTTTTTCCATTGGCTATTCTTTGCTGCTTTGTTGTAGATTAGTTGACCATATGTCCTGATTTGTCCAAGGACTTCAGGGGGGAAATGACAAGTTTCCTACAAGACATACAGATTAAACTGTTCAGCAGATAGAAAGATAATGGAGACCAGCGATTGAGGAAAGGAAAAAAAGAAGAGACATTTGCCAAGGAATACATTTGGGATTATCACTTTGTAGGTGTTGGGCATAACTGAGACTAGATGAGATCACTAAGAGATCATATAGTTTTTAAATCAGTGTAGGAGCTTAAAATGCACACTTCTGGGTATACATAATATCCCTACTCTAGGTATTCTGATTCCACCTTTGGGGTAGGTCCATAACATCTGTAGTCTAAAAATATCTTCAGTTCATTCTGTTGTGCAAAAAGGACCAAGACCCAACCAATGTCTAAAAGATTGAATGAAAGAGGGGAATCTTCCAAGAAAACATATATGGTATAGCCAAGGGGGTTAAATGGAAAAAAAAAAAAAAAAAAAGAGGGTGTAGAGTCCCAAAAGATAAGAAGATGCAGAACTTTAAGGAGATCCAGGTTCAGCTCTGGCTTTGCCACTTAGTAACAAGGTAACCAAGCAATTTACATGATCTCTGACTCCTAACTTCCTTGTCAATAAAATGAGGATGATAATAGTAACTCTCTCATAGAGTCACGACTGGGATAGAATGAGTTAAGTATAAAACCCGTAGTATAATGAAGACATACTGGACAGTGCCAGTAAATGTTTGTTTCATTAACATGAATATTATTATGGATATTGTGATCAAGAGTATCACATATTACAGCTGTCCTTTGGACTTGAGTGTTAATGAATTATTGATGCTTTTGGCAAGAGTAATCTTGGTAGTGCATTAAGAACAAGAACCAAATTATAATGGATTGGAGAATGAAGGAAATAATAAAAAAATAGAAAAGAGTGGTAACTATTTTTTTTCAAGAAGTTTGGGTGATACAGGTAAGAGAAAAATTAGATGGTAACTTCAAAGAGACAAATGATAAAGCAGGGCTCTTTTGAGGAACAGAAACTATTTGAATATGTTTCTAGACAAAGAGGAGCCAAGAGTGATTATACAGGAAAGATACATGAGACAGAGAAAATATTTTGTTTTTAACTTCAGAAGTGCAAGATTTAAGAAGATAAAGATCCCAAATTTCAGGAACTAAAATTAAGAAAGGCAGTAAAGATGGATATTGTTTATTTGTGGAGATGGGGGAAAATATGGAAAAGTAAAGAAAGACCACATTTGAAGACATTTTTAAAAAGCATTGTATTTTACTTTTTAAATGCCTTTTAATCTCTTTTTTAACTGCGCTTGTATGCTTTATAAAAATGCCCATAGTGCTTGAATGATTTTTTGCCCCTCAGCAGTAGGTTAAGTCCTCTTTGCTATATGTGTCAAACCCAACTAACATATCTGAGGAATTCTAGTTGCACTGAATGCAAGACTATTGCATAGAGCATAACTGAAGAGTGTAGTGAAGGTTAACATCATTGTTAAGAAAAATGGTTGAAACCCTCACCAGTCCATGTAAAATGACAGATGATCAGTGCTTGAGTCCAGCTAAAGGACATGAATATTTGCAATAGCTGACAAAAATTCAGGTGCAAAAACAAAAAGAATTACAACACTAACCAAAGGCTGAAATTTTTCTGACTAGGTCAGAACAAAGCTAAGGGGGTAAGGGAATTAAAGATTCTGGTGAGAGTGTAGCTCAAAAGATTAGTCATTAAGCTTAGACTAGACAAGGAAAGAAGAGAAAGCAGAAAGTGGCTGATAGATTTGGTAGGAAATGGAGCATGCAAACAACTGTGAGAGCAGGAATAGGTGGAGGGGCAGCAATAAGTAGGACAGCTTTGATCAATATTTAGTATCCAATCTCCAGATGCATTAGGTACCATGTCTAAAGTAACAAGATGAATTATAGACCCACTGACTGCTGAGAGAAAGGTAAAACCTAAAGGATAGGAGGCATCGCTTCACTCTTTCATTGTAGATTTTGGTTTCCCCAAAGTGAGACTTTTCTAGTCCTCCTTCTATTTCATCATGTAGAAACAATTCTTTCTTTTTAGAAGATCAGCATTCCAGACTGTCTATACCTAAAACTACTTCCATTATATGACTTATTTATAAGCTTTAAACAACAAAAGTAAATTTTAGAACATATAATAATATATACCTTAATTACAAAAGAACTCATTAGAAAAGACCCCTTCAGTCAAAACTCTTGGGGAAATTTGAAACTTCTTGCTCAAAGCCATCCTAAACCCAATGTAACATTAAAGACTTAAAACTCTTTTGGTGTAATAAAATAACCATGTAACTATATATTTATGTCTCCAATAGTTGAATGGACTTTTACTTCAATCATCAATCCTCTTGTAAGAGAATAAAATGGAATAATAAATTACCAGTACAGATATGCTGAATTTGATCAATGTTTCTCTTCTGAAGGAGTAAATAATAGAGCAACATCCACTCTGCAGTATTTATGCAGCACAGCATTCTGTCACTCAGGTATGGGGATTGATATGGACTGCTGAGAGAAAGCAAGACCTCCTCTCCCCTACAGAACTGCTAAAGCAACAAGTCATCATTTACAGGGAAAATAACACCTCATTCCAGAGCAGTGTAATGTGTTCTCAGGAAACAACTGCCCTAGTTCTCAACCTCTTCCTCCCATAAGGGAACTAACAGTAGCTTATTTCATTAATCATTCTAACTGGCAGAAGAAAGGGAATAGCATTTAGAAAGGAATTGCTCCGCAGTGAGCATTTTAGATATATTTTTGAAATAATCCTTAAAACATAAATGTGAAATTACCACACCAATTTCCAAAAAGGAATGCCTTAATGTCGAAGCTTCATATAAATTCTAATGGCACATACAAATCAAGTCAGATTGGAATGTTGTTTCTTCTTCTGAATGTCTAGTTCCAAATTCCATCTATCTGTTACCTGCTATAACGTTTTTTAAAAGGAGAAGAGATTTGGGGCGCCTGGGTGGCTCAGCTGCTAAGTGTCTGTCGGCTCTGGTCATGATCCCAGAGTCCTAGGTTAGGGACCAGCATCAGCCTCCCTGCTCGGCGGGAAGCCTGCTTCTCCCTCTCTCATTCCCCCTGCTTGTGTTCCCTCTCTAGCTGTGTTTCGCTCTGTCAAATAAATAAAATCTTTTTTAAAAAAAAAGGAGAAAACATTTTATTCAAAACCCCTCATTCCAAAGGTAAGTGAAATGGGCTATTTTTGGTAAATGCTTCCTTAGACAAAATAGTCATGTCTAGTAATAAGGCGATGAATAAAAATGTTAATGGCCATGTACCCCTCAAGAGACTACCAGGACCTCCAGGAGACAGTATGTCTATGAGAAGATTCAGGGATATGGTATGTGTATTTTATAAAGTCCCTTAGACCCCCAGGTGTTTTTGATTGTGTTAGTGCTCCTGCTTCCTCTTTAGACCACACTAACTGAAAAATCACTCTACCAATTAGATAGGTACAATGGTTGTCCCTTCTTCAGGCAAGATAGCAAGGTCAATAAAGTTTCACTTCATAAAGGGGTTAATAAATTGAAAAAAAGTGGAAGGTGAAGAAGAGGAGGTTTGTGTAGTTGAAGAGCACAAGGCTGGATCATAAAAAATGAAGTTAAGGCATAATATAAGCATGGCAAGACATCATTATCCTTCCCAGAACCCAGGCTTCTCATCTGTAAAATAAGGAATTGGATGAGATAACCTCAAAACCTGTCCCAACTGATAAGGATCCAGGAGGAATGATACCAGAAATTTTTGGTGTGTTTTGCTTGTTTCTTTGTTTTTATAGTTTAATGAGTTAGGGAAGTCTGTAGACTGCTTTTCTTTCTAGGCTATCCACAATGCAGAGTAGCATTTAAAGCCCCATTCAATGATCCATTCAATTTTGCTTAGCCTCATTTTTTTCCAAGTATAATTATATTCCCCTACTCTAAAGGAACATTTGCTCAGACTTAAATTATCTGCAGAACAGTTTAGGAAAAGATAGCTTTTAGAATATAAAAGTATAGAAAATATCAATAACTATATATGAATATTTTGGATATGTAGATAAGAGTGGGGTGATGAGGCTGTGATGTGGATAATATAAATGACAATTTCTTAGAGTAATAGTGGCACTGAATAACAGTGCTTGAAACTCGAATGCCTATAGGGCCTGGAACTAAATGTCCATCAATGAAGAAGATAAAAATATAAGATGGTAAATCAGAACTGACTTCCACCTGAGACACAAAGAAGGAATGGGGAATAGTGTACACTTTAGTGAAGTGGATAGTATGAACCTCCTTAAGGAGGACAGCTACTACTAGTCTCATGTATCAGTTGCCACACAGGAATATGGGTGCTCTTTTGCCAGTGTTCCAATTACAAGAAGCTGGAAATTCTTATTTTTAACGGAAAATTCCCACACTTTTTGATATTGGGAAGAAATTCAAATGAAAACACTGTGCTTTCCATTACTTGGGAAGCAAACAACCTGAAAATCTGAAAACATTATCTGCAGGTCATCCTTGGTTCATGAGCTGTCAGCCTGTGGTGACTGCCTAAGTGTCATATAAACATATTGAGCATTTACTGTGTGAATCACCATGAATAAGCACAAGTGAGAGAAGGGGCAAACCTTAACGGAGACCTTACGGTGAGAAGATGTTACCTGTCCCCGCCCCACAAAAAAAAAAAAAAAAAAAAAAAAAAGATTTCAACTAAGGTTAGTGAAGTGTTATGTGAAAGTTTGGGGACGCAGAGTTTGTTCACAGAAGGTTCCACAAATCTCAGTAGGATAAGCTTGTAGTGATACTGAGAGGTAGTCACAGTTGTAGTGAGCTTAACTGGAAGAGAATAAAATGGGAGGAAAGGAAATTTGAAATAAAGGAGCCACAGAAGGGAAAATATTGAAGCATCCTTAGTGAATAAACATGCAGGGTACCATGCAGGTGAGTGGTTCACCAAAAGTTGTGCTCCTTATAGTGCTAGTGTTGAGGGTGGTGCAAAGTCTTCCAAGTTCCAGTCTAGTCCTTTGTTGTCAAACCATGATGCTTTAATTATCTTGAAACTATACTTTTACCATAAATTTATTACAGATATATATGAATAAATGCAGTTCTTGATAATACTTTTGTCACCTTTTTCCAGACCATAAAAATGATATAAGAGAGTGTCCTTTAAAGCTAACCGCAGGCAGCCAATACTATACACAATAGGATATTAAAATGAGATCCATTGTGTAATTAAATTTTTCTTCAACACAGTTAATGTAATTCTGAATTCTGAATCAAGATACAATAAAGCATGACATGAGTTCAGTTAACCCTACTCTCAGTATTTTTTTTAAAGTTATCCCAGATGCATTGCTACATTGAAGAATGGATGCAGAGTAGAAGAAAAGTTGAGGAAATTAATAGTCTATGGTAGACATTTCCAAATCTGACTGCATAAAAATCAACCTGTGGACCTTTTACCAAACAATGATTATAGAAACTCATTCTATATATTCCAATTTAGTAGGTAGGTATTGGATAGGCTGTAGAAATATATAACTCCATAAAACTACATTTTAAAAACTGTGGTAAAAATGTATCATATAAAATTTACTAAGCTGAATATTTTTAACTATGTTAAAATTTACCATGTACAGTTCAGCAGCATTAAATACATTCAGTTGCTCTCAAACCATCACCAGCATCCATCTCTGGAACTTTTTCATATTCCCCAAATGAAATTACATACCCATTAAGTAACTCCTCATTCTCCTCTACCTGCCATGAACAACTGGCATTCTACTTTTTGTCTATGTGAATTTGACTACTCTAGGTACCTCATATAAGTGGAATCACACATGTGTCCTTTTGTAACTGGCTTATTCCACTTAGTATAATGTCTTAACAATTCAACTCTGTTGTAGTATGTCAGAATTTCTTTATTTTTGTTAAGACTGAATAATATGGCATTGTGTATTATATACTACATTTTGTTTATCCATTTACCCATCAATAGACATTGGATTGCTTCTACTTGTTGGCTATTATGAGTAATATTACTTTAAATGTTGGTGTACAACTATCTGTTTGAGCCCTTGCTTTCAGTTCTTTGGAATATATATTCAGAAGTGGAATTTCTGGATCATATGATAATTCTAGATTTAACACTTTGAGTAGCCACCATATCATTTTCCACAATGACCGCACTATTTATATTCCTACCAGCAATGTACAAGCATTTCAATCTCTCCACACTCTCATAAATACTTATTTTGTTTTTTTGTTGTTACATTTTGGGTTTTTGTTTGTTTTTATAATAGCACTGCTAATAGGTGTGAAGTGATAGTTCATAGTTATTGTAATTTATATTTTCCTAATAGCTACTGATATTGAGCAACTTTTCATGTGCTTACTGGACATTTAAATATTTTCTTTGGAGAATTGTCTATTAAAGTCCTTTGCCTATTTCTGTTTAGGTTGTTTGGTTGTTATCATTGTAGAGTTGAAGGAGTTCTTATATATTTTGACTATTTATCCTTTATCAGATATATGATCTAGAAATATTTTTACCCATTTTTTGGTTGTTTTTTCATTCTACTAATAGAATCCATTGTCGCATAAAAGTTTTTAATTTTGATAAAGTCCAACTTATCTATTTTCTTTCTTTGCTGCTTGTGCTCTTGGTCTCATATTTAACAAATAATTTTCCCTTACATTTTCTTCTAAGAGTTTTACAGTTTTAGCTCTTAAATTTAGTCTTCTGTTCATTGAGTTAATTTTTACATATGGTATAAGATAAGCATCCAACTTTACTTTTTTGCATGTGCATATCTATCTAGTTTTCCCAACATTATTTGTTCAAAAAACTGTGTGTTCCCCATTGAATGACTATGGCACTCTTACCAAAAATAATTTGAAAGTATATTCAAAGTTTATTTCTGGGTTTCCTATTCTATTCCATTGGTATATATATATCTGTCTTTATACCACATCATTTTGATTATTGTAGCCATCTAGTAAGTTTTGAAATCAAGAACTTCATTCTTCATTTTCAGGATTGTTTTGGTCATTTAGAGTCTCTTGAGATTCCATATGAAATTTTGGATGGATTTTTCTATTGCTATAAAAAAAGTCACTGGCACAGATTGCATTACATCTGTAGATCACTTTGGGAAGATTGCATTACATCTGTAGATCACTTTGGGAAGTACTGACATTTTAACAATAATAAATCTTCTAAACAAACAGAATGTCTTTTCATTTATCTCATGTCTTTTTAAAATTTCTTTCAGCAACATTTTGTAGTTTTCAATGTACAAGTCTTTTACATCCCCGGTCAAGTTTATTCACAAGTACCTCATTCTTTTTGATAGTATTTTAAATTGAATTGTTTTCTTAATTTCCATTTTGAATTGTTCATTATTAATATGTAGAAACACAACTGATTTTTGCATGATAATATTGTGTCCTATAACTTTGCTTAATTTGTTTCTTAGTTCTATAGTTTTTTTGTGAAATTTTCCGTTTCTTACATTTAAGATAATACCATTTGCAAAGAGAGATTATCTTACTTCTTCCTTTCTAATTTCAGTTTTTATTTATTCTTCTTGTCTAAATGCTCTTGCTAGGACATCCAGTACTATGTTGAATAGAAGTGACAAAAGTCAACATCCTGTCTTCTTCCAGATCTTAGAGCAAAAGTTTTCAGTCTTTCACCATTGATTACAATGTTGTCATGGGTTTTATAAAGAGATACTTTATACAGAGAGCCTTTATTATATTGAGGTGATTTTCTTTTATTCCTAATTATTTCAGCGTTTTTATCATGAAAGGATACTCAATTTTACCAAATGACTTTTCTGCATCAATTGAAATGATCATGTGCTGTTTTTCTCTCATTCTGTTTATATAGAATATTATACTGATAACTGTTTGCATGTTGAACATTCCTTATATTTTAGGAATAAAACCCAACTGGTCATGGTGTATAATCTTTTCAATGTACTGTTGAATTCAGTTTGCTAGTATTTTGCTAAAGATTTTTGCATCAGTGTTTACAAAAGACATTGGTTATAGGCTTTGGTATTAAGATAATATTGGCTTAATAGAATGAATTTAGAAATAAAATTTTATTTTAGTTAAAATTTATCTGTTGATTCTGATCCTCAGCTCCTATAGAAAACCATTTTTCTATTGACAGATATATTTTAATATTATTTACAATTCCTTTAAAGAAGGTTTAACAATAACATTGTTAAGAAAATCATCTGTTGGGGAAAAAAAAAGGAAAATTATCTTTATGCTTATACAGGTTTTAAACTGTATTAAGCATTTTCACAAAAAGTTTGACTTCCCAGAAATTACTCAAAAAATAAGTTCATTAGACTCTTATTTTACAGATCAGGAAATGTTGATACAAAGAAATTAGCTTAAATCTTTCTAACAAATGATAGAGCTGAGAGATGAATCAAGGCTGAATTACAGCTTAATACCCATTAAATAAAATGGTCCTATAAAAATAACTGGAGTAGAGGAAAAATATAGAATGAATTTGGAAGTCATGATTATATTGTATGGACAATTTAATTGTGATGATATACATTAAGTTTACAAAGTTGTCTTATAGTCACAAATATCATGGGTACTGTACAGAACCTTAAAATAGTAAATAGAGTTTTAAGTCAATCATTTTCTACACTATTATCTCAAGTTGGTTTTTTTTGATTTATAATGTTTTCTACAAGAAGAGTGATGATTTCTACTGCTAGTTGGTTTCTTTGAAACACAGACTCTGAGAAAGATTTCCATGAGCACAATGTTAAAGTAAAAGAAGGGAAGGAAAGAAAACATAATCAGACAAGGAGAAAAGTTGAGTTATTATGAACTGAATTTTTGCATGCTCCCAAAATGCATATGTTGAAGCTCTAGACCCTAATGTGATGGTATTTGGAGGCAGGAACTTTGAAAAGTAATTAGGTTTAGATTAGATCTCAAGAGTACAACCCAGGATTGGACCAGTATTCTTTCAATGGGAAGAGACCAGAGTGGGCTTATGGGCTCTCTCTCCCTCTCTCTCTCTCTCCCATGTGAGATTACATTGAGAAGGCAGCCATTTACAAGACAGGAAGAGAGCTTTTACCAGGAACCAAATGTGCCAGCACCTTGATCTTAAAATTTCCAGCCTCCAGAACTGTGAGAAATAAATGTCATATATTTAAGCTACCCAGTCTGTGGTATTTTGCTATATCAACCCAAGCTGACTAATACAATTGTAAAATAGGTCTAACAACCTTAGAAAAACTCAGTGAGGGTTATGGAGCTGGAATGGCCTTTCAGAAATGTCCATAGTTGGGCTAAAATCAGGTCTTTATAGTTCCTAAAAATTTGGGTATTGATGTAAGCCGCGGGGAAGGGAAGGGATATGTCATCAGGTAAGGTAGCTCTCTATAGCTGAGGAAATCAGTCCCTCACTCAAAGGATCTGTCTAATGTGTCAGACTGTGCTATTCAATGAGTTTTTTTCTGGATTTATTCTGCTATATTTTCCTGTCTATCACCTGTTAGTTTTGTACTAGCATAGTTTAAAATTTTTAAAATTGTATATTGAAGTTTCTATATAGGTAGAATTTTAAAGCTTTATAGAATATACTTGGCAAAATGTCCCCATATTTATTATCTTAAGAGATGTTATTTCCTGTTTCTGATGTCAATGAGAAAAAAATGTGATTCATTTTCTTACAACTTTTTTCTTAAACTGAACTACATGTGGTTTGTCAGACATAATATGCTTTTTTATCTAGAGACTGAGTTTTACATATTTCATGATATGGGATATATACACCCAAAACATAAATTTTTCTCTATAAAAAGAGAAAACTATGACTTTTTCCTTTTCTAAGGAATTAGCTGGTGAGACTTTAGAAAAATTATAAAGATTGCTTTGTCCCAACAAAGTATCTACACATTTAGATATTTTTCTTAATTTTTTTCATTGTATGTTTTCTTATATTCTTTCAACACATATTCACCTATTATTTACTACATAGCAGGTACTATAGTACATATAAAAAGCACACATAACTTAATCATATAATCTCTTCTCTCAAAGGGATCACAGTCAAGTTGAAGAAATATACCAAAAAAAGGGCAAAAATACATTGATTCAGGATCGCCTGGGTGGCTCAGTTGGTTAAGCGACTGCCTTCGGCTCAGGTCATGATCCTGGAGACCCTGGATCGAGCCCCACATCGGGCTCCCTGCTCGGCGGGAAGCCTGCTTCTCCCTCTCTCACTCCCCCTGCTCGTGTTCCCTCTCTGGCTGTGTTTCTCTCTGTCAAATAAATAAAAATCTTTAAAAAAAAAAATACATTGATTCAATGACATAGAATTAGTGGTATGAGACAGGAAATTAACTAGTAACAACTGATAATATAATTAGACACATATGCAAACCATAGAATTGTTTCAGAATAAATCTTAAGAATAATCATTTACACAAATCAACCATCTTACACTTAAGTAACTTCTACAGTCTCTGCTCAGAGATAGTTAAGTTTATGTTGATGACTTTCATTGACAAGTAATTCCAATTCCATCTACAGCTAGCTCAGATGTTAAAATAAAAATTGAAAAGAAAAGAGTATTAAGATGGACTCTGTCCCTTCAAAGTTGATGCTCATTAGTCTTTTTTCATCTTCTGGAGAATGAATATAATCTTCCCACATAATCAACCCTTCAAGTACGTAAAAACAACAATGGTTATTTGGTTTGATTATCTTCTTCAAACTGCAAAATATCACGAGATAAGAATTAAGACTGTTTTTATATTAAACAGAAATTTGTAAGAGGATAGAGAGGAAGCAAATATTAAAGAGAAGTGTACTGAATTCAAACATAAAAACTCAAACTTTTAAGGAAATATCAACTCAATAACTATCCCTCAAAAATAAAAAATAAAAATAAAAAATGAATGTCAATTCATAGAAAAAGAAATAGAATAGTAAATGTGCATACAGAAAAAATTCTCACTTGCTAGGAAAAGTGACATTAAAAAATATATGGCACCATTTGGTAAGGGTTAAATTAAAATTTTTATTTTTTATTTCTTAATTTTTTTGTGCACATGGCTATATTTTCAAAATGATAATTTCAGTACTAGAGTGGTTAAAGTGAAATAATAAGTACTAGATGGAATTTTAAATCAGTAAATTATATTTTAGAATATTTGTACTTTGGAATAAAAATAATAATTATATGTATTGCAGAGCATGATGTGACATTTGTATATATCTCATATAAATTCCATATAAATCAAAAAAAGTAGGTGCTTTCATATTACCTTCATTTTATAGATAAGATTTGTCGAGGTCATACATAAGCGACATAACCAGGACTGATACTGAGGTCTAACCTCAGTTCACTTTCCATGGGAACTCAGCCCAAAGAAATAATGTTATAGAAGGAAAAAAAAAATGAACAGGAGTTAAACAAACAAAAGGATATTAATCATAGTGTCATATAAAATAACCAAATACAAAATATTTATATAAAATAAATAAATATAAAATATTTATATGCCAAAAAATGTAAAATAACCAAATATATATAGTAACCAAATATAAAAAAATGAGAGTATGCACATATAAAAGTGTGTCTACTGTTTAGTTGCTACTATGAAGATAATGTAGAAATAAGGACTATCAGGGGTTAAAAGTGGAATGCAAATGGTATGTACATTGATTACAACCATATATGTTGGCAGGTAGAAATACTATGATAAAAGGAAGGCAAGGAAGAAGTCAAACTTTCACTCTTCACAGATGACATGATACACTATGTAGAAAACCCAAAGACTCTACCAAAAAATTGCTAGAAAAGATACAGGAATTCAACAAAGTTACAAGATACAAAATCAATGTACAGAAGTCTGTTGCATCTTTATACACCAACAATGAAGCAGCAAAAAGAAAAATCAAGGAATCGACCCCATTTACAACTGCACCAAAAACCATAAGATAGGAATCTTAGGATTACTAGGAATAAACTTAACCAAAGAGGTAAAAGATATGTAATGCTACAAACTATAGAACACTTATGAAAGAAATTGAAGAAGATACAAAGAAATGGAAAAACCCTCCATGCTTATGGATTAAAAGAATAAATATTATTAAAATGTCTATACTACCCAAAGCAATCTACACATTCAATGCCATCCCAATCAGAATAACACCAGCATATTCACAGAGCTAAAATAAATAATTCTAAAATTTGTATGGAACCAGAAAAGAGCCTAAATACTCAATGTTGTGTGTGTGTGTGTGTGTGTGTGTGTGTGTGTAAGCCAAGCAAGAGACTTCATAATTTTGGACTTTAGACTGTATTACAAAGCTTTAATCATCAACACAGTATGACATTGTTACAGAAACAGACACAGAGATCAATGCAACAAAGTAGAGAACCTAGAAATGGACTTATCTCTATGGCCAACTGATTTTCAACAAAGCAGGAAAGAATATCCAATGGAAAAAAGACACTCTCTTCAACAAATGGTGTTGGAAAAACTGGAGAGCAGCATGCAGAAGGATGACACTAGACCACTTTCTTACACCATACACAAAAATAAATTCAAAATGGATGAAAGACCTTAATGTGAGACAGGAAACTCTCAAAATCCTAAAGGAGAACACAGGCAGCATGACTTCAGTCATAGCAACATTTTACTAAACACGTCTCCAGAGGCAAGGGAAATAAAAGTAAAAATGAACTATCGAGACCTCATCAAGATAAAATCTTCTGCACAGTGAAGGAAACATCAACAAAACCAAAAGGCAACTGACAGAATGGGAGAAGATATTTGCAAATGACATATTGGAAAAAGAGTTAATATCTAAAATCTATAAAGAACTTATCAAAATCAACACCCCCAAAACAAATAATCCAGTTAGGAAATGGGCAGAAGACATGAATAGACAATTTCTCCAAAGAAGACATCCAGATGGCTAACAGACACATGAAAAGATGCTCAACATAATTCATCATCAGGGAAATACAAATCAAAAACACAAGATACCACCTCACCCCTGTCAGAATGGCTAAAATTAACAACTCAGGAAACAACAGATATTGGCAAGGATGTGGAGAAAGGGGAATTCTTTTGCATTATTGGTGGGAATGCAAACTTGTACAGTCATCCTGGAAAACATTATACCAATTCCCCCAAAAGTTAAAAATTATACTACCCTACAATCCAACAATTGCCCTACTAGGTGTATGTCCAAAGGATAAAAAATGCTGATATGAAGGGGTACATGCACCCTAATATTTGTAGCAGCACTATCAACCATAGCCAAAATATGGAAAGAGCTCAAATGTCCAATAACTGACGATGAATAGATAAAGAAGATATATGTATACACACAAACACACACACATATACACATGATAGAATATTATTCAGCCATCAAAAAGAATGAAATCTTGCCCTTTGCAAAGACATGAATGTGGATGGAACTACAGCATATAACGCTAAGTGAAATAAGTCAGGCTGAGAAAAACAAATATATGATTTCACTCATGTGGAATTTAAGAATCAAAACAGATGAACATAGAGGAAGGGAAGGCAAAATAAAATAAGATAAAAACAGAGAGGCAGACAAAACATACGAGACTCTTAAATACAGAGAACAAACTGAGGGTTGCTGGAGGGGAGGTGGTACAGGGATGAGCTAAATTGGTGATGGGCATTAAAGAGGGTGCTTGTTGTGATGAACACTGGGTGTTCTAAAAAAGTGATAAATCACTATATTCTACTCCTGAAATTAATACTTTACTATATACTGCCAACTTGAATTTAAATTAAAAATATTCCTTTGTGGAGAATTTTTATTGTTAAGTAGCTTTATTTTCATTTCTGATGGTAGATTGATACATAGGTGAATTCATCTTTTTCATCTTCAGAAGACACATTTATTGTTTAGCTTGTGTACAAAAGCTTTAAAATTTGCAGTCATTCAGCTTCACCCTCAGTTTTACCTGCTTTCATTCTATTGTTTAATACATCAGTTATATCAACTGTGACTGCTTCAGCAATAGTTTATTTAGAAGCCTAATGCTGGAAGTGGAAATGTTTTCTTCTCATTTATATTCAATCTTGAAAGCCTGCATATTCGTTTGTATTTTATTTTATTCCTCAAGTTATCTAGCCTTCAGTAAAATAAAGATATAAACTATAGATCATACTTACTTTATTTTTGTCATTATTTTTAATAATCATTAATGAATCAGAAAAGTATTAATTACAAATATCACAAGTTTCTTTCATTTTAGTACTACTTTTTTCAACCATTTGGAAGCTCATGCATTTGATCTTGAAGAATGGTCTTAAAACTTAAGTGTTTTCCTTGAGAACTTTTTTCTAAGACACAGTGCTGTATATAAAAGTTCCAAGGGTGGGGAAGTCCCCATCCATTTGCATCTGAACAGTTCCCTTCATTTCAGCAAAAAGATCCAAGGGTTCTTTTTCTTTAGACAATCATTCGGTTGGCTCCTGTGTTTTCTTGTTAACTTCTCAGAAGTGATTACTCCAGTCACCGTATCCTTAATTACATGATATGCTTTGCTCAAAAATATTTTTTTAAAATGGGAATCATGACCAAAGACAACTTTGAATTACAATGGAAAAAATATATACTTAGCTTGGGGAAAATATTATTCACAACTGACAATGCAGCTGTGATAAGAAGGTAGAGGTTGAGAGTGTCAGCTTCTATTGGAAATTCAGGCCAAAGAATGGGGTGCCTGGACTAGCAAAGCAGACCAGATATGACTGAAGATGTCCTGGGAGAAGGTTATGCCAAAACCATTTTGAGTGATTTCAAAACCGTTTTGAATTCCATAAAGAGCTTAGAATTCTACACTATATTGTGATTTTTCATTAATTAAAATATGGACTATAGTCAAATGTAAATATATTTGTGTAAAAGAAGTGCTGTCTTTAACCCATGACTAGAAAGAGAGTATCAGAAAAAAAGCTTAGGAATTTGCAGTCACACGTATTGTTCTTTTTCTTTTTTCTTCTCTTTCTTTTTTTCTTTTTCTTTTTTTTTTTTTTTTTACGATTTTATTTATTTGACAGAGAGAAACACAGCCAGAGAGGGAACACAAGCAGGGGGAGTGAGAGAGGGAGAAGCAGGCTTCCTGCTGAGCAGGGAGCCCGATGTGGGACTCAATTTCGGATCTCGGGAATCATGACTTGAGCTGAAGGCTGTCGCTCAACCAATTGAGCCACCCAGGCGCCCCACATTGTTCTTTTTCGATCGCATGAGATTTGCGGGGAAGGGCTTATGGATGTTAAAACCAGTTCTTTATCAAAATAATACTAATCAGAAGATTTATTTTAATTTAGACATTCTAAGCTGTCTAAGCTTTGGCAGAATAATACACAATATCAGAGAAGTAGGAAACGAATGTAATATATTATTTGAAAAAGAAAAAAGCATGTAGTTTTTAAAAAAGCTTAAGATTTTAAATTTCCATATAATAAGTAAATAAGAATGTAAAACTTTTTAATATATTAAATATACATGTAGGTAATAGCTAAAATTAAATAGTAAAAGGCAGAATGAATTAACTGGATTTAATATATATTATATATAGCATATTTGTATATTTTATATAAATGTAATCTAAAACATAATATATAATAAATGTATGTAATATTATAACATAACTATTAATTGATTCATTATAAGGCTAACTATGTATCAGTAAGCATTTTTTTTATATCAGTATTTTTTTAAGGAAGATCAATAAATGTTCCTGGTTTTATTTGTTTGGTATCTAGACTATCTTTTTTGACTCACTAATTCATTTCAACTCAAGTTGTCCACATACTGGTAGGACAGTGAAACAAGGTAGTTGAGGGTAACAACAGAAGAGTGAAGTGTTAGAACATTATATCTTAGACTGGAATATGAAGAAAGTTAATATAGTGGGAATTGATACAATGAGAATAGATACAGGAGCTAATGGACTGGTTTTGTAAGGTCAAAGAACTTTTGCATTAAGAATTGCTGATTGAGAAGGTAGGAAAGACAGGAGTCTAGTAGAGTGAATGAAAGACATTTATGAGTCACCTCTATTATCACCGTGAAGCCTGAGAGATAAGCACAATACATTCATGACTTGTTTCTATTAATACAATAAAAAAATAATTTACTCATTCAGATTTTTCAGATCTTTGACAAAGTTTGTATTATTATGTGCTACAATTCTAATATCAGAAAGCATGTGTGAGCACTAGCATGAGTGGGGGAAAGGGGCAGAGGAAGATGAAGACAGAGAGTTTTAAGCAGACTCTGTGCCCAGCCCTGAGCCAGAGACAGGATTCAATCTCACAACCCTGAGATCATGACCTGAGCCAAAACCAAGGGTTGGGTGCTTACCTGATTGAGCCACCCGGGCACCCGCCCTTAAAACCTAAACTTTTTCATGTAAATTAGGATTAATCTAGCCACATTGGTTTTTAAAACATATTTTATTTATTTATTTGAGAGAGAGAGATCACAAGTAGGCAGAGAGGCAGGCCAAGAGAGAGGAGGAAGCAGGCTCCCTGCTGGGCAGAGATCCTGATGCGGGCCCCCATTCCAGGACCCTGAGATCATGACCTGAGCCAGACAGAGCATTTAACCCACTGAGCCATCCAGGCACCTTAGTCACATTGATATTTCACATATACTTTACTCCCTTCTATTACATTTGTTTATTATGGAAAAGAAGAAGAAACACTATAAAAACATACAGTGAAGAAGGAAGTTACAAGTCATTAAACTCTGTAAATATCAAGAAGCATATTTATATATCTCTTCTTTGTTGTTTGCTCTTTATTGTAAAAGAACTTTAAAAACTTTGAGGACATGTGCTTTTAACTGTCTTATTCAAACATCATTCATGATGGCCCCATTTGGGACAACTCCTAATATCCACTAACTACAGGAAAATTAGTAGTCTGTACATGAATTTTTACTCTACATGAAAGGCTGTGTAGCTTAACTAATGATACTTGTTCATGGTAGTTAATATAGGTGTGCTTTTCTCACCCTTTCCTCCCCAAAGGCTAATCAAGTAATTTTCTTCTCTTACTGAATTCATTAAGAATTCAGTAAACAAAATTAGGATGTGAATAAATTTAACAACTCAAAAATCTATTAATCTTTATTACTAATAAATAGTAGGGTCAGTATATAAGTTATCAATACCCTTTATCTGTTGTCAATGATCTCTGATAAATTGAACCAGTATTTGTGGGTGAATTGTCTTCAGTGCATACAATCATTCATTCTTCTAATAATTTAAAATATACCCCTAGATTTAAGTTAAAAATGTAGAAAACTGATATATGGACTTTGAATTAATTATAAATTATTGAGTCATGTTTTAATGTGATCCCATTAGAATACATTGGAACTTAATTTTGAAACATTCTGGAAATATGTTGATAAATATATTGTTCAGTTTGTTATGCACAGTAATACTTATATATGAAAACCCTCAAAAGAAATCTATACCTAATTTTAGCATTAATTACAGTTGTGCCTTTCCTAAGATACTGAATTTCTCTCAAATTTATGGATAGTTTATTATGTGATTTATCAGATTTCCCTCTTTACATTAGCTAGAAGAATCAAATTTGTCATCAATAGCTATCAAGATCATAGATACTTATGAACTACTTTTTAATAAACACATTTGGTTCCACTTACGTGCTTTTAACTTTTTTGTCACAGTTACTTCTCATTTACATTATTATTATTATTATTATTATTATTTTAGTATCTGTTCAGAAGCCACTTGGTGTCTTCTTTTTCTTTGGAAGAAGATATTTATTTAAACAATAAATCAATCAGTTATAGAAGTGCTGGTATGAATACAGGTAATGAATCTATTTCATAGATATGTATGCACTTATATATGACTCCTGTCACTCTTTATTAATTGCTTCTTTTATTAATTTTTCCTGTTCTTTGACCAAATTTAAATCAGATAAGCTAGTTATTTCACGTGAGTGACTTATACAAATTTGTTTACATTGTCCAATTGTTATTTTTAAGAAACACTGAATTTCTCTTTAGCTGCAACTGTTTCATTTTTGTAGTAATTGTCTCTGTTCAAGATAATTAGGAGTGATGGGGGCTTTATTAGTTAATTAACAGGGCCTGAGGAACACTACTCTACCAGCTTAATTAAATCCATTTTAAAATACACAATATAAACCATAGCTGGTTGTTAACGATCAACACATCTTGTCTGTTTGTTTCTATTTTTTCCTCTAAATTTTTTCTTTTAAACCTGTGAACTTCCAGCTGTTCCCTCAAACCTAAGTGAAACAGCTGCTGAGAGATATTAACTCAAACATCCAGAAGACATTCAATACTTTCAGATTTCCTGTTTCCTGTACTGCTATTATGATATTCACTTTTAATGGTAACTTTTTTTTAACCTTGCCAGTTTTCCAAGTAAAAATTTTTCCCTAAGTAATGAAATGAAATGAAAATAATGAAATAGGGTAATCCTTTGTTTATATTCTTCTTTGAAAAAAATACAAATTAGTTAATTATACTGATGACAAAATCCTTCTCTACTTCTTTGGCTTGAATAGCTTAATATAAAAATGTCTTATCTTTTGGCTATTATTTAAATCTAATTAGACTTTTCATTTGTATGTTATATTTTTTATTCCTTTCTTTTTATTTTAGTCCCCTTTCTCCTGTAATTAATATCTCTTGTGTATCTACTCTGACATCTTGGTTTATCTTTGTTTATGCAGATATATGTATTACTTGAGCCAAAAAGAGAATAATGAATGAAACAGAATGGACCTTTTCTTTACATATAAGCTATGATGAACTTGAAAGAAACTGAAAGAGAAGACAGGAGAGGAGAAAATACAGAAGAAAGGATAGGTATTCCAGCTATGGACTGGGAATCATTTTTTAGGTCTTGGGCTATTTCAGTTAACAGCCAGACAGGCACTGACAAATCTGGGATTGTGTGTAGAGCTGTTTTAGAGAGGAGACTCAGAGACAGCCAACTGTCCACTAATAGCCACTGTATGTTTTTTTTCTCCACAAATAGAATCCTAAACGCATGTTGTTGCAATATTAATGTGTGTAACTGAAAACTACATTCTTCAGCCTGCCTTAAGGCTGGGGGTGGTCATGTGATTAAGTACTGACCAGGAAACCACAGGAATAAGGTTTAAAAATGACTTCTGATAATACTCCTTTAAAAGAGGAGACTAGAATGTCTCTTCCCTCTTCTCTGCCCTTTGCCTCCAATGTAGAAAAAAAGATGGCTAGAAATTCAGCAATGCTTTTGTAACCAAATATATTTGTTGACTGCTCTATCCCAGCTGCTACAACAGTGACTAATATGGGGCTCAAAAATATTTGCCAAATGAGGGGCACATGGGTGGCTCAGTTGGTTAAGCATCTGCCTTTGGGTCAGATCATGATCCCAGAGTCCTGGGAATCAGCCCCACCTGGCTTTGGCCTCCGTGCTCAGCAGGGAGTCTGCTTCTTCTTCTGCCTCTCCCCCACCCTGCTTGTGCGAGCTCTCTCTCTCTCTCTTTCTCTCTCAAATAATTAAAATCTTAAAAAAATTTGCAAATGAATAAATGAATGAATCAGCCAATCAGTTGATAAATGAAAGAGAAAGGTGTTTCTTCAACACCTGCCTCATCTTTACTCCTTCCGGAGATTTCTCTTGTTAGTTTTGAAGATCAGCATTTTTAAGGCCAAATTTTGGAATGGCTGGCTATATTTATTTGTTATGTGACCTTTAGCAAGTCATTTGCTTTTCATAAACTTTGGTTTTTATCATATGTAAGCTGTGATAATAAAATCTATCCTTCGTGGTTGTTGTGAAAACCCAAGATAGCTTATTATATTCCTGCCTTGTTGCCCTGCATATTATAGTTTCTGAGTAACTCATCTACAAATGTCTTGTAATTTATATCTCTCCAATAAATTCACTAATGAATATAATGGGAAATAACTAAAATTTTATTGAATTCTTACTGGTTGACATTTTATGCTAGGTACACAGAATTTCCGAACTAGATACTCCTTCCATTTGTGCTGCTTTTTATTTCATCATTACCATACACATATTTCAGAATGTCATTATGTAACATTAAAATATAAATAAAAATAGCATGTTGGAAAATCGTCACTGTTTTCTTATATTGTTCTCTATTGACAAGATAGAAATTATAGCTAGATTATTAAAGTGTAGTTTCACAGTAAGAGTGAGACACTCAAGGAGATTTTTCTAAAGTGAAGGAGATAACCATGATATAAGATAAAATACAAGTTCTATTAGAGAGAGAAAAAAGCACAGAAGAAATTCAATGGAGAGAGAGATTTTTTTTGCCTGGAAACATCAGAAAAGGCTTTGGAAAAGAGGCACCACATAAACCAGGATCTAACACATGGAATAAGATGGAAGAAAGGGCGTATGAAGTGACAGAACAGCATAAGACAAGACACAAACGGAAGACATGTCTACGTAGCAATCAAAAAATTGGCTTGACTGGAAGACAGAAGGAAAGAATAAAGAAATGTAAAAGAAGTACAAGATAAACTGGAAAGACATCAACTCATAAGCTTAGTTGGATAAAAATAGTTAACCATTTCCCAAAAGAAAGGTGTGTACTTATATATTTCACTTAATAGGAAGGTGAGTTTCTGGAAATGGGAGAGGTGACTGAATCAGAGCTATTAAAAGTCATTTAATGCTGACTTTGTAGTGATGCAATCTTAGAGTCTTTCTCTAGCATTTGTTCATCTTTTCCTTTAATCACCATGATAGGCTCCAACTCCCTTATCTGTAACTGGTCAAACGGCCCTGGATGCAGAGATATTTCAGATGCATTTTCTAGTGTTTCTAGAAATCCCTACCATCCTTACCCTCCTGTCCATTTTCTAGAGAAATATTCCTCCAACCTATGCCACTTGTTGTATTTCTTTTGGTTCTTTATAACAGTTCGACTCTATCATTTAAACGTCTTGTGGCAGATATGATGGGTCAAAACAACTCACCAGGCCACATCAGATTCAACAGCAGACATTACAGAACACGTACAACAGGAAGGGTGCATTGTCTGAGAGAGTATTAGCACAGCCAGAAAAAAAAAAAAAAAACCCAAAAGAGAAACAAAAACCTCAATTTCAGGATATATTTTTTTTTCACTAGAAATTAATTTTTCTCCTTTCTAAAACTTTTTTTTTCTATTTCATAAACTGAAATCTTGTCTTATCCAAGAAAGTTTGGATTTTATTGTTACATTTAATTGCCCTATTCTTAAGGGAAGGAAAAGAAAAAGAAAGGAGAAAAAAAGAAAACGAAAAAGAAAATAAAGGATGGCATTACATAAGTCAGTGGCCCCACATCTCCTCTGAGTCTCTTTTGATAGTGTGTTTGACAACCAGAATAATGCATGTGGAAATACTCCTCCCTACACTCAGTCTGCTTCTTTGTCAACTTCAATAGCTAGGTTCACTGGATGGTCTGTCTCATTGTCTATAAGCAACTCCAGAGCCCCTTAAAACTCACCAGTAAGGCTGGGAGAATCAGTAGACATTTGGTCTTTTATCACAGGATGGATCCATAGCCTGACATGCCAATTAAACTGGGTAGAATAGGAAAATGCAGTAACTTGAACAAATCTCATCTGTAATGACACTTCAGCCTTCAGCTGTCTACAGCTTCTAAAATGTCAAAGGCTGAGAAATCTTCTTTGAGTATCTCCTTCACTGGTGGAGGCAGGTAGACTCAAATATGATGCAAATTGCTTCTGGGGTATGGCATGGAGAAGTTTACCTCCTGCTTTTTCATACACTTTGTGCTACTTGTTAATCAAACCGCTGGATCCTGTACATTAGGAGGTGGTCACGGCTCTTCAGAAAATATTTGAAAAGTCTGGGGTGCCTGGGTGGCTCAGTCGTTAAGCCCCTGCCTTGGGCTTGGGTCACAATCCCAGAGTCCTGGGATCAAGCCCTGCATCGGGCTCCCCGCTTGGCAGGAAGCCTGCTTCTCCCTTTTCCACTCCCCCTGCTTCTGTTCCCTCTCTCGTTGTGTCTCTCTCTGTCAAATAAATAAATAAAATCTTTAAAAAGAAAAAAAATTAAAAAGTCAAACCGAGAAAAAACTATGGATTAAAAATGCAATGGAATTTTTAAACTACCTTAGAAGATATTACTACCTTCTACCTTAGAAGACATGCAGTCTTCTTCATGCCGAGTCCATTGAAAGGATTCAAAGTCTGAGAAGATTCAGTTTATTTATAACCAAATACAATTTGGAATGGTTTATGGTTCATTGAATATTGAAGATAACAGACCCCTAATTAAAAATGTTTTGCTTGTGTAATGAGCAGTGCTTTTGTTCATGAAACACACATACAAGAATAATTTGAAATACCTTCTCTGATTTATTTTTTCACTTTTACTACTTTCTATTTCATGTGGGTGCTGTAAATGCCAAGTCTCTTTTATGCCAATATGCTGCCCTCCTACCAGGATTCTTTTTGACAAGGCTTATTTTTCAGTGATGAAGGTTAGATATTTGAGTTCTTAACGGCATTCATATCAAATACTGTTGAATTTCTAGCTAAGTCAACCTACTCTGCTTTCTAATCTCAATCAGTAACTGAATTTGTCTACATGCTAGTGGTTTTCCTGACATTTATTTGGTGGCATAATTTCCCCAGAAATATAGAGAGGAATATTTAGCTCCAAGAAATGTAGTAACACCTTCCTGGAACGATTGAACTTTTTTTTTGTTGCTTGTTGTATTTTTTGGTGGTTGATGGATAAGATATTCTAAAGGACAGTATATGTGGTCATTAGCCACAGAAATGTTGGAGGCACCCAAACGTGGGTTTAAACCCTTTTTCCAACATGTATTATTTGTATAACTTTGGGTGAGTTACTTATCTTCTTTGAGACTCAGCTTCCTTATCCACAAAAGGGCAAGATCTACATTATAGAATCATAGTGAAAATATAAAAATATAGTAACATTAATGGTTTTCACACCATGTCATATACATACATAGTAGGCACTCAACAATAGATAGCATGCAACAAAGAAGTTACTGCCATTCTTAATTTCTGTTTGTAAAGCTATAAAAAAATCAGGACGCTCACAAACTATGATACTGTTGTCTTCTCAAATAACTAGAAATCATCCTCTGCCAATCTTTGTTTGCTACAACATATGACAAAGGATCTCCTATGTTGGGTCACATACATAAGGCCCCCAGACCATCCTAATGTCCCAAGAGGTCAGACTTTGATTTAATAGAGCCAAGGTGCAAGAAGGAGAAGCCAATGATACTGAGCTCCTAAAAGTGTGGTGGATGAGGAGCAGGACAAAACAGAATGGTACCATGACAGAACCCTGCCTCCCTCTACACTGTGCACATTTCCTTTTTAAATATGACTTCTATTTTGATGAATTAGGTATATTGACCTTGAAGGAGGAAATATGAAATGCTATCAAAAGAGGATCTCGGGGCACCTGGGTGGCTCAGTTGGTTGAGCGACTGCCTTCGACTCAGGTCATGATTCTGGAGACCCAGAATTGAGCCCCACATCAGGCTCCCTGCTCGGCGGGAAGCCTGCTTCTCCCTCTCTCACTCCCCCTGCTTGTGTTCCCTCTCTAGCTGTGTTTCTCTCTGTCAAATAAATAAAATCTTAAAAAAAAAAAAAAAAAGAGGCTCTCATAAAATGGCAAAGATAGCCTATTCTCTCCGTTACTTTCAACTCATTGCAGCCAAGTGAAGGTTACAAAGATGTCTTCAATCAGTTTTAGAAACCCATGCCTGTAATATAGTAAAGGAAGATGTTGGTCTACTGGTCTACTGCATTGTCAGTTTCTCTGGCTGATCTTAAGGCCATTGATTCTGCCCTATAGGCTTTATAGCATTCTCTGTTTTCCAATATCTCAATTCATTTTTTTTTTTTCTAGTGTATGTCTTCGATCTTTGCTCAGGGCAGGAATGCTTGGTTCTGTTCTCCTGGTTTTATTCTCTTCTCCCACTGTAATCACTCTTTTCTGTGCAGCTCCTAGGAAACTAGTAGCTTTACCCTTTTCTATCCTTGTTTTTTAAAAGATTTTATTTATTTATTTATTTATTTATTTATTTAAACATTTTATTTATTTATGTATTTGAGATAGAGCAAGAGATAGAGCATGAATTGAGGGCAGAGGCAGAGGGAGAAACAGGCTCTCTCCTGTGCAGGGAGCCTGATGTGGAGCTTGATCCCAGGACTCTGGGATCATGACCTAAGCTAAAGACATATGCCTACCCGACTGAGCCATCCAGGTGCTCTTTATTTATTTATTTATAGAGTGCAAAGGGTGGCTAGGGAGAGGCAGAGGAAGAGAGAGAGAGAGAGAGAGAATCTCAAGAAGACTTCATGCTGAACACAGAACCCAACTCAGGGCTCTATTCAGGACCCTGAGATCATGACTAGAGCCAAAATCAAGAGTCAGATGCTCAACAAACAGAGCCACCCAGGTGCTCCTATTTTTTTTAATCCCGAAATACTAATTTAACCATATCCTTTTTGTGACAACAAGAAGCAAGTAACTCTATTTGTTATGATGAAGAAGTTGAAACCCAGAAATGTTAAATGATTTCATCAGAGGCACTTGAGGGAAGCAACTAGGGTTTAAAATAAAGCTTGAAGCCTTGACAGAGCTGTCCTTTAAAGAAAGGTGAGCATCTGTTTTTAAATTTACTTCTTTTTATCTTTTACTAATAAAATCAAGCGTGCAAAGGGCATGTAGCTCATTATGGTCTATGACAGTGTCATCAAATATGCAGTTGGCACTAACCAGAGAAACCCTTTGAGGAAGACTTCTCCCATTTTACCTGGGAAACACAGACTGTAGACACTTGGCCAAGGTCACATTATGGTACTTGTGTCTGATTATTAATCTAAAGCTACTGACTCCAAAAGCAAAACTATGTGCTCTTTCCATGTAAGTCACATGACCAAGGTTAACTCCATGCTTAATGTTCTTCCAGGGACTTTAGAAAAGAATCTGTCTCCTGAAATATCTCTTCAGTAATGCCTTACAGTGGAACATAAATACTGCACATTACTAATTTCCTTGCATAAAAGCACAGAAGACCCCATGATGTAAAAGCTGGCAACATACCAAGATAGCTTCATTTAGTCATTACCAACCAAGTTTGACTGAATTTATTAAATCAAATCAGCAGGTATATAAGTATATAGTATGATTACAGATAATCAATACAAATACCAAATGTTTGAAGGAAAATAAGTTGTGAGGCAGGCATGCTTGGGTCTAGCCCCTTGAGGGATGTGGTAGAGAGTGGATAATCATCAAGTCCCTGCATTGTGAGATGGTAGTATCAAGTAGTGAGAATGAGGTCTATACCAGAATGACACTGAGATTTTTTTGGGGGGGTCACTCCTGATGCCATGGTTTGAGTCTGATTCTGATTAAAGCAGAGATACTAAAATACTTCCAAAAATTCCCTTCCCATTTAAACAAATTGTAGCAAACACTGCTGGATACTGAATGAACACTTATTTCTTCTTTTTCCATTTTAGGAAATTACTGTGGGTTTTTGGAGTGATAATGTGCCACTTTAAAAACCAAATAGCCTACAGGCCCCATGCTGTCTTTATAGCCCTCTCATCAGTCGCTGAGATTCAGCACAAGTCTCCTGGAGACTTCTGGGAATGGTTTGTCTTCCAAGTATGTGTACTGTCCTTCCTCCTTATTCCTTCCTCTTTTTCCTAACTGAAAATTAGATGGAAATCTGTAAATTGGGTAGGTTTTTGAGATTATGAGGAAATCAGATGAATTAAACTACAAGCTAGAGAGAGTGGAACATAAAAATAGTAGGAGCCTAAAATAATGTTTCAAAGCTCCCGTGTCATCACTATACACTTATTTGCAGACTTAAGTTTTTATTTGGTTAAACCACTATAGTCAAACTTTTCATCATTGTAGGTGATGCACTATCCAAAAAGATTCATTTTTTTCTCAAGCCACATACACAGTCTGAAAATATAAATGTACAGGGTTTATTGACATAAGTCTCTTTTCTGCTACTATTTGACCTGGGACAAGTGATTTTGATTAACGGGATCCTAGCATCCAAAAGTGAGGTAGTTGACCCAAGTAGTATTTAAGATGATTTTTTTTCCTCTAAAGTTTAGAATTTCAGGAAATTTCCAAATGTAATTGAAAAATAAGTATTTCTTCACTTGTAATTTCTTTGTAAATTGAATCAGTTATAACTAAAAAAAGAGAACGAAAATGTTTCAGAGATTATGAAGGATTTGATTTTGTGTAATTGGGTGAATTGGGGACAGGGCATTATACACTCTACAACTGGAACAACTGGAAGCTAAGTGGAGCATATATCTAACTATAGATAACAAAATAAAGAAATTTTATTTTTAAATGAGCTTATGATAAAAAATTAAGACAGAGTTCTGGAGGGTAATAAGAATTCTAAAGGTATTTTTGCACATGTGAAATAGGCAGGATGTCAGAAGCTGCTGTTTGATGTGAAACTATGTATTGGCCACACTGTAGTAAAGGGTGCACCTACCTACTTCGAACATTTGCCATTTATTGGGAAACCACCTTTTGGAAGATGTACTACACACAAATCTCTGTGGGAAATACAATGGAATGAGAGAGAAATAACACCAGTTCAGGTAGGTTTCAATCCACCGAAACCAGATAAATCACTATCATAAATAACCATGAAAAATAGCATGGCATGGGATAAGGGGCATGAAAGCAGGATGACTGTCCATGTGGTTTATGGAGGACAATCGTGAATTAATCCCACACTCCTACTCTGGTTCAACTGCTGGCATTGCCCCCTTCCATACTTAAAAGTTCCCCACAATGGTTACATGGGTTTGAAATTGAAATGTTACTTCATATATTTATTGACCCAAAGCACAGATTTTTTTCCCTTTCCTTTTACAATAACGTAAGAAGAAAATTATAAATCTCTAAATTTACCCTTCTGCTCTTTAATTCACCAGCTTTGTTCTTAATCACCTAACCTGGTCATTAACAATACAAAAGGAATCAAAACAAAATCTGAAGAAGCAGTATTTTTGAGAATGGCGATAAAAAAAGCGGCCTGCCATAATACCTTAAGAAAATATATTGAATAAGAGTAAGTTAAGAAAAAAAGATCAAATTTAAAGAACAAAATGAACCTGTAGGGCATACATGAGAATTATTAATATATTAGAGATTAAAAGCATCTTCTTTGCCTAAAGAAAGATGCTATTAATGTGTTCTCTGATTGTAAAAGATAAAACTTTACTCCCATTACAAGTGCCATTTACCAAATGAATTTGTGATATCCTATTTTGCATTAATAGTGGTAATATTAATTCTTCTAGCAGGAGCTGACTTCCAGACGGCACTCACAGGTGATGATGTGATGATGAAAAAATAAATATGTTAAAGTTATGTGTGTTGGCCCTGAAACTAGTGAAAGGCAACGAGCTGATTCCTGGTCAGAGGCCGCACCTGACATGTGCTTAGGGCTCATTCTTCTAACACAGGAAACTCTTTTAGGGCCACTAGTGGACTTTTATGAGTAGTGTTAGTATTCCTCTTTTCTGATTCCATTAAAGAAAAATCAAAAATGTTTTTCATATCCTTGGCACCCACTAGAAAAATTATCTTCTTCTCTAATAATTATGGGAAGTATTATAAGTAGAAGCACAGAGATTTTATTTCTTCTTAGTGATTTGATTTAACATAAAGCCCCTATCATAAAACCATTTATCTATGGCTTGTTGAGACATAATTAGACTGAAAAAGAAGCAGTTTTGGTTAATAATGCAGTACTATAAATTAATAGTCTACTATTCCAGACTTCAAAATGAATTGAAAGGGACAAGAAAACAGAGAATTTTCCCAAATTTTCACTTGTTACCTGAAGTGAACTAAAGAGATTTATAAATAATATGCAAATGCTGAAAAATACGTTTCCAGGTTTAGACAAAACATATTAGAAAACTACAAAAGAAAAGTAATTTGGGGGGGGGTTAAGGCAAAATTAACTGGGAATAGAAATTTGACTGAAAGTAAAGGTTGGTTAAAAACAAACCATAAGGGCACCTGGGTGGCTCAGTGGGTTAAACCCTCTGCCTCACCTTAGTCATGATCTCAGGGTCCTGGGATCGAGGCCTGAATGGGGCTCTCTGCTCAGCAGGGAGACTGCTCCCTCCTCTCTCTCTGCCTGCCGCTGCTCTTGTGATCCCTCTTGTGCCTACTTGTGATCCCTCTCTCTGTCAAATAAATAAATAAGACCTAAAAAAAAAAAAAAAAAACCATAAAGTAAAACTATTCTCCATCAATTCTTGAGGCTCTTTCAGTATTTAGAGAGGAAGATTAAGTTTGCACAGGTAACACCTAATAGTTACATAGAAATTTATCCCTTATCTCTCTGATACCTCAATTACGAGGTTCATCCTCTTTGCCAACCTAAGTTCTTCCATCATTAAGACCATCTCAACTTTCACATGGTTAACTTAATCAATACCCCAATATCATTGTTCTTTGATATATAGAATCCAGCATAATGCAACTTTACAATTTAAGAAAGGATTCTTAGGACCTCACATCAGGATGTTCTATCATTTTGGATGTTTTTCATCTTTGAAATATCAGCCTCCCAATTCCCACTTTCTGGCTATACGTTCTCTTCTTTTACATCCCCTGTGGTTATGCTCCAAATGCACCAATTATTTAGTGACATTTAATTACCCTTTTCCTTAACCCTTCTCTAGTCTCTTCCTTCAAAAGCCCTTGTCTATGTTTCATCTGCTTTCTTCACTCTATCCAGGCCAACTGCTTGATGATTTCAGATCATTCCTAATTCTTGCCTAGCAAAATTTGGTTAAAAGAGCACCAAATATAAAATATTACATACCTAGGTTAGAATTTTATTTCTGTCATTTAGAATTAATGACTCTTTCTCAGTCACTATGCTTTTTCAACTTTAGATTCTTATTTAGTACAAAAGAAATAATATCTATGTCTGAACAACTTTGTGATAATCAAATGAGGTAATGTGAGTAAAGTTGATCAGTAGATTTAGAGGCTAAAGTTTAATTTCCCCCCCTTCCCTCATTTTTTTTGTCCTTCTGAAGAATTCATTTTGCTAATTTACATTCCAAGACCTAACAACAACAAATATTTCAACTTCTCCAACTATGTTATTGACATATATATAGAGAGATATAGATATGGATATAGATATCCATCTATCTATCTATCATCTATTATCTATCATCTATCTATCTATCTATCTATCTATCTATCTATCTATCATCTATCATCTATCTATTATCTATCTATCTATCATCTATCATCTATCTATCTATCTATCTATCATCTATCTATCTATCTATCTATCTATCATCTATCTATCATCATCTATCATCTATCATCTATCTATCTATATCCCCTCAATTAAACAATTCCAATAAAGCTTAAAATTCCTTTTACTTCTCACTAAGCTCTTTCTCTTCCATTTAACCTCCTTCTTTTTGTAGTACAAGCCCATTTCATTTTGCTTCTCTCAATCTTAGCAAATTATCTTGCCCCATACACTTCTGAGAATCTAAAAGGCTATGAAACATGAACTCCACCAACTTTCCCTTACCACATCCACACTAATCTGTTTCCTATCTACCAACCTACTAGTTTTCCCCATACTTATTCTTTCTTTCCTCATTTATGTCTCAAAAGAAGAGATGTCCCATCTTACATCCAAGACAGACAGCCCATCTCTATTAAAGATCTCATTCCCCTACAGCTCCTTCTGGCACCCTGTCTGATTAATGACACCCCCTATCTCTTGGACTCTGCACTTTTCTTCTTAGTACTTGAACATACTTATTCTTTTCCATTGAAATATATTTTGTGGGGTTATATGTTCTTCTCAGAGCATAATCCTGGCTCTGTAATTCACTTTATAGCACAAGTTTTTGAAAGAACAAACTATACTTATTTTCTTCACTTTCTCACTTACCGTTCCCTTCTTAATCCATAGGGATGACTTCTGCTTTTATTAATTAAGAAAATGATTTTTGATAATATAATTGGGTACTTCTTAATTTCAGAATCTGATGGGCATTCTTAACTTATTATTTTCTTAATCTCTCGGAGGTAATTGTCATTGTTGTCTTCTTAAGAATTATTTTCGGGGCACCTGGGTGACTCAGTTGGTTAAGCAACTGCCTTTGCCTCAGGTTATGATCCTGGAGTCCGAGGATCAAGTCTCTCATCAGGGTCCCTGCTCAGGATAGTGTCTGCTTCTTCCTCGGACCCTCTCCCCTCTCATGATCTCTCTCACTCTCTCTCCCAAATAAATAAATAAAATGCTAAAAAAAAAAAAAAAAAAAAAAAAAAGAATTATTTTCCCTCTTGACCTAAGGATGTAGTTCTTTTCCTAACTCCATTACCAATTCCCTCTTCAGCCAGCATTTTACCTTATCTCATTAAAAAGCCTTAAAATATTTGTTTCTCAATTTCTATCTTTGATCTTCCCTTATTCTATACATTTGTCTCTCAAGATCATTTTCATGCTAGTGAGTTCAGTGGCCAAATATAGAACTTGAGAATACTTGTATTTGCATTTTTCCCTGTACTAATTCTTAAACTACTGGATAAATTTGTAACTAGTATTAGACATCTGCAACTGGATATTTCCTCATGAATAAAGAATTGACACAAATCCAGTCATCCAACATAAAAACTTGCCCTAACTCTTTTTGAGTAGATAACACATGTTCATGTTAGAGTTTGAGCTGAGATGCTAGGGAGAGGTCAGTCAGTAGTCCTTTTCCCAAATAGTCAAGAGGAAATGAGTGCTGAGCCTAGAATAAAACCGAAGGAAATACCCTAGGTCAAAGCTAAGGAAAGAAACACACACACACACACACACACACACACACACACACACACACACACACAGCAAAAATATCCAACCCCCCAAATCCTGGGTGATTATTTATAATGCCAAACATTTTATGGGTAAATCATGTAGACCTAAAGGCAGACTCAGTGAACTGGTTCTTCATTCTTCAGTTTCTAACATCTTTACGTAAAATCAACCCAATTACAAAATTCATATTCCTACCACCTAAACATCTCAAAACAATTCTCTTTCCTCCATCCCATTGTCACTGACTCAGTTCAGGTCACCATCATTTGTCATATCCACTACTGTAACAGCCAAGCTAACAGGTCTCTCTTGGTTTCTCTGCTACTAATGTGTGTGAAACCTAATAAATCTTCTCCATTACCTTTGGAATGATCTTTCCACAACACAAACCTGGTCAAATTCCACTGCTGTAAAAGTCCTCTGCTGAAAAGTCAAAGTCTACATCATTTTGTACGTTCAGTAAGAATATTCACAAACTCGCCCCTGCCCACTTTTCTAAGCTCACTCCAAATGCTTAGGAAAATTATGTTCCTGTTCTCTGATTGAGAGATCTTCCACACCTTGTATTCTCTGTGGGTCGTGACTGCTGTGTCCTAAAACTTTCGTTTTCATCCAGTGAAACAGCAATCATTCTTCAAGTTTTAATGGAAATATTATGCCTTTGTCGTGGCTACCTGTACTGTGTTGCAAGTGGCATGAATTAATATTGACACAATTGAATATTTTATCTCTAAAATTCTGTGATCAACTTGAGATGAGGGATAACATTTATTTATGTTCGCATGCCCCATAGCTTTATATGTTGTGTGTCTAACATGAACAACAATAAATGTTCAAAAAATATTTGTATTTGATTTGAATAGATGGATGAATTAATGACTGACAGATTATTATAAAAATCACTATATCCCATATAAATTCTAAACTGGTCTGAGTATATTTTACTATGGGAAAAAACACTTTTAGTGCTGTCAAAAAACTCACAATTAATCACATAGAATAAAATGGATTGCCACATACTAGATGACAAGATCAACGATAGTAATGTTTCTTATGGTTACTATTTTTTTTAAATATTTAAATGATACTTAAATAAAAAAATACTACTTCTCCATGCTATTTTAGATTCAGCATTTAATGCAGACCCAGGGAGTAAATGACTATCTGGCAACTAATCAGTAATTATGAAGGAGATGAATCTGATCAATGATCACCTCTGCTCCCCTTTGCCCCTCTCAATAAGTATCAATATATTTTCCTGGCAGTCTCAGCTCCTCCCCTTCCCTCAGCAGTTCATGCAGGGTGTGTGTAGCCTCAGAAGCTACCTTCTGGAACAGTTAGAAGTAACAATGAAAGCTTGCCTCCCAATGGGACACTGGCAATGTCCAGAGACATTTTTTGGTGGTCACAATGGGATCCTGCTGGCATCCAGTGGGGTCAGGGAGGACGTTAAACATCCTACAACACCTCAGACAACCCCTAGCTGCATACCACAGTGAAGAAACATCTGCCCTACAAAGTCAATAGTACAGAAATTGAAAGATCCTCTATCTAGCATTTCCCCCTTCCTTGCCTACTACTGGTCTTAAAATACCATATGCCACATGGCTGTGCTGACCTCAGTTATAAAACCAGGGCAGAAAGCATATAAAGTTTGCCGAATTTTGATACTGAGAGCCAGTCACTTGGATTCCTTTTTGCCCAGGTTTTCCATCTTGATAAATAACAACTGACCATCCCTCTTCTACAGAGGGCCCTGGAGGTTTAATATATCTATTTTAATAAGGTGCTTTGCCATCCTCAGCTGAAAAATG
The DNA here is from genome assembly GCA_004023965.1 of Spilogale gracilis. Classification (NCBI taxonomy): domain Eukaryota; kingdom Metazoa; phylum Chordata; class Mammalia; order Carnivora; family Mephitidae; genus Spilogale; species Spilogale gracilis. The sequence goes on from PITA01000285.1 coordinate 221,561, forward strand.
TTCCACGAGTGTTACTTCTATCACAAGAAAGAGTAAGGACTGCTTTGCAGATTGGCACATGAACTTCATTCCTGCAGTGCACCTGCATCCCATAGCGTCAAAAAGTACAAAATCTGCTTATAAAAAATGGAAGTGGACTGACAATTTCAGCATTTTCTTTTACTTCTGTCAGTAGAAGTGAAGTCACTGAAGAATCAGCTGTCAGCTGGCTGCATCTCTAAATTACCTAGTGCATCGGCCACCACTGTTACTGAATACCTCCCTTGGGCTATAGAATTCCCTGATGTATGAAGCAGATAGTGCATGAGAGTACATTGACTATCAAAAGGGGGATTAAAAAGTCCTTAACATAACCACCCAAACTTTCATTTTGGCAAGTGTGGCTTATGGACTGGGAAAGCAGGAAAGACTGGGAGAGAAGAGATTAAGGATTTTGTCTCCTTAGTGTTCAGAAAAGGCATAGTTTCAATCTATCTGATAGGAATTAAATGTTGATCTGTCTCTGGGAAACTGCCTATATATGGTATATATGGTCATTTAAATGGATTAAGTTTGCTTTCCCTTCCAATGAACCTATGAACTCAGACCAGTTTAGAATGGTCTAATGAAACTTTAAAACCTAAATTTAATTTCTTCATCATTTATGTATTTTAACTAGAAAGGCATTGATATAAGATTGACATGTCTTTTCCTTTTTATATAGTATTTGATTTATCATATATTCTAATATGACTGCAATCATGGTGAATTCTCGTTTTGTGGTCTTTACCTTAATTATTATTTTAGTAAATTATTCATTTATGTATTTATGTTTCTTTCAAGTATTTATTCACACAAGGCATTCTCCACACCAGCATTACATTGAATTACCAGCTCCATAAACACCTCTGTGTCCAAAACATTATCTTTCTTTTGGACTACTTGGGTACGCTTCTGACTTATCTCTGTTTTCAATTTAAGGAACGGGCTTGGCCACATGTTGAAAACTAATTAAAATAAGAGTGGCTTAGATAAAATTGGAGCTGATTTTTCTATCATGAAACTAAAAGTGCAGTGTTATAGTCCAGGTCCTCCGCAGTGATAGTTCATGGTCCTCTACCCATTTTGTTCTCAGACATCCTGGAATCATAGCTTCCACATCCAATCTCCTTAGAGCGGCAGTTTTGTCCTTGCATCTCCATCCTTTACCTCCATGTTCTGGGGAGGAAGCAGCAGCAGGAGAAGGGAACACTGCTGGTGGCTCTGGGTTTTTCCCCAAAGTCCCACCCAGAGAGTTCAGCTTCTCTCTTACTGGCCATTGCAGCTGCATGATCACTTGAAGCTGCAAGGGGAAGTGAGACGTACAATTTTTACTATGTGTATTGCTACCTGAGAAATATGGGGTTTACATTAGTAGGAAAAAAAGAGAGCAAGAAAAATACTGGGCAGGCAATTGGCAGTCAGGCCCTTCCATACCTTGCTTCTACTCCTGTCTTCTTGTGGTCTTTTTACAACATAAATCATTTCAAGTCATTTCCTGGTAAAAAGCCATCATACCTAGAATAAAATCTAAATTATTTTCCATGGCCTATTTGCCAATCTATAGTTTGAAATAATTTCCTGCTATTTTCCCCTATTTCCTGCTATCGCAAAACTACTTTTTAGTCTTCAAACAGCCTAGTTAATTTCAGCCCCATCTCATAATCTTGCTATTCCTTTTGCAGAAAACTCTCTTCCACAAGGCATTTTTAATGGCTTGATCTATGTTCTCATTTAGTAAGCAAACTCAAAGAAATCACTGATCACTCAGGAGAGTACTGAATTCTGAGTCTGCATTCCCTAGAGTCAAATCCTGGCTTCAACCATGTCAGCTGGGTGACTTTAGGCAGGTACAGACCTCTTTGTTTCAGTTTCTTATATGTCAAATGGGTTTAACTGTATCGACCCAATAAGATGGTTGATAACATTCAGTGAGTTAATGGTATAAATGGCATAAGAACATTACCTGGCACAATGTAGTCATTTGATAAATGTCAGTAAAAATTTTAATGGTACTCCCCTACCCTTTACAAGCTACTAGCTATGGTTTTGGTTTACTTTGTTTTCTTCAAAACATAATATTACTATCAAAACTAACTTATTGATGTGACTACTTACTGATAAGTCACTCTACAGTTCCTAGCATAAATCAGGTTCTCAAAAAAAAAAAAACACAAAAAACAAATAATTTGCTGAATGGATTAAGGAACAATTAATATATTTATTTTCCTGATGTTACAAAATTAGATCATATCTAATAGATTATTAATGGATTATTCAAATATTTGTCACTTGATTATGGAGATCCTTTTTCTAGTTCTGACCTTGTTTCAAAGCACCAAGTTAGAAGCTTAAAAACCAACTTAGATAAACTATATGGAAGCTAAGAAAGAAATCAGAAGATTTTACAGGTATATTTCTCAAAGTTTAGAGCAGGGTTAATAGATTTTCTGCAGAGGGCCAGAATGCAAATATTTTAAAGTTTTAAGGGTCTATTTTTTAATATTAGATATATCTTATTCACATTAGCTATGAATATGGAGGTATATTTATTATAAGACATTATATTAGTGAAAATACCAAAGAAAAGTTTAGATTATTACTCAGTTAAGTTGAAGTGGTTGCTGTGCCAATATTATAAATCACCAATGGAAATCAGAGAACCGTGTCATCCAGAAATGAATTAAAGATGTAAAAAAAGATTATCTTAAGTTCTTTAAATATTTAAGTTTTCCAGTATAATGATGAATATATGCTTGAAAATTATATATTGAAATAAAAAACTATTTTTATATTTGGATTCTTTAAATGATTAGCCAAAAATGTTATACAAGTTATTTCACCTTCTTGGTCTTTATTTTCTTATTTTTTAAGTGAAGGAAATGAGAGAAATGACCTTTGACATCTTTTTCAATACAAAGCATCTATGACTTTATGAACTCTTTTTGCAACTCAAATTTTTATCCTCTTAAAGGCATGTTCTAAATTTATTAAGCAACATAATTAATGAACTGATTGAAAAATATTTATTGAGTGTCAGATACCATGATAATTTCTGACATGAAGGCAAAAAAAGCCCCAAATCAGACAAGGATCCAACATGGAATCCCAGGGGCATCTCAGAAAGCCTACCTTTGCAGGTAACATTTGTAATAACCTATCATCAGCAAACAACAGCAAATATAATCAAGCAGCAATTGGGCAAAAGTAATTATTTTTGTATAAGAAATCAAAATTAATTGCTGAGCTAGCCAAATAATTCCTAATCATCTGAGAATATTGTAATGGAGGGAAAAGGTTAGACTTTGAAAGTTTATTGTAAAAATCCATGTCCATAGATTTATTCAGAATTTTTAAAATATTTTATCTTCAATTTAAGAAATGAATATCTCTTCTCAAGACAAAGACTTACAGCACATCATACACTCCAGCACTGTCTTCTTTTCAAAGGCAAAAAGTGACATTATAACTATGCAAAAATTTAAAAACTCATTCTGATTGCGTGGACATTTAACATGTACACCTGCTGCTGTGCTGAATTGGCAGGTGGCTAACAATTTTTTACCACTGTGAACCTTTTTCCTTAATGCCTTGCTTGCAGTTTCATGTCATTTTCTGCCCTGAGGAGAAGAGTGTACCTGCTGTTTAATCTGCCTAACTATCCTGCCTGATGAGCTTGCCATTATGTGCATGCCTGCATTATAGCTGTAGTTTCATGACACATTCTAGAGTTGCCTTGTTTCCAAAGCTGTCTATTCCAAAGGACATAATGTGGTTCCACAGAGCAATTTGAGAGAGGCAATAGCAATGTGGCACATGAAGATCGTGGGTCTATAGAGTGGAAAGTCACCCCTGCATGTTGTCCCCACTTTCTAAGGACTTAGCCTCCAATTTTGCTGACCCCAAATCTAGTTTGATCGTGTCACCAAGAACTGTTCAGGCTTTGGGGAATCAAGCAGGGTGTGAGTAACCTAACGCATGAAGAATGATGTTTCATTAACACACCAATGCAACTCTGGATTTCATAAACCTACACTGGTATCTCTATTCAAATCACCTGTTGTCAGAATCTAAGCACCTGGAAGGCAGAATTTTATCACGTAAATGTAGCTTGATGTGTGGGGTTAAAGAAGTTGGACATTTTTGAAAGATGCTAGAAAATGTGAGGAACTAATACTGTAACACTTCCCTTAGGAGAAAAAAAATTCACACTTATTAGGGTTTACACTGTGTCTGATATTATATTATAAGTATATACAATTTCATTTATTTGCATGATAATCCAAAGTGGGTGATGGTGTTATTTCATTTACCTGGGACAAATTTGAAGTCAAGAGAAAGTCTCCTTGCTTTAGGGGGTGGAGCCAGAATGCACACCCAGTCCTCTTTTACATCAAAGTCCAACCTGGAATTTTCCTGTTTTATGCAAAACTCTTAACCTCTACTTCTAAAGCAATGCCTTCCCTCAATGCAGAACATCAAGTAAAAACTGACCAAAAATTTTGTTTTCATTTTCTTTTTTTTTTTTTAGTATTTTATTTATTTAACAGAGAGAAACACAGCCAGAGAGGGAACACAAGCAGGGGGAGTGAGAGAGGGAGAAGCAGGCTTCCCGCTGAGCAGGGAGCCCGATGCGGGACTCGATCCCGGGTCTCCGGGATCATAACCTGAGCCGAAGGCAGTCACTTAACCAACTGAGCCACACAGGCGCCCCTTCATTTTCTTTTCTAAATGCAATTTAACACCACTGCACTCCACTTGACATTTCAATTCCCTTAGACCCTTGTACAAATTCTAAGTTTTGTTATCTCCATTTTTATCCTGAGGCTTCCTTGTTCATCTTGACTGGACTTGGGTATTTTCAAATCGCTAGTAATACTTTTGGAAAATGAAATTGTATTATTAAGATGTAACTAGCTCTTGGTGAACTCCCACTACTTTCTAGAGCTCATTATTTTCATTCAAGTAAACTGGATTTTTTAAAAGATAATTCAACTTGATAGTATAAAATATAAAATGGTGGAGCACCTGGCTGGCTTAGTCAGTTGAGCATCAGATTCTTGATTTTGTCTAAGGTCAGGATCTCAGTCTCCTGAGATGGAGTCATGCATCAGGCTCTGTGCTGGAAGTGGAGTCTGCATAAGATTCTCTCTCTCCTGAGGAGGGAAGATGGTGGAAGGCCAGGTGATCAAATTTCGGGGAGTCCCCTGAAGTGAGCTCAATTCCTGCAAAAAACACTACAGGAACACTGTGAGCATCCATGAAATCAGCCTGAAATGTGGTATTTCCCACTTCTGGATCACCACGGGGGACAAGGAACATGGGTAAAGAGGTAGAGAGAAGTGAGAGTGATCGGAGGGTTACCCCCAGAGACAAGGAGCACGGGGCAGGAATCCCACAGAGGCGACCCATTGGAAGGCAATACCCCAGCATGAAAGTGCTCTGTGTTCGGGGAACAACAGCAGATTACGGTCTGATTCAAAGCAAACAGAAACAGAGTGCCTGACGGGCAGCCAGGGAATCAGAGATATAGATCTGTGGAGAGAAAGTGCACCCTGGTGCCGAGCAAGGGAACGCAGCAGAGCCGGCGGCGCCGAGTCTATTTTTCCACCACTGCAGCCAGGGAAACGGGGATCGGCAGAGAGAGAGTGCCCAGTGCTCCTGGTGGAGCCAGCAGTGCGGCGTCTATCTTTCCGCTGCTTTTTTTTTTTTTCTTTCCTTACCGCTGCTTTTCTCTCCCGCTTCTCTCTGCCCCATGGGCCAGGCATGGACCCCCCAGGAAAGACGATTTTACAGACTTGCACTGGACTTACAGGGCCACGGGACCTCAGTCCCTTCTGCCTGGGGGTCACTACAGACTCCTGGGCACAGACAAGTTCAGGCGACCCAAAATCAGTTGCGGTTTCATGGTGCGGGAGTGAAACGGCAAGTGGGGGCTTTGGACAGAAATCAAACCAGCATCTGCGACCCCCCCAGCTGTGACAGGCAGCCAAGGGGGAGGCTCTGCACCACCACCCCCATCGTACAGAAGGTTGCTAATTAAGGGTTCTCTCTGGGAAGGAGGTCGGGGCACAGACATTAACAGCTGAAAAAGGCCATAAAAGGACACCCCCCCCACAGAGAACTGAACCCTGACAACCTGGTTACAATAGACTCCAGTCCCTAGGAAGGGGGCGGAGAGATGCAGCCCAGGTAGAAGGGACTGAAAACAGTGCAGCAGGCCCCACCCACAGAAGGCAAGCCAGAAGCACGGAAGACAACATCCAAACTGTAAAAACCCGACATCAGGGGGGAAAGGCAATTTATTAAACTTCTGGTACTGGCCCAAAAGCTGTATACTTTATTGATACAGTTTTTCACCTTATTAGCTTTTTAAACATTTTTCTATTTTTACTTTTAAAGTTTCCATTTTAAACTTAAAAATTCATTCTCATGGTTTTTGTTCTTTTAATTTTTAACCCACTTTTATTCACAATGTGATACTCAATACAACACTCCATAACGATTTTTTACCTTGAAATTTTTTCAAACACATTCCTGTATTTTCTGGTGTTGTTGCCTCTTGTTTGCTTGTTTGTTTTATCTGTTTTTTCCCTTTATTCTCTCTTCTTTCCTTTATTGTTTCTTTTACATATACATATAGTTATAAGCTTCAAGGTAATCTTACATTCCTATTTAATACTACCCCTATATACAACCAGTTCTAATCTCCCTATATCTTTAGAAAGTGGGCTCCTCCAACAATAATAACAAGGCAAACTCAGGAGGATCTGAAACACTTTTCTTGCCCACAAGGAGTGTCTGCCCTCACCTTCCCAGTCTAGTCTGTCAATGTTTCTGTGTAATTGTTTTTGCTTTTGTATTATATAAACACTGGTCTTGGGGGTCATTCAGGTTGGGCTTCACTTTTTGACCTCTTCATTTACTCTTGATAGACTTTTTCTTTACCCTGTAGTAGTTTTGTACCATATAAATCCTACCACTGGGTACCACTCAAGCAGGGATTTCTTTTCTTGCTTCCTTTCTTCCTTTCTCCTTTTTCTTTCTTCTTCCTTTTTGGTGGTGAATTCTGATTGCTCCAAAACCTTCCAGTGACTGATTCACCTGGATAGTGGCTGATATATTTAGCTATACACCCCCTCAACCACTCCTCGCCACAATGACTCGGAGGAGGAACAACCAACAGAAGAAGAACCCTGAGAGTGTAACCCCAGTCACAGAATTACTGGAAATGAACATAAACAATATGACAGAAATGGAATTCAGGGCAGCAATAATCCAAGCAATGGCTAATTTGTAAAAGAACATTAGTCTCAAATGGAAGCCCTAATAACAGAAGTGAAAGCTGAGGTTAGAAAGGCTATTAATGAGATGCAATCTAATTTAAATATGCTAACAGCTAGAGTAAGTAAAGCTGAAGATCGTATCGTGATTTAGAAGACAGATGGATTAAGAAGGAGGAGCAAGAGAAGTCTTGGAGCAAACAGCTAAAATCCCATGAAAACGGAATAAGGGAAATAAAAATGATTCCATGAAATGCTCCCGTATCAGAATTATTGGAATCCTCGAAGGAGTAGAGAGAGAGAGAAGCCTAGAAGATATTGTTGAAGAAATCATGGATGAAAATTTCCAGAATCTGGGGAATGAAACTAAAGTTCATGTCCTAGAGGCACAGAGGACACCCCCGAAGATCAATGAGGCCAGATAAAACTCCAGGCACGTTATTGTGAAATTCGTGAATCATAAAACAAAAGAATATGTCTTAAGGGCAGCTAGGGGAAAGAGATCCCTTACCTATAGAGGGAGGACCATCAGAATAACGTCAGATCTTTCCACAGAAACCTGGCAAGCCAGAAAGGGCTGGCAAGACATATTCCGGAAATTACATGACAAAAAATGCAACCAAGGATAATGTATCCAGCAAGGTTGACTTCCAGAATGGAAGGAGAAATAAAGAGCTTCCAGGACCGCCAAAGTCTAAAAGATTATGCAACCACCAATCCAGCACTGCAAGAAATACTAAGAGGGGTTCTATAAAAGATAAATGAACACAAGATTGACACAGAACAGGAATTTACAGAGGTAATCTATAGAAACATGAACTTCACAGGCAACATGATGTCAATACAAACGTATCTATCAATAATCACTCTCAATGTGAATGGCCTAAATGCTCCAATAAAAAGGCACAGAATTGCAGACTGGATGAATGACAGGACCCATCCATATGCTGTTTACAAGAGACACATCTTGAATCTAAAGACACTTCCAGATTGAAAGTAAGGGGATGGAGGACCATCTTTCATGCCAGTGGACACCAAGAGAAAGCTGGGGTAGCAATTCTCATATCATATCATATCATCATTCTCAAAGGGTCTATACACCAAAAAGATCTAACAATTGTAAATATTTATGCCCCCAACATGGGAGCAGCCAACTACATAAGCCAACTGTTAAGCAAAATAAAGAATCATATTGATACAAATACATTAATTGTAGGAGTTCTTAACACACCACTCTCAGCAATGGACAGATCCTCTAAACAGAAAATCAACAAAGAAACAAGAGCCTTGAATGACACATTGGACCAGATGGATCTCATAGATATATTCAGAACATTACACCCTAAAACAGCAGAATACTCATTCTTCTCCAGTGTACATGGAACTTTCTCCAGAATGCACCACATACTAGGTCACAAATCAGGGCTCAACCAATACCAGAAAACTGAGATCATTCCCTGCATATTCTCTGACCACAATGCCATTAAACTGAAACTCAACCCCCATAAAAAGTTCAGGAGAAAATCAAACACTTGGAAGCTAAAGAGAATCCTGCTCAAGAATCTGTGGATAAACCAGGAAATCAAAGAAGAACTGAAGCACTTCATTGAAACCAATGAGGATGAAGATACATTGATCCAAAACCTATGGGATACAGGAAAGGCAGTCCTAAGGGGGAAATTCATAGCCATCCGAGCCTCACTCAAAAAACTTGAGAAATCCCGAATATACCAACTCTCGGTACACCTTAAAGAACTGGAAAATCAACAACAAATTAAACCAATCCCTCACACAAGACGGGAAATAATTAGGATTAGAGCAGAGAAGAATGAATCAGAAACTAGAGATACAGTAGAACGCATCAACGAAACTAGAGGCTGGTTCTTTGAAAGAAATATTAAGATCAATAAGCCATTGCCAAACTAATCCAAAAGAAAAGGGAGAAGACACAAATTAATAAAATTATGAATGAAAGGGAAGAGATCACGATTAACACCAAGGAAATAGAAACAATCATCAGAAATTACTATCAAAAATTATATGCCAATAAGTTTGACAACCTAGAAGAGATAGATACATTCTTAGAAACCTATAAACTTCCAGGACTGAAACAGGAAGACATTGACAATTTGAATAGACCAATATCTAGTAATGAGATTGAAGCAGTGATCAAAAACCTCCCCAAAAACAAGAGTCCAGGACCAGACAGATTCCCTGGGGAATTCTATAAAACATTCAAAGAAGAAATAACACCTATTCTCCTGAAGCTCTTTCAAAAAATAGAAACGGAAGGAAAACTTCCAGACGCTTTCTATGAAGCCAGCATTACTCTAATCCCCAAACCAGACAAAGACCCCATCAAAAAGGAGAACTTCAGACCAATATCGCTGATAAATATGGATGCCAGGATTCTCAACAAGATCCTTGCCAACAGGATCCAACAATACATTAAAAAGATTATCCACCATGACCAGGTGGGATTTATCCCAGGGATGCAAGGGTGGTTCAACATTCGCAAATCAATCAACGTGATAGAACAAATCAATAAGACAAGAGAGAAGAACCACATGGTACTCTCAAGTGATGCAGAAAAGGCATTTGACAAAAGACAATATCTGTTCCTGATCAAAACTCTTCAAAGTATAGGGATAGAGGGAACATTTCTCAACCTCATAAAATCTATCAATGAAAAACCCACAGAAAATATGATTCTCAACGGGGAAAAACTGACAGCCTTCCCTCTGAGATCAGGAACAAGACACGGATGCCCACTCTCACCACTACTGTTTAACATAGTGTTAGAAGTCCTAGCAACAGCAATCAGATAACAGAAAGAAATAAAAGGTATTCAGCTTGGGAAAAAAGAAGTCAAAATCTCTCTCTTTGCAGATGACATGATACTCTATGTGGAAAACTCAAAAGACTCTATCCCGAAACTACTAGAACTCATACAACAATTCGGTAATGTGGCAGGATACAAAATCAATGCACAGAAATCAGTTGCATTCTTATTCACTAACAATGAAATTATGGAAAGGGAAATCAGAGAATCAATTCCATTTACTATAGCACGAAAAACCATAAGATACTTAGGAATAAACCTAACCAAAGAAGTCAAGGATCTGTACTCGAGGAACCACAGAACACTAATGAAAGAAATTGAAGAAGACACAAAAAGATGGAAGACCATTCCATGCTCATGGATCAGAAGAATAAACATTGTCAAAATATCTATACTGTCCAGAACAATCTATTCTTTCAATGCTATTCCAATCAAAATTCCACCAACATTCTTCAGAGCGTTGGAACAAACAATGCTAAAGTTTATATGGAACCAAAAAAGACCTTGAATCGCTAAGGAATTGCTGAAGAAGAAAAATAAAGAGGGGGGCATCTCGTCACCTGACTTCAGGCTTTATTACAAAGCTGTGATTACCAAGACGGCATGGTACTAGCACGAAAACAGAGAAATAGACCAAGAGAACAGAGTAGAGAGTCCAGATATGGACCCACAAACCTATGGTCAAATCATCTTCGACAAAACAGGATAAAATATCAGTGGAAAAAAGATAGTCTCTTCAATAAATGGTATTGGGAAAATTGGACAGCTACATATAGAAAAATGAAAGTAGACCATTCTCTTACACCACACACAAAGGCAAACTCGAAATGGATGAAAGACCTCTACGTGAGGCAGGAATCCATCAAAATCCTGGAAGAACATAAGCAGTATCCTCTTTGACATCGGCCACAGCAACTTCTTTCAAGACACATCTCCAACGGCAAAGGAGACAAAAGTGAAAATGAACTTCTGGGACTTCATCAAAATAAAAAGCTTCTGTACAGCAAAGGAAACAGTCAACAAAACAAAGAGGCAACCCACAGATTGGGAGAAGATATTTGCAAATGACACTACAGACAAAGAGCTGATATCCAAGATCTATAAAGAACTACTCAAACTCAACACCCAAAAAGAAGATGAACACATCAAAAAATGGGCAAGAGACATGAAGAGGCACTTCTCCATAGAAGATATACAAATGGCTAACAGGCACATGAAAAAATGTTCAGCGTCACTAGCTATCAGGGAAATTCAAATCAAAACCACACTGAGATACCACCTTACACCAGTCAGAATGGCCAAAATTAACAAGTCAGGAAACAAGAAGTGTTGTAGAGGCTGTGGAGAAAGGGGAACTCTCTTACACTCTTGGTGGGAATGCAAGCTGGTGCAGCCATTCTGGAAAACATGTGAAGATTCCTTAAAAAATTAAAAATAGAACTACCCTATGACCCTGCAATTGCACTATTGGGCATTTACCCCAAAGATACAGATGTAGTGAAAAGAAGGGCCATATGTACCCCAATGTTCATAGCAGCAATGGCCATAATCACCAAACTGTGGAAAGAGCCAAGGTGCCCATCAACAGATGAAGTGATAAAGAAGATGTGGTACATATATACAATGGAATACTGTGGACTGGACTGGAAGAGATTATGCTGAGTGAAATAAGCCAAGAGGAGAAGGTCAAGTATCACATGGTTTCACTTACTTGCGGTGCATAAGGGGTAATATAGAAGACATTAGGAGAAGGAAAGCAAATGGGAAGTAGGGTAATTCAGGGAGATAAACAAAACAAGAGAGATTTTGGACACAGAAACAAACTGAGGGACTTGGAGGGAAGGGGTTGGGGGGGATGGGAGAGCCTGGTGGTGGGTACTGAGGGCACCTATTGCATGGAGCACTGGGTATGGGAAATGGGCAATGAATCTTGGAACACTGAAAAAAAATTTGAAATTAAAAAAAAAGATTCTCTCTCTCCTTTTTCTCTTTCTTTCACAAAAATAAATAAAAGTAAATAAATAAAATATAAAATGGTTTACTTTTCTTTCATCACTGCCTTCCAAAATGTTCTGTTGAATTCTTATTCTCCAATGGGAAGCAGATTTTTTAATGATCATCCTAGGAAGCTTCTGTAACTTTCCTGACGTGGTTGAATATATTAGGGTCCATGTTCAAAGGAACTGATACAAAAGCGAGGCTTAAGCAAAGGTTTATTTCGCACCAAGCATCAGAATTTTATTGGTGTGGGCCAGGGTCACTTCCCAAGAGAGAGAAAAAATACCTAATTTCTCAGGCTAGCTTTTATAGGGCAAGCCCCCACATCACAAGCTGACCAGGGTTAATTTGCATTTCTATTGTATAGGGGGAAACCACACCTTAGAGCATTACTCTTGGAACCCAGAGGTTGAGGGCATTTGGGTGTTCCCACTTAATCCCAAGCACTGGTAATGAGCCACCCATTCTTAGTTTGCATCTCCATACATCCTGGGACAGGAGGTTAAGGGGATTAACTGATTGGGCATCTACCCCAGCCTGGCTCACATTTGTTTTCCAGGGGCCATTGCCCATATCTCCTGGAGCTGTTTTTCTGAGTAAATAACAAGATGGCTTGACTTCTAAATAGGTCCTTACAGAATATGCAGCCAGTCCAACTCAGTTTAAAGTTCCACATGATAATCTATTTAAACCTTTCATCATTCCCATTGTTTGCTATAATTGTACTTTAGGAACATTAATTGGATATGAGATGCATTTTCTTTTTCGGTCCTTTCCTTTTTCCCTATTCCAGGAAGTAGTTCCTCTAATAATGAAACTAAGCAGAAAAGAAGGGAAAAGGTGAACATAGGTGTACTTAACTGGGAATAGCTGAAATTCTCTCTGTAGCAGCTCTGCTGCTTTTCTGGCCGATGCTGACTGATGTCCACTGTATGCCAGGTGCGTCTCCTGCATGATCACTCCTGTCTCAGAGCATACCCCTACTCCACAGTTCCTGAAGAGTGAAGTTCAAGCTCTTTGTCTTCCACCATGATTTTCCCATCTTCCACCCCTAGCTATCCACTTTATGTAAAGTCTTTTTCCTTTGCCATAATCCTTCTGAACTCGTTACCACAAGGATGGCTAAAAAACTTCCCCACTGAGCACTTGACACAAAAAGTTCACACATCTTACCATGCCAGTGAACATGCAGACTGCTTCATAGTCACCCCACCTGCCCTGAGCCTTCTCTCTCCAACTCTTTTCCTTTGCTCAGAAAGGCAGAGGGAAAGTCAGAAGTTCACTGCCTGAGTGTATATTCAAATATGGAAGAACATCACTCTCTTTTGTGGTAGTAAAGGTATGTGAGGATTTTTTTGGTGGTGGTGGTGGTGAGGATATTTTAAAGTGTTCCCATCATTTGAATTGATGACAGAGCACATACTTTTCATCCTCATGGGAGAAAAGCCTCTCACCATCCACAATTCACTTTCCATGAGGCCAATAATGCTGGTAACACTTTTTTTTTTTTTCAGATTTTATTTGTTTATTTGAGAAAGATAAAGTGAGAGATAGAGCACGAGCAGTGTTGGGGGGCAGATAGAGGGACAGAGGGTGAGGGAGGGGCCGAGGGAGAAGGAGAAGCAGGCTCCCTGGTGCCCGACTTGGGCTCCCAGGACCCTAGAATCATGATGTGACCCAAAGGCAGAGATTTAACTGACTGAGCCACTCAGGTGCCCCAACTGATAACACACTTTTTAATCTCTTACCTCCCTACACTTCTTAGAAATATTGGGCAGGGAGTAAGGTTAAAGTGGTAAATGGTAAAAGGAGAACTGTTTCCTACAGCACTTAGTAAGGTTTGAGAGGAGAAATACAGCACTGATTACTGGTAGCTATCTTTAGAATAGAATGCATTTTGTGACTTTTTCTTCAGCTTTGGTTTAAAAGAAATAGAAAAAGTCCTATCATATTTCCCACTACACATTTATTTTTAATATATTCAAAAAATTACTAAATGCCTTCTATATGATAGCCATTGTAGTGAATGGTATAAAAAACAGATAAAATACAGTTACCACACACACTGTTAAAAGAGTCAGGTACATTAGTTCATGCCCTGTCTTCTGCCACAATGCTTATAGCTGCCTGCTAACTTGAACTTGAACTCTTTCTCACTGTAAGGATAGTATTTATTAAGTGTGATAGGAGCACCTAGAAAGGTGAGAATGGTTCTCTGTGGGAGGTGGGAGGTCAAGGAAAACTTCATAGATAGAGAAGTGTTCCAACTGCCTCTGATAGAACAAGTAGGAATTAGCCAGATAAAAAGAAAAGAATGGGCATTCAAGAAGAATGAATGGCTTGTGAAAAAGCAAGAAGGCATAAAAGAAATAGGAAAATACAAGTAATCAAGCATGGCTTGAATAGAGAGTCCATAATAATAGTTGAAGTATGAGCAAGGCAATCACATTTAAAGACTTATTTATTTATTTTTTTATTACTGTCTTGAAACTAGTGATTCTTAAACTTTATTGGGCATAAGAATTTTCCTGGGTTCTTCCTCAAATGCAAATTTCCAAGTCTCACCAGAGATTTCCCAGTCCTACCAGAAATTCTTAGTACATGTATAGCAAAGCCTAGTATTCTGATCTTTTAAAGACATTTCAGGGGATCTAAGCAGGTAGCTTATGTAGTTCACTGTTATAGATTCTGGGACATTACTGAAGGATTTTAAGCAAGAGGGTAACATGCTTAGATTTGAATTTTAGACACATAACTCTGGCAACCCTGTGGTTGAATAGCTAGAATAAAGCATAAACAGAGGCAGGAGACTATTGACTATTACAGTGGTCCAAGCAAGATATGAGAGTCGAACAAACTGTCAGATAACAGGATGGACCAGTCAGGCAAATGCCTAAGATACCAACATAAAAGGTGCTAAAATAATCATTGGACAGAACTGAGAATATGATATAAATTAAATAGAAAAGATTTATGACACAATTAATAAAATGGCAAGATGAGCATTGACCATACTCCTGAATAAGAGAGTAGCAATTTTCAGTGACTCCTATCTTTGTCCAGTATATTGTTAGTTTGGTTTTTTGTTTGTTTCAGGTCAGATGTTCAAGTTGGGGGATGTAACTATAAGTCAAACATCCAGCCATGAAATTATAAGTCTGAAATAATGATCAATAAAAATTATAAAACCAGAAGAGGGATATAGCACAAATTGAAAGATTTGTATTATTATCTGAATTAAAACCTTTGATATTCCTTCGAAAGAAATGGTGATACTTAACAAAATTATCAAAGCATACAAAAGAGAAACCAAAACCTATGAAGAAATGGGGGAAAATAGCTAACAAGATAAGTAAACACAAACAAAAAAAAGAAAAGAAAAAAGGAAGAAGTCAATGATCATTTCATTCCCTGTGTATCTGATGAGTGGAAAAAAACAAAGATTGAAATGAGACAAAATCTTGTTTAGCTGGGTGCACATATACCTAGAAAAAATTTTCAGATTTTACTCATGGTATTTTCTTTCATCTTATGTTTTTTCACTCAGGAAATAGGATTTCTTGGTACAGAAAACTGTTAATGTCAGAAATTGGAAAGACAGAGATTTGTGGATTCTGAATTTATTAATTCTAAATGTAGGGATATTTCTTCAGAGAAGCTGCAAAGCCCAGTTTTATAAAATATATTTTACACCCCAAGAATGACATGGGATTCTCTGAAGGAGTCTTTGAAACAGGATCATTGATACTTCTCAGTTACCTATGGGGGTTCCCTCTTAATTTCCTCTCAATTCCTTAAAGGTTCTGATGCTCCTGATAATTTCTATGGTTAAATCCCCAAGAGAGATCAATGTTAAGTTTTCTGCCAGCTTTGAGTCAAAAATGTACTAGAGTTTTGGAGAATGGAGAAACATATTACTGAAAACTTGAGCTTGCAGAATGAGATTTACACAATGGAGATGAGAAAACTTCTTTGGAAATGCTTCTTTGGAGACCAGTTGTGTTTTAAAGAAACTGGCCTTGGGACACAGCAGAGACATGCTTATGGCACAGATGGCAAGGAGGCTGTGCTGGAAAAGAAAACCTATATAGGAAAATTTCAAAGAGAGCTGCCTGACCTTAGAGGGTAAACATTCTAGGGCAACAACTAGCAATTAGAAAAATGGATAGAGTCTTCTTTGATTTGCCTGTGGAGCAGAACATTGCATAATGGATTGTACACAGGGTTGGGAGGGCACCACTAGTGATGTGAAAGTTAAGGACCATAAAGATGGTCTCAGGAATCTAGAGTTGGTTCAGGAGTGGAGTCTCTCTATTCCATAAGAGTCTAGTTTCATTTGCTTTAATTTCTCCACTTACACAAGATAATGGTGACAGAGGCAGGAACACCCTCCCATGATGGAAACATGGAGGTGTAAGGACCTGGTCACTTGCTTGGAGGCTTTCCTTTTTTCCAGGGCTCTTTGGGGGCAAACCCAAACAGAGACGAGGGGGTATGAGGCGACGTGCCAGTATGAAAAGTCTAAAAAAATTATGAGTCTGAGAAGAAAGATAAAGGTAAGGTTGCCTGTGTGGCTCAGTCGGTTAAGTGGCTGATACTTAATTTCAACTCTGGTCATGATCTTGGTGTCCTGAGATCTAGCCCTCTGTCTGGCTCTGTGCTAGGTGTATAGACCCTATTTGGAATTCTTTCTCTTCCTCTTCCTCTGGCCCTCCCCCCTCCTCACTCTCTCTCTCTTTATCTCTCTCTCTGTCTCTGTCTCTGTCTCTCTCTCTCTCTCTCTAAGGAAAAAAAAAAAGAGATAAGGGTAGAGTTTTAGGTGAATGATAATGCCATGGTCAGCTTAGCACCTGAAATTTCCACATGGCTGGCATAAACTAGAGATAGCTGTTTACCTTCCTGTCTTACAAGGAGCATTCTGCTTGCCTGTCTCTGACCTTTAGAAAGTGGGGTGACACTAGAGGCTCAGTGCTGGGAAAATAGAGTCTCAGGGGGCAATGGGGCTGCATTTCCTGAAAAGGAACCTACTCAAACCTACTCAACTTCCAGAGTTTCGCAGTTATTATCTAGGACAAAAAAATCAGGGCTGATCTTCTTGGACAACACTGAGGAAAAAAAAAACCTAAGTAAGGAACTTTCATGACTGTACAACAATTTACTGAAAGAGAATGTGACTGACACAATATTCTGAGATATTAATCTGTGCACTTTGCTCTTACCGTTTTTTTTTCCATTTCTTTTATTAATACTCAGCTTGTAGCAGTATCCGAAAATCTGATATCCTCTATCCTTTCCTTGTCACCATGTGAAACCCTGGGAATGCAGGAACTCCTGCAAGGCCCAGAGTTTTTCATCAATCCAGTACTAACCAAGTGTTCAAAAGCAGAAATTAAATGAAAGATTTAAAAATTTTAAAACATTAAATTTCACATCTGAGACCTTGAACCCAAGATTAATTCATCCTGATATGTTATAAATAGCTTATTTTGAAACTAAAAAAGATTTGTACTTTTAATAAGTAGGAAATTAACTTTCTTATCCACTCAACTGTTAAGCAAATATTTAAAGATATCAATTTACTTTTTTAATATTTTATTTATTTACTTGACTAAGATAGCAAGAGAGGGGACATAAGCATGAGGGAGCTGGAGAGGGAGAAGTGGGTTCCCCACTGAGCAGGGAGCCCAATGCAGGACTTGATTCCAGGACGCTGGGATCATGACCTGAACTGAAGGGAGACGCCCAGTGCCTGAGCCACCCAGGCACCCCTAAAGATTATCAATTTAAAAGTAGCCCAAGTCATCTGGTGGTCCAGGTGGCTACAGTCCCCACTACAGGCCTACATCAGAACTTGGAAAGGCAAGAATAGTTTTAAGAGATACTTAGAAGGAAAATCAATGCTTACTCTTTGATCTTTGATCCAGTGTTTCCTTTCAGAAGTTATTATATGTCTTTCTCTCCTCTGTGTCTTCTGTTAAGATGAATGTGTATATGAAGTTCCTTGGGGACAGAAAATGTGGCATTGTGATGTACACACTCCTTCATAGTACAATTCACATAGTAGGCACTAAAGAAGTATTTGCTGAATGACTGGATGAGATGGAATTGAAAAGTGCTATATAAATAAAAAAATATTGTTTTGATTCAGGCTAAAATATTTCAAACACACCACATAGAAAAAGTAATCTGCCTCCTTTGATTGAACAATGAAACAACACAGGTTGTTAAGCATGTAATTTCAGATTTCTATTGTATCTGTGACCTTGGTTATAACTTTGGGTAGCTCGCTCAACCACAGTTTCCATCTATTTCCATATCCTTCAGTTCTTCTAATCATAGAATCATAGTAATAAAGATAATTCTTACTGACCTCATAATGGTGGTAAGAAATAAATAATAAAAGCTATGGTGAAGTACTTTATGACTGAAACATAATGTGCTTCCTAAATGTTTGTGGAAGTGGTCAAGCTGACCTTTCAGTGGCCAATTAATTATTCAGATTCCACTGTCATTCTAAAGCAGTCTGGATACTAATCATATTCCTTTGACATTGATACAAGCACAGCAGACATGATTTGACATATGAAATAATTTGATATAATAGTTATCATATTTCAATTATGGAAAAGTTTTACCAAAACAACCTAAAATATTATTAGTATAAAAAACACCTAATACATTCTCAATAATTTGATTAAAATGTGAATGGTGGTAGAAAATATTAGGCAGGACAGCAGGTCAAACACTAAAAACCATAAGCTTCCAGTTTTAGGCTAGATTTCTGATAGTTACTGTGCTTAGCTATTCTGTTTTAAAAATGCTGATGAAATTTAAAAATCTACTTGAAATAGATAATTATTTAAATTTAAAGCCTCACTTCCAGGCAGAGGCCTATCTGGAAAACACATGAGAAAATACTACTAAGAAAAAATGTAACTTAGACATACAGGTAAGTTTGCTCTATTCAGGATACTTATTTTACAACCTCTTTTCTCACTCCCACCCAAACACTCAAAATAAGAAATAAAAACAGGGGCGCCTGGGTGGCTCAGTTGGTTAAGCAACTGCATTCGGCTCAGGTCATGATCCCGGAGGCCCAGGATCAAGCCCCACATTGGGCTCCCTGCTCGGCTGGAAGCCGGCTTCTCCCTCTCAGTCCCCTTGCTTGTGTTCCCTCTCTCGCTGTGTTTCTCTCTGTCAAATAAATAAAATCTTTAAAATAAAATAAAATAAAATAATAAAATAAAATAAAATAAAATAAAATATAAAAACAGAGGGACACCTGGGTGGCTCACTTGGTTAAGCATCTGCCTTCAGCTCAGGTCATGATCCTGGGATACTGGGATGAAGTCCCACATCATGTTCCTGGCTCAGCAGGGAGTCTGCTTCTTCCTCTGCCTGCCTGTATCTCTCTCTCTAATAAATAAAATCTTAAAAAAAGAAAGAAAAAGAGAGAAGTAGAAACTCTCTTCATACATTTGATAAAATGAAAAATATTGTGATTATCTAAAAAACCAGCAGGAAATTCTTCCAGAGCTTAATGATGATGATAACATTATCCTTGTTCCACCGAAAGGATGATCAAAGGTGGTAATGAGAGACAACACAACATTAGTCAGATTATAAAAGGGATTCCATCAAAAGATGAAATCTCCAAAGTGTAAAATTGAAATGTTACAACTTGTAGAAGACTCTGTGTCATATTTTCCTGCAACAACATTAAAATGTCACAACATCAAAGAAAAGGAGAGAATGTTATTACTGAGATGTGATAGTTTTATATAGAGAGAATGTACTTGCATGAATATTATAATGCACAATAATACTACATGAGGGCATATATATTTACAATGTAATATATTATATGTTATCTAATAAGCATATTCATGTAACTACATTAAACCACTCTTTCCTTCTATCAAACTAAACAGACTGACTATGCCTGACAGACACAGCTATAATTGGTGAGTTTGAATTCACCACATTTGTGACCTACATGGCCCTATTTTCTGATTCTTTGGGAGATCGAGGTGAACTTTATTCTTCTTGAATTTCAAGCAAATTCAATCACATCAGCCCAGCACTTTTATTTACCAGAGCAAGAAGTTAAGATTTCTCCCCATTCCAGTAATTCACAAAAGCCATAGTAAGGGTTTCCTGAAGAATGTTTCAATTGATCATGACGTGTTAAAGGAAAGAATATGTAGAATCCCCACCCTAACAAAGACAGCAGAATAAAGAATCCTAACTGCCTGAGACTATCTGCCATCTCCATGAGACCCATGCTGTTTGGACAAAATCTAAATAAATTCAGTTTAAAGAGCATGTATCAAATGCTATGAGTTGAGCATTGTGATGCTAAAAGGGAAACAAATGACATATACGGTCTCTTAAGATGTTCAAACTCTAGAGCTAGAAGTTTAAAACCTAAAAAATTGCAGATTTGCTGCTTTTTCAATTTTTAAAAAATCTCTTTAGAGAAATGCCATGCTAGAAATAAACATACATCTCTTAGTTGGTCCAGCACAGTCAGAGAAAGAATGACCTATTGAGAAATGCTTCTTTATCATCAGCCTAGAATTTTGGGACTCCGCTGAAATACACACACAAAAAATGCTATATCCTCCCAAACTAGGGCCACATCAGGCCATAACTCAGCACAACACCCCCATTAAAAACCTATGGGAACTGAGACCTACATGTAGAACTTAAGATTCATGACTCTTAACTCATGCTTTCTTTGCAAAGAAAACAGGTAGAGATGAATTCAATAGTGCCATTGAGATTCTGAGAAAATTAAATGAATCTGTGATAAAACAGCACTATATTCATAATAAAACCAAAGCAAAGTAGAGATTGAAACCAATTTCCCTAGGATTTCACAGGTATGAGCCTCCTGTGTACCAGATATAAGGAGGCATTTCAGGTAAAGCCTTGAAAGTCTAGGAAGACAATGACATGTAAGAAAAGAATTGGAAAGAAAAGTATTCCAAGTGATAAAGACATGTGAAATGGCAAGTCTTGGTTATGGGGAATATACTGAATTCATTGAGGTTTTGATTTATATTAAACTACATATCTTGAAAGGCATTAAATTTCATGCTAAAGAGCTTGAAGTTATTCTGCAAGTACCATAAAACTGGAAGATTTTTGAGATGGGGATAGGTCATTGTGAACCAACTTGTGATTTAGAAAGAAAACCCTAGTGGTAGCCTAACTAATGAAACTGAATGTCAAGAAATTAAAAGCAAGAGGTAAAGTGCATGCCAAAAGGATGAGAAGTATAAAGAGAAAAGAAGGGGAAAATACAAAGATATTTTTGAGGTAAAAGCAAGATTTTGTGATTAATCAGATAATGGAGAAGGGGAGAAGAATAAATATTGTATTCCAGGCAAGCAGAAGATTGATGTCACCACTAGGAAAAATAATGACCATTAAAAAATGTATATTATTTCATCAGGGATGAGAATGAGGGTGGCTGTAAGAAATCCATTTCATTTCAACTGTCTTATGTTTAAGGAATCCAGGTATACACAAGCAAAGGGATTCATGCAGTCCTTAAAAATTCAGATTGTCAATAAGGAGAATGCTTGAGGCTGAAGAGGGTGATTTGAGACCTACCCAAATAGTGATAACAATTGTAGGAAGTAAATATGAATGGGTTTGCCCAGAAACAGAAAGATGCTATCTGTGTGTGTAGTAGAGAATGGTTTATACAGCCTACTTATCACATCAACTTATCACAGGCAAGGAGTATGACTCAACATTTGAAATCTAAGGATAATGTGAGCAAAAAGAAGAGACATTACTGATGCTAGAAGGAGAGTGGCTAACCATGTTATTTTCGGATGCTTTCTAAATAATGCAAAGTATTTCCTGTATAATAAAAGCCTTAAGGAAGCAAAGTTATGCAGGTCCCAAGAAAATACCTTTAGAAAAAAAGGTGGCAAAAGGCCAGCTTGAAGCCATTTACAAAATGGGATGCAAATGGCTTCACAAATATGTATCTTCCAGGAACGTTATGTCATAAACATTTTATTTTTAGAAACAGTGCCATCTAAGAAATTAACAGTCAATAAAGCATTAAAGGAACTTTAAAGTTGACTATATTGCATCTTCGAATTAAAAGTACAACAATAGCTGTAGTGTTTATGGGATTTTTACTCTAAAACCAGACACAATCAAATGAACTGGGATAATAATAGATATGTGAAAAGTAATCTAACTTAAATAGAAGTTTCCTTCAGATTAATCACTTTGATATAGCATGCTGTAAAAGAGAAGCCTTTGGCTTCTTGGCCTCTCCTGCTGTCTCCACCATTTAAAGACTAATTTCTTCCTGAGCTGTTTTACAGGGTTGGGGAAGTTAGAAAAGGACGACCTCTAGGATGGGAGGCAGACAAATATTCAGACAAATGCTTTTTCAGAAGACCAAAAAATACTGTTTGTGTTGGTCCTCTCTTCTGACTGGCTAGTGTATGTGCTGCAAATTGGTTAGTGTAGGTAGTTAAAGGCGTTGATTATCAACCCAGGAAGAAACAAGTACAATGTTTCTCCAACTCCCTATGATAAAAGACCAGCTTCCCCCCACCCTACACAATCTATCACAGATCAACATATTTGTTAAATACAATTAAAATAAAATAATATAAAAATGAAATTTTTTAAAAAGGTAAAAATCAAGCCCATGCGTTGTTACTAGATTCACCAAACAATAACAACCACAAAAACTCTATCAATATACTATGAAAGGTTCTAAATGTTTCCTCTCAATTTCTGTACTTTCCTCATTGCTACAAGCAGCATGCATACCTAGCATGGCATGAATCTGCACACCACTTTTAGAGTCGCCCTGCACTGGAAGATGTTGCATTAAAGAAGGAAGGAAAGAAAGCCATAGGTCCAGGAGGGTGACATGACTGGTGAAAAATCCAACTGTACTTCAGCTGGATTTGAAGAGGTATTTTTGGCAAGGAAGGAAAAATGGAGCTTGAAGAGAAAGCTTTGAGGGCATCTGCTATGGAAAATAATTTTAAGAACTATTAAAAATTAGAGTTGACATTATTTGAGAAATACTGAGCGAAGAATGGATCTCCTTTTAATACTTTTGGTTGCTGATTACTGAATTTAATACCACAAGAGACAAATATGTAAATACAGTGTGGTAAGCCCTAGGTTTAGAGAGAAACTACTCAGCTCTATCAAAGCATGCTGTATACCAAAAACTTATACATTGGTGTATATCAATTATTTCTCAATAAAAATAGAGAAAAGGTTAAAAAAAAAGAAGTGAAATCACTCCATCCACAAAGGGAAATAACCCAAGTTTTTATCCAATTATTGCCCCTAGGTCCAAGATCATCACCTATGAATGATGTTTGTTCTAACCAGTCACATTTATCCGAAGCAGTGTACATTCTGCCAATTTTAGGAATCTAAAATATTGACCTTTAAAGACATGTTTTGATATTTTATCTAAAATAATTGGATGTTTGGCAACTATTCTGCTTGCATATATAAAAATATGCCAACACTGCAGCCTTGGAAAGAACTCCCCATTGTTGATCAATCTATTTCTATTCAGCACATTCCACACTTTAGGGTCTGACACTTGGAAAGAGTAAACTCATTTCCTATTTATTACATTGGCCAGTTTTTTTTAATATTTGCGAATGTCATAAGTCCAAAGTTCAGGGGGTATAACTGGGTAGAGGGATTGCTGAATTTGATGGGTTATCTAAACAAGTCATTGGTAAATCTCTTCCTACTCCTCTACTCCTTTTTCTCTAGTGTTGGCTTATTTTAGGGCTAAAATTTTCCTATGAGATGGCAAAGATAACCCCTCGCAGCTCTAGGCTTAAATTTTTGGAGAAGTAACAATTCCAGGAAAGAAAGGGATGTTAGATTCCAGCAATGCTAACATAATCCTATGAGTGTGATTTCTATCAATTTGGCTTGAGTCACACGCCCCTGAAGACATCACTAAGGTGCTGTGATTGCACTGGCCTGCACAGGGCATTTCTATACCTAGAACCAGGAGGTACGATCAAGGCCACATTAACCACACGGACCAAGAATGAAGGAGGGGCCATTTCCCCAAAGAGGTGGTTAGCAGAAAAGAAGATGTCCAGTGCATCTGGAGTCTGTACAGTTCAAGTTGCCAGAGAGGGAACTCACTCATAAGTAAATGAGGTGCTTGTAACTGCCTTCAATTTCTTTTGATGGTCTTTTGCACCAAAAGCATCAATGATGAGTACCACAAACTGACTTTGGTCTACTTTTTTCAACTTTCACCAATTTCTCTCTCTCCTACATTATTCAATTTAATTCCACAATAATATATTCAATACCTGTTCTTTGCTTTTAAATACGTATGATGTACCCTTCAATTAGTGGTATTCTAGTAGAGTCAACAGACATGTAAAATGAGTCATTTTGTTATAAGAGAAATGAATAAGTATTGCAGTGGAACTTACCTGTATTGATTTTTCAGATCAGAATTATAAGAGCACTCTTTTCCAAAATATATATTCTGTCTCTGTGAGTCAGTTTTTATTCCTGGGACTATAATAATGTTCTTCAGTGGTTACAACAGGTCTTTATTTACTCATATCTTGTGTTTGCTTAAAACAGACATTATATAGCAATGTGCTAATCTCATACCAACTGCATAATTTAGATATTCCATGAATGATAATCTTAAATGAGCTAACCTGGAGTCATTTCCCACCACTTAACATTGGTATATATTATCTAGATATACCAAAATGTTTTTTTCTGGTATGTGTTGGAATCAAAATATAAAAATCTCCCTAGAAGGTGAAGACAAGGAAATATGACTTCTAAAGGCATGCGGCATTTTCTTAATTTAAAGATACCAATATAGTGCTGACATTTTGATTCATACACAGGACACATGGCAATTAGCAGTGTTAGGAGTTTAAAGTTCACAAGGAGTGCAGAGTTCTCACTCAACAGTAAAATATTGGAAGATTTTACTTTACATGTATCTTTGACATAACCTGGACTTGACGAGTTTGCCATTTTGGCATAAATTCTCTCAGAATATATCTGGGGAAACTAAGCTCATAAGATTTATGGGTTTTGTAGGGAAAATCATCTGCTGATTTCTTCATCTCATTGTTAATGATAAGGGTTATAAAGCAAGGAGTAAGTAACCAAAAATGATGAAATAATATGCCAGATTTTATGGTATTCTAAGATAGATATAATAACTTACAGACATGGTTTTAGAATTGCAATTTTCCTGGAAAAAACTGTATATCTAAGAAACAGGCTTAATATGATCATGTTTCAGCTATGCATGGCTACCTATATAACCATAAAATGATCAATACATGCTTTGAAAGGGATTCTGAGGCAGGGACCATTTCTCAGGAAAAAGTGAATCAGGCTTGTTTCCTATTTATTCATATGATAACACACATACAACTTTCCAAACATTTACTGCAGAAATACTGCCATGTAATTAAGAAATGGAGAATTAAGAAAAGAAAAAAAGTAGGATTTCTTGATTTTTCTTCATAGTGCCTGGATTAAAAGTCCTTTAGTAAACAATCAGATATATAATCTTAAGATATATGATGATGTATTATCATTTTTACTAGCCTTACCTAGTGGTATTTACTAGACCCATTAGAATCTACATCCACAATTAAAAGAGCATTTCAGCTTTCAATATTTCTCCCTCAAATGAAATACAGAAAGATAATGGGGACGGTAGAAGGGAAAAAAGAGAATTCTAAAATAGAAAGAGTACTTGAAAATTAAAAGAAAAACTTCATTGAAATATTTTATTTATCACTTGTATAATTCTAATAACCAACATTTAAAAATTAATAAAAGCTGATGTCAGATTTAAAAACAAAGAAGGATCTATAATTTTGTTTTCCTGGGCTCTAAGCTAAGAGAAAAATAATACTTTCTCCTCAAAACATCAAAATAATTCCATAAGAATTACGCATGCTGTTATATAGAGAATCTCAAAGCCCATGGAGAAGATGGGTGAATGCTATCTTCTATCATTAATAAGCTATAACTGCTGTAATACGGTCTTGAAAAATGTAGAAAACAATACTTGGTTGGAAAACTGTCAGATATTCAATAGTTGATATCTCCATGATAACACCTCATTAGGACTTGCAGGAGAAAAAAAGCATTAAATCAGTTATATACAATTATTTTTGCCCAAATCTTCAAGGTTAAGATGATGGGTATGAAGATTAGACAGCCAAATCTATGTTAACACCTTGAAGAATGCAAGACTGCCCACCTAAAACTCTCTTTCTCTCACTAACCATAAAGTCTGTTTTGCTACATAATGTAACATATGCACAGGTTCTGGATTTTTGGCATGGCATCTTCAGGGAGCCATTTTATTCTATTTCAGTCTTTTTTTTTAAAATATTGACTCCTAAAGAAAGGAGTCCCTTTAAATAAGTATATCTAAACTAATCACAGCCAAGAATTCTTTACACACAGACTCCATAATTTGAAATTTTGTATCTAGTCAACAAAGTCATTTATTAAGTGGCTAGAAATTAATTGCATTTTTATTAATCAAAATACTTCATTGTTAACAATTAGACCTTTGACTACCAGGAGGTAGCCACTGTTATTAAAATGAGTTGATATCACAAAGAAACATCATATTTGCCTTCATTTACCTGCTCAGGTCAGACCTTTTGAACCACTTTGGATATTCTGGATTCATGCTGAAATATTCTTGAATAATGCAAAATCTATTATTCAATTATAGCTTTGAAACACACACACACACACACACACACACACATCCTAATGATAAAGAAATGACTTTGACTCCTATGCACTCCAATTTTGGAGCAAAATCATTCCTAATAGCCCTCCAACACAAACACACTTCCTCTCAGATCCCACTGGTGGGTTTCAGTTTCTGCCTCTCTTGTGGGAGATCTGTTGTGTCAGTAAAGGAGAGGAAAGGAAGAGGCTGATGGACAGCAAGCAACCAACACCACCATACTGGCACACAGTTTAAAAATAAAATCCATAATTTGTACCGTGATAAAGTTTGGCTCTATTTTTGAAGTTTGGTTGCTGATAGTTTTTAAGACCTACCTCTCCTCTTCCCTCTTTGCCCTCCATCTGGATGAGCTGATAAGAAATAAAATCAGGTGTTCTTACATTTGGTACCATGGGACCCTCACCATAGCCCAGTACCCAATAACCATAAAAATCGATGCCAGTGTCTTTTTCCTGCTTCCTAAAGCCATTTTCAGCCAGAGAGTCTGTGCTCCTTTCCTCAGGAAACCTTATTATGTGAGACATAAAACATTCCATATTGGTATCAGTCTTGACATCCAGACCAAATTTTGCATAAGGGCCCATCCTTTTTCTGTGGGATGGCTCAAACAAGTTTGTAACTTCTGCAAAGTGTTTTTAAATGTATTACCTTTTTAAATCTGTACAATAATCCTTTCAGGTGGTTTTAATTATCTAAATGGTTACCGATCAGTAAACTGGGATTCTAGGAAATGAATGACTTTTCTAATGACAGATGGTAAATGAAAAACCTGTCTCAAAAACTCTAATTCAGCATTATCACTTCTGTACTACAGTACCTGTGATACATTCTTCAAATATGGTTTGGTAAAATGTCTTATTTCAAGAGCAACTCAAAATTAAAGATATATTACACGGGACTTACAAAAATTTTTTCACTAACAGAAAATTCTGCAAAAACAGAAAAGATTTATATGTCAAATAACTATATGATAGGGATTATAAAAAAAACACTATCATTTTAACTTAAAAAAAAATGAACTATTTCAAGATCACCAGAGGTTCCAATGACATAAAACCAAAGTTAATCTGCACAGCTTTGGATAACATCAAATTATGCATAAGTGTGTTTATATGTATGTCTATGTATTTTCTACAGTTTGTGAGAGCTTCCTATGAGTTAAGCACTATGCCCAAAGCCTACATACTGCACCTTATTTGTTCCTCATAAAATAGATATTTTTCCCCTTTCACATATGACAAACCAGAGGCTTAAAGAGTTCATATAACTTGTTGAAGATTGTAGACCTGGGCTTTTGGAATCCTTGGGGTTTGAACACAGACTGCCTCAATCCAAAGAGAGTCTGTAATTTTAACCACCTTTCAATACTATCTCCTTGATAAATACTCTTCTAAAAATTATCAACTTTGGGGAGACTATTAATCAGTATATTTGCAGTGTTTTTAACTGTAGTTATTGTTAAAAACCCAATACTTAAACATATCACTAACTCAGACTTATCAATTATCTTAAGGTAATGGTGACCAAATATTATTTCCCCTGTCTTAGAAGATAGCCTGAGTCTCAATATCTTATTACATTTTTAGATATTACTGTTAAAGAAAATAAAAATACCTTCAAAACTGACTTTATATGTTCATTATTCATGTTAATAATTCCTTGCATTTCTACAGTTATTTTTATGGTTTTAAAGTGCTTTTATATTCTCATTTTCTCCTCATAAACAACCCATCAAGGTAGGAAGAGAAAGCATTTTTCTTCCTATTTTATAGCCACAGCTACCACACAGAGTTTATACATCATGTTTCAGAGTCTGATGTAATGCTTTTGATATGAGAATAAACAAAAATGTTGAAAATACAACAGCTTCTGGAGAAATATATTTTTTAAGCCATTTAATATATTATTGTGTACTCCACTGCAGGAAAGGATTTATAAGATATGCTTCCAGCTGAAAAGTTTTTGAGTCTTTTTAATTTTTTAAAACATTATGCATGTTCACCATGTGTTATCTTGTGAGGTGTGGCATTTTCTGCACAATGAAGTATCAAGTAAACAACAGAGCCTAAAAAAAGGCTTATTTTAATTGGCTTTCATGTATATTGCTTTTTAAAATACTACTTATAAGCTGACATGTTTAAATTAAGATCTTAAGAAATAAGTTATAAAGTTTATATTTATAAATGAAGTTTATCATTCATTTGTTCATTCACGCAGCAAACTTTGAGCATAAATCAAGGTGTCCTTCATGTTCCCCTCAGCTTGACTAAACCTCAGACAAGCTTCTTCCTGACTCTGAGCCCTTGAATTCACTTTACTTACAGAATTTACTTCAGAAAGTTAGCAGTTATAAATGTTTTCTCTAACCTTTGAAATCTTTTTAAAAACATCTTGCTAATTTGACAATGCAGTACTCTCTTTCTCAAGAACACAGGCCCATCTCTTTGAAATGTAATCACCAAGGAAGAAAGCAACCCTGTTTCCCAGTTTCCCTGGGAAGGTAGGAGCCTCACTTGGGCAGGCACCTAGCTCTAAGGTATAAAACTGCTTCCTGTCATGAAGACAGGAGAAATTTGACCTGCAATCCCTCCACCCAGCTCTTAAGAACTCTTCAAACTTGTTTCAGCAGAGTTGAGCTCCGAAGGGAAGTTCGGCCTCTCTTCTATTGCAGTAGCTTCAAATAAAGTCTTCTTGCCTGTTTCACTTCACTGGGTACAGTTTTTGCTTTCGCAGCATTAAATACCTGCTAAGCACTTTACTAGGCATTGAGGGTGACACAGACAAATAGAATGGTTCCCACACCTTCAAGGAATTCAGAGTCAAGGAACTGGCAGAGCGAGAGGAGAAACATGCAGATAATTAAACAGATCATTAGAATCTGTCACAGTGGTGTCATAAAAGGCACACATAGAGTGATAAATAACGTAAAAGATAACAAATGTAGCTATAGAAGTAGGTCATGCAATACTTTCCAGAACAAAACGTGAGGTAAACCTTAGAGATAAGCTACTAATAAATTTTAGAATTTCCATAACAAGCCAGACCTTGTTACTAGCAAGTCACACTTTAATACCGGCACCATTCCAGCTTCCCGGGAGGCAAAGGTATTCACTTCACATTTATTCTATCTTGACCGTATTCTTTGTGCGATGCTGAAAGTCACTGTGCAAGGCCCAGAGGATAGAGATGTTAGTAAGGTATTAAATCTGGCCTCAAGAGCTGACACTCTGCATAACTCCTCAAAACGTAACCAGCAGTTTAAACCAGGCAAAAATTGCAAAATGTGCAATCTATCATTGGCTCCACCTTCCACCATCTCCATAAGCTTCTCCTTAACATGTTCTACATCTATCATGTAGAAGCCGTACTTCTAGGCATCCAAAATAACAAAGCCCCAGAGTCCCCCTGGCCTCCAGCTACTTAAATTCACACACTGTGCTAGCCTGCCTGGCTGCCTTCCTGTGCTTTTTCCTGTGAATTAATTAAAATTCCCGTAACATACTTGTCTGGGACCAAATCCCTATACCTCCATTTTAATGCTAACAAATACAGTAAACAAACTGAATCTAATGTGGTAGGTGTTGGTAAATTCCAACCCTTCCTGTTGGTGTTGTTAAAAGATAAAGTAAGTATATTAGAAGTTTTAAGAGTTTATCTGAACAGAAACCAATTCCAATCAGGCAGTGACTGGAGCACCCCACTGACAAAAGCTAGGGGAGAGACTTTCACAGAGGAAAGGAAAAAGCAAAGGAAATTGTTTGATCAGCTATAGTTTAAGCATTACCCTTGTTTGGAAAAGTCTAGCTGGCTGTGATTGGTTGTTCTTGTGTTTTGATTTCTTAACCTTGAAGCATTTATAGGCTTAGGTCTGGGTTTGCTTACAACGGCAGCTAAAGTATTAGAACCACCTCAGTCCAATGGCTTCCTTGTTTAATTAATAATAGGGAGTGTTGAGTGAAAGAACCTTGCAGATTATTTAAGTTAACCACCTTCTGAAACTTGACACCAGCTCAGGAGACTTACATTCCACAATTAGAACTCTGCCTCTTCCACTCGCCTCCCTTTTCTTTCCCTGTGGTACCTTCACTTCTCTGAGTTGCAGAAATTAAATAGTAACTTCCCCTTCCTATAAAGTTTTGAAAAATTAACCCTGCCTGACCAATGAGGGCTCCATTAATGTTAGTTATAAGTAACGGCTTTCTCTTCAATCATTCATTCAATAAGAATTTGTTGGTGGGTAACCACTGCTTTGGAAACAAGTGACAAATATTAAATACATTCCCCCAACTGGTCTTAAACTTTGATTTGAAGACCTCCAGTGATGGGAAACCAATACCTCCTGAAATGGCTCATTCAGGCAATTTTGACTGTGAGAATTACTGCCTTATATTAAGTAAAAAATCAGGTGCCCTGCAATTTCTGTCTGCTAACATTATTTCCACAGAACTTGAGCTCCTACTGAGTATGTTGACTTTTTACTACATAGGTTTTTAAATAATAATAGAAGGCAATGTGACAGGATGCTTGGCTTCTTAAGAGCCTACAGTGCTCTGGAACCCTGGACTGGTCACTCTCCAAATCTATGCTTTGCTTATTTTCCTCTGTCTCTTTGAAAGGGCAGTATACACAACTAGTCATGATATTTCCTCTTTTAAGGTAATGTACCTTTATTAATAAAGTCTAAATTACTCTCATCTGTTTTTCTTTCTCAAGAAAGAATTATAATTCTTTCTATATATAAAGTCCAAAGAGCACAAATGTTTGGTAGGACAAGTATTTCTCTATGACTTGGGCATTTGCTTAATCTCTTCAAAGTTACTTCATAAATTTTTATTAACATTAATTGAATAGATATTAAAGAAGCAGAGTATCTTTAAAGCATAATAGGTGTTAAATAAATGTTAATGCAGCATGAGTTTAAAGTTACCATGCTACAATTTGGATGGCTCAAATATGTAATTTGTGTTTTTACA